>CM043019.1:109707209-110133134 GCA_023690525.1 Holotrichia oblita
TAAATGTACATAGGTATTGCTGGTATATTGTACTATTTTTTTACTAAGTAAAGATGAACTTCTGCCGAGTTACAGTTATGTTGAATTGGCAAGCTCACCACCATAGAGTTGGTTATATGGCTAGCCGATGAGTCAGTATCTGGGCTCCAAAACCAGGTTTTTTTTCCTGCGTGGGTCCAGATTATCGTTAGGAAAACAATGAGGTATTTAATGTTTGTATGTTAGCATCTACGGAGACGACAATTTATGAAACACTAGCTACTAATTTGTAGATTTAAGTTTGTTTACTGGTGTTTGAATTTCAATAGATAACTATAAAATAAAAAACCATTGCTTGTTACATATACATACATATATATTATTATACTGTATTAATTAAAATTCTGAAACTTTCACTAATAACTTAGAGATGGTTTCCTTGTAAGCGCCAGCAGAGCTTGCCATTGTTTCTCAAAATTTCAGTAGCAAGCTTGTAGGCCATCGCAGAAACGTGTTCGATATATTGCCGCTGTAATTCTACATAATATCGTGAAGTCTAAAAGCACTAGGAAGTTCTCAAATAATTGTAATTGCTGACACCATAAACAATAAACTAACTTTATTCTGTGGAAATAGGTAATGATAAGTAAGTGGGTTCGTAAGGTTATGTAATTATTCGATCGAAATACCAAACAATAAAGAGAAGTCATACTTTGTTTAATGATTTAACCGTACTCTGTTATTTACAAATTGTTTGTAACGCACAAAGTTATACCGTGGCGTAATAATTGATTTACAGTTTTTGGTTACAGAAAACAAACAAATTGAAATACAATTTTTAAATGTGTAACATGCGTAGGTGTGTGTATTATGCACTATCTAAAATGATGCCTTCAAATTACGGTCAAACTTTAAAATATACCGTATTAAATATTTTAATAAGATATAAGTCGAGAATTTTTCAGAAATCCCGCCAATGTTTCAAATTTTTAAGCACACAAATGTTATTGTTTACTACCATTGCCCTTACAATCATATTTCGGTCGTGACCTCTCTCTCATCGTTTGATCCACATGTCAATAGATCAATATATTGCAATGTTACAATTGAGTCAATTAAGTAAGGATAGGATAATGTAATCTTACTTTTAATTCTTTATTATCGAAAAACCGGTGTATTAAATATTTAGTATACGATTGCGGTGTGTTGAAAAAGATACGTGCTTACAATACAACTGCAAAAACATAGATGATGATTTTAAAATTCCTATACCAACGTAGTATACGCCAATGTTGTGGTAGAAATATTATAAAAGTAAGAGCATGGCACGATATAAGTTGTAGTTTAATAGACCTAACACTTTTACGAATATTGGCTACACTCTGTGAAATGAATATAGAATGAATATTCTCACACTTATCTTTGGACTACTTTTAACCACCAATTTAACCACCAACGTTGTTCATCTCGAACTTCTTTGGAAAGTAAAATCTGGTAAGTTTTAAATATTTATCATTAGCGATAATTTTCCATTGTAAACACGAAACAGTAATGAATCCTTCCACACTTTACTTCGCAAAATATTTTATAGGATCTAATTAGCTCTGAATATTAATTCTTCTTTCATCATAATTTGCTTTGAAGTTTCCTCAAATTAAAGCATAGAATAAAAAACCGCGGTTACCTTGGAGCTTTATTAATTTTCGGTGAAATCTTTCTTATTAATGGCCGAATTCTGAAGCGATATAAAGTACCATTTCACTGTCAAATTTTCAGTTTTTTTTGTGAGATGGTTTGTTTTTTGAAAGAGATCATTAATTAAATGATTACGTCCTTCATTAACTTGAATTTTTGTATTCGTGACGAGAAAAATCGATTGGAGAAAGCAAAGATAACTTTCATGAATAACTGTAATTCCCGTCTGTTGAATTTTCGCTTAATAATCGCATTTCCATGCATTAATTAAAACTCTACGTTTCGTTATAGGCTTTTCGTAATTCATACAATTACCATAAACTGTAAATTAAACTCGTGTTAGTTAACTTGCCCGTTATGTATAAATAGAAATGTCTAAGCTTCTCATTGTCGAGAGTACAAGAATACTTGTAATGAAAGATTGGAGTTCTTCCACTTATTATTGAATTCTTAAATTAACAATATTCACTTGATGTGTGTTCGTAGCATGTAAATCAGTAGACATTTTTTATCTTGACAATTTTTATCCTGATGATTATTAATAAATCTGTAGCTTATGCATTATATAACATTAGAAATACGTAGACTTTTACTTTAGAATTAGATTCCCATTTCAAATGTATAGTCTGGAAAATAACGTTTCAGCTTTCGCTCGTAATATTCATAAAGACTCCTTTACCTTTCTGTGCCTGATGTGGTGTTAAATGATCAACATCTTAATACAAATATAATATTCTCTGTTTATCCGTTTTACGATAATTACTAAACTTTGCAAATGTGTTCAATTACATTGAAAACAGTTAGAACGATTTATACTAGGCTTACGTCAGTTCTGTTTACATATATGTCTCTCGAAATAAAAAATGTTGACTGCTCAATTAAGTACATACGTGGCACAGATATTAAATTCATGATATGATTTTTTTAGCATCGCTACCGCATGTGTAGTAATAACCAAGCACGTTCCACAGGTATTGATTTATTTTTCTATTTTACACCTGTTGGTTAATATCTCGCGCTCGCAACAACATTGTTCAATTAAGAGAGTAATTAATTTCATAGACTCTATGGCGCACGGTCTATTGCAGATCGATTTAGTGTGATATCAGTAATATAAATTATGAAAATATGCGTCAAAGATCTACTGCAGATGAACTCCTATTTATTATTACAGCACTATACTGCAGCACAACTATATATATGTATACAATTTTGTATAGATAATTATTATAAATAAAACGGTAATTGGAAAACTGTTTTCCTATTTTCCTGATATTAAATGCAATATATTGTAGTGTTAAAATTCGTAACAACCGAGAAAATTATTATTCACTCATTAGTGGTCAGTGTTATTAAAAAAGCTTGACAGTCGCAGAGGTAAGAAACGCTGGCTACAGATAGGGCAGTATTTGTGATGGAGGGTTCAAATCTATGTCAACGTCTCCCTAGATCGATACTGCAGTTGCGGTACATTCGCTGTGGGGGCATAATTGGCAGCCTATTTGACAACCACAGGAGTGGCACATTCCTGGCTAACCAAGACACAGTTATTGTGTGGAGCTAAAGAATTTCAGTATATAACATACAATTTCGCACCTTTGGTATGAAAACGCAACGACTGTGCGTATTATTAGTGTTAGTCTGTGTTCAATGGTATGATTTAAATAGGAAGTTAGTGCGTGGAATATCAGAATACTAACTACATAAATGAAACAGCAGTGCATCCAATACCTAGAGACACCTATGAGTTTCTCAAACACGTCACTTATGTTTTGTATGAGATTTATGCAAACATGCAAGTGGTGACAAGTGTAGCTTAAATAATAATCAAAAACCATATTGATTTTGCGACACTTAATGTACAATGAGCGACAGCTAACATGAGGGCATAGGATGTGATCTGATCTGATCCAATCCGGTGACTGGCCGATACTTTAATTCTGTATGCTATAAGAGACGCAGAAGTTCTTACATTCTGAGTCTCATCCAACACTTTTCTGGCTAGAGGGAGTATATTAAGAAAGTTTAATGTTTAATTACATACATACACCAATAATTGTTAAATAAGCGCATAATAGCTACCTATATGTGTTGTATCTAGCTTAGAGCAATCCGTGAAAATCTCAATTGACTTTGTTTGATCCTGGGCCTTTGCTGGTGATTTTTATTGAATCTCGTAAAATATCTCCTGTAGAGCATGCCGAAGATCACGGTCTGTAAATTTACTACCGAGTTCAATTCTGATATAACACATCACATTTGATTAGAAAGACCGTAGCAGCATTAAAATTAATTTTTATCTACATCCATCTTTTTAGCACGTTCACAAATCTAGATACCATTGGCACTCTAGAAATGTTCGTGGCTCTCATTTTTTGTGGGTACCAGCTCTCTGATCCATATTCTGCACATATTTATATTATAGATATGATTTTGTTTTCTATAATATTCGTTTCTTTTATAATTTGTTGGGTAATGACGGTCTAAATTAAGTTAAGTTTAATATATTTCTCCTTTACGTTTCGATACAGTGTTTTGTATCATTTTCAATCATTGTAAAAAGAGATTTTCATACATGTTAAAATTATATTTTACTTGCATGTAAAAGATGCATGCAAGCTTGTCTGATATATTATATAGTATTTATTTGAGTAAATACTCAAATAAATAAATAAATTACTCAAATAAATACTATATAATATATCAGACAAGCTTGCATGCATCTTTTACATGCAAGTAAAATATAATTTTAACATGTATGAAAATCTCTTTTAACAATGATTGAAAATGATACAAAACACTGTATCGAAACGTAAAGGAGAAATATATTAAACTTAACTTAATTTAGACCGTCATTACCCAACAAATTATAAAAGAAAAGTATACCAAACACGGTCAACAAATAGGACAAAATATAAAAAAATAATATTCGTTTTGTGATTATATAATTCCAAGTACTTCACCTCTACTTACTTCCTATCAACAGATAACTAATGTTGAAACCTTCAAGTAACTATAACTAAATGTATAGTTATCTTATACCAATTGTAAATAGTAGTATGTGAAGTGACTTGTCATCTATTCACAATCAATCGATCTACTAGAATCATACCTTCAAATTATTCAGGCTATTTCGCATAAGAACCGACACTAAACAATGACGTGTCTGGGTAACCCAGAATATGGCAATGTAACGCAATGTATTCCTATGCCACGTTGCGTGCCTCAGGAGTTATACGTCTTTAAAGTGAGGCTTCAAATTCATATAAATACAATCAATATTAGAGCTAAGTTAGTTAGACTGATGCATTAAAATTAGTAATGTATGTTAAGTGAAGCTAGTTGAAGCAAGAGTTGGTCAGGAGTATCTTGCCCTTTGCTTATCTGTTAGTCGAACTGAAAGAGAAGAAAAAGGTGTATGTAGTCATTTAGAAAAGATCGTTGACGTTGCGTTGTCGATTTTGTTTTAGAAATTTTTGACGCATCTTGATTGTTGTTTCAATGATACCATTATACCATTCTACCTAACTTATATGTCAAAATTATTGATAGTTAATTTGACTTTAATGATTTAACGTTGGTTTGATAGAGGACAAATGACATTGCAATAGATAGATAGATTTATTGAGATTTGAGATCTTTTTTTACAATATCTGTACAAGTTCAATCTCGTCAAAGTACATAGACATACAAATGCACGTAAGTAGGTACATACATTAACTACACAAAACATAATACATATTTAAAATTTATGTTTAAAAAACTCGTCAAAAGAATAAAATATATAAGTGTGTAAAAATTTGTACAGCCACGACTTAAATGCTACATGATGCAGACATTTTACTTCCATGGGGAGTTGATTATAAAATTTTACGCCATGGTAGTTAACTCCTACTCGTGTTTTGTTCAGGCGGTGATGCGGAATTACTAAGTCCTTCTTGCGCCTCGTATCATAATTGTGCAGATCTTCGTGTGTATTGAAAGCACCAAGAATTGTGTGAACATACAACAGGCACTCGAGCACAAAACAGGATGGTATGGTAAGTATTTTGTATTTTTTAAACAAGTTTCTACAGCCTTCAGTTGGTTTTACACCCGCAATTGCTCTTACAGCCTGTTTCTGTTGTCGAAAAATTCGTCCAGAGTCAGCGGAATCGCCCCACAAAAGTATGCCATACGATGCTCTACTCTGGAACAATCCAAAGTAAGCAGTTCTTGCAGCTTCTTCGCCAGCTAGTTGTTTAATGCGCCTGATAGCATATATTGATTTTGATAACTGTTTCTGCAGATGGTCGACGTGATCTCTCCAAGATAGATTGCACGATATACGAAGACCCAGGAAATTCACGGAGTGGCTTGACTCTGCCTTTTGTACACGCGCAGTAAGTGTTAGCTTTTGTGTTTTATTCTGATTTAATTTTAAACTGTTAGCATTACACCATTCATTTGCCTCTGCCATGACACGATCCGCCTCGTCCTTAAGTACATCTCCCCGTTCATTCTCAAGTAAAAACGTAGCATCATCCGCATACACAAATGTCGTGCATCCACTTATAGATAAGGGAAGATCATTTATATAGATGATGAACAAAATCGGGCCAAGGATCGATCCCTAAGGTATACCGTGTTTTATGTATGTTTTCTTCGACATATGTCCTTTCCACGTTACTGTCTGTTCTCTGTTTCTTAGGAAATCCCTGATTAGATCGTTAGCGGTCCCTCGTATACCATATGCATTTAATTTTGATAGTAGGATCTCATGTTCTACACTGTCGAAAGCTCTTGACAAATCGCAGCACAACAATTGCAAATCTCGTTTCTGATCGAAGGCTTGAGTTATCCTATCAATCAAACCTGACATAGCCGATACTGTAGATTTTCGTTTCCGGAATCCATGTTGTGCACTACTGAAGAGTTGGAAAGATTCAAAGTAGCTCACTAGCCTGTCTTTAATGATAGTTTCAAATATTTTTGATATAGTGGGTAGTACCGAGATCGGTCGATAGTTTTGTAGATCATTCAGATCTCCTTTTTGTATATAGGTACAACTTTAGCTGTTTTGAGTTCCTGAGGAAACATACCATCAGTCATACATAAAAATATTTACAAGAGGCTGAGCTATGCTGTTTATGACAGTTTTTAGTAATACATTATTCATTCCATATATATATCAGAACTAACCTTATGTTTAAGGGATCCTACTACAGCCTTCACTACCCCTTCATTCGTCGGTGCTAGAAATAGGCTGGAGTCGTTATTTAAGCCGAGTTCTGGATTGCCTCTTGGCCCGGCAATATTTAATGCAATCTCTGACCCCATATTAGCAATGTGTGCATTAAATTCCTCAGCCGTAAGAATTGAATCATTATTAAGTATTCTCCTCTTTTGTGTTAGGTTTAGTTCTGTGTTTATTACATTCCAAATTGCTTTGCTGCTATTCTGTGAGCCCCCGATATAGGCATTGATAGCCCTACTCTTTGCCAATTGTACCTCATGTTCATATTCTAGCTTTAGTTTCTTATACAGCTCATGTGTGTTCTTATCTTTCGTGACTTTACTGATAACGAAGACGGGATCCAGTATATCCTTTTTTCTATCCAGCTGTGGATTGTGCCATTCATCGTACAATCCACAGCTGGATAGAAAAAAGGATATAATAATTTGACGGATCGTTAATCTACTCCATAACTTGACTCATACTGAGTGACTATAGACGATTGAGAATGTTTACTTTCAGATGATAATTTGACCAAACTTAATATTGATTTACTTAACTAATTTTTGCTTATGAAAAGATAAAAAGATCTATAAAGCTAATAACCAAGTGAACACATTTCTAAGTATTGCCAAAGTTATATCTCCTTCAAAAATTTATAGTCACTCGGTATAAAAACCGACTTTTGAATCGTTATAATAAACAGCCAATTCTATCCACCATGATAATTGGTATCCAAATTTTGACCTATCTAATGCATATCTTCTCTTTTATACCAGTTTTATGTGTCGATAAAATCATCCAATTTGTATACTATATGGGTTTAAGTTAAAAAAGCCATTAATTTTATAACAAAGTAATATTACATATTCATATACTTAAAACAGCTTTTCAATTGTTTTAAAAAATATGTACATATATAATAATATATTCACAAATGTATTACTTATAACATTACCCGTCTGAATACGTTGCAATGGAACAAAAACTAGGATACTCGGTAAAAACCCAAACAAAAAACTGAGGAGTAAACACATACAAACGTCGCTTATATTATGAATCATGCAATGCTAATATTAAAGCAAAAAACGAGCACCTTTTTTTTACAAAAAATCACATTAAA
This sequence comes from Holotrichia oblita, assembly GCA_023690525.1. Lineage (NCBI taxonomy): Eukaryota > Metazoa > Arthropoda > Insecta > Coleoptera > Scarabaeidae > Holotrichia > Holotrichia oblita. The sequence goes on from CM043019.1 coordinate 109,715,222, forward strand.
AAAAGTATTTCTTATACTTATTATATCCTATTAAAAAGTATTCGGTACAACGTTTTATATTTCCAACATTATGCATTATCTGCATTTGGAAGACTAAATAAATTATATATTCAACAGAAATTTGCTCAAAAATTGCACAAATTACAACGAAATATATTTTCTTCAAATCATTTAAATGATAAATTCATAAAATAAATATTTAAGCAATAGTGTGTATAGCAGTCATGATTAAAACAACAAATTCTTATTGATTTATAGCAAGATGTTTTTACTATTTTCTGTGGTTAAATTAATTTTTCTTAATCAGTATAAGCCGGGGTATAAGCTACAATTTTGGCTAGTTTAATCTGTTTTTATTCGGTTACATTGTTAATAGATAAACTGGTTTTGTCCAGATTGTTTATTTCTTATTAACTCTACCTCGTTTTGCTTTAAAACACACGATTGTCTCAAGAAATTGTAAGGAAGGAATGGGAATTAGGAATAAATACGTAGTAGATTGTAGTTCTTTTGAATTTATAACAATTACTTAATTTGTTATTATATTATTTAATCCTAATATACAGAAAAGGAATTTACTCACAGAAACAAACTAAAATTATATAGTTATGTAAGCTGTTCAGCAAGCAAATAACGAACCAAGGTCGTGATTCCTTTAATGAAACACTGCCACAAACGTTATAGGAAATATTATAAATTACGTTAGATTTATATAAAGAAAAGTCTTATCTTTAATACTGGAATCAAAAGCAAGATTCTATAGCAATGTTGAATTAATTGTTGACCTGAAAATTTTAGTTTTCTTTGTTATCTAACGCTGTATGTTTTTTATTAGAAAAGTTTTGAGTTGGCTTGGACTTTGGAATGGAGAACAAAATTGTGTTGTTGTGAATTCCTCTAACCCAGAATTATTAAAAATATTAGCCATGAAACTAGCTAGATTTTAGTCGTACTTTGTCACACTATAATTTACTGCCAACCGCCAATAAATTAGTTATACTAATTAAGTATGTTGAGTTTTAATGTTCGTTGCTTGTAAGTTAATGTTTAGGTGAACTTGAACTTGAACTATTAACCACTTGTTTGCATATTTCGGTCCCTTTATTGAACCAGTTCAGTTAAACTAGACCTGAAGACTAAAATATTATATTGATCAGCCTGATATTAAGGAACTTGAAAGACCCTGGCAATACTTGTAATAACAAGTATTACCAAACCCCAAAGTCTAAAAATTTTAAATCTAACCAATGAAAATGCGACATATCCAGAAATTACAGTCACAAATTTATTGTATATTCAAATAAGTAACATAGTTATTATTATTGCCGGAGCCAACTTAAATATTTTCAAATTTAAATTCAAACTTTAAAAAGGACACTATTTTATATTCACTTCTTCATACAGCGAATTACTTACATGTTCCTGTAAAATTGATCTAGTATATTTACCGTACATAGTTATTTGTCTATAAAATATCTTTCAGTCATTGGATTTTCAGTAGTTCCTCTACAATAGGCCTCATAGTATTTTCCTTAAGCGAAACCTTATAAAAAAGACATAATAATGGCAAAGATTAGAAATAATTTGGGCGGTTTCGAATAACAAAAATTTTTGGCCTTTCTTCACAGCCACTATGCTCAAAAAAATAATATCCCTATCGTTGGAAGATACAACAAAATCTATTTTATAAGCGTTAGTTTACCTTTTCAGTTTTTTTACACGGATTGCTATGGACTAATACGAGATATTGAGGCTACACATATTTACATGATATCGAAGGCTTAAAACAAAAATTGCGTTTAAACCGACACTGAAAAACTGGGCATAAGTGTCAATCAACTGAAATAAATGAATATTTAGGTTAAGTATCAAAAATTGGGGAAAGGAAGCATAAAGTGCATGTGGCCGAGGTTTTATTAGTACTAAATTAACAATAAAAAGTTAAAAATCAGCGTAGCCACCATTAAAAAGACAAAACTTCTAAAGATTTCTAATCCAGTTTGTCGGTTTATTTGCAGTATTTGGAACAATTAAGGCCCAAATTCATGTGTGTAAAGTATGTTTAAAATGTGTCGATGCTTGAAAACGCGATTTTGACACATTTGTAATGACATTTACATCAATATGGCGTAATTATACTATATATCGACACAACCGTAAGTATGAACTATTAAACAATTCTCTAATTTTATAGCTCATTAAAATGATAAATGTTAAATATACCCGATTTATTCTTTCAAATTTTGTATAAAATAACAATATTTTAAAGAGAGATTCATATTAGCTAATATACTATTTTAAAGTATTAAAGCAAGAAATACATTTCTTGCCCGCCAAATCTCAGTACGGTATACCTGAAATTCATCCTCTATAAAAAAGTCTTACAATTTTTTTGATATTTTGCCCTGTTAGAACTGCATGAAAATACAGAAGATTCGGTCTAATTTCCTTTTCCCGCCAGCTCAGCTTTAACCGCTCAAGATATTAGAAAAATTTTAAGACGTTTTTATAGAGTATGAAATTTTCTAGAAAAAAAATCAGCAACATTTCTAATTACTATAGTTTTCGTCCAATAATTATTAAGGTAGGACGAGGTATAATATAAAAATACATATATTTCTAGTTTTATATTTTCTCTACTAATGTTGTTTACGTTAAATCGAGTACGAGTATATCGCAAAAAAAGCCTATTAACTGCTTTTTTTGGTGACGACTCACCCATACCTACATTATTCCCTTTGTAGAATGCTATCTTAGGACAGTTAGTTTCGGGATGTGAAATCGTGAACATTGCTATTACTATAAAATATATCCGCGCTTATTTGCATTAAATTTTAGTGCCTTGCGGTTTAAATTAATTAATTAATTAATGCTAAACACAAGAGCGATATTAGGTATATAATCGTGACACTGAATTTTTTTAACACAATAATAAGTTCATTTTTCTTTTTATAAAATTTTGTGAGTGAAAGTGGGTGTGCCACAGCACGGAAGGTTTATTATTCGGTGAGTCCAATTTCTGGAATTTTTCTATTTTTTTCTCCTAAATTAAATTAAAGCAGATAAATATCAGAATTTTATTTACAAACTAACTGAATTTAGTATTACTGAATGTAATATTTGAAAATATTAGTTAGCCCGTGCAAATTCAAACCTGTTGAAACTGTATATTATTATTATTTTTTTAATGGCGTCCTAAGTCGTCACAGAAACGTAATGGCGTTTTTGTGTTGTTAAAATACAGCCTTTCTAGAAATTTCTTCCATCGATGTGTTTGATATTGCATTCTTTTAATTTAGTCACATAAGTTTAACTGGACTTTCACCATAAAAAAAATAAAATTTAGCAGCTAATCATTTTGTGCTATATATTTTCACTTTAAAATAATTTTAAATTTCTACTTCTTCCGGTTACACCGAAAATGCCTATCTACTTGCTTATTATAAATAGAATCACCTATTTTTTTCTTTTTATTGATTTGTATTGGTGAAAAAAATTTAAAACTATTTTGTTGATTTGTTTCAATTGCATGTATAAATATAAAAATTTAAGTACATATCTAGGAAACTATGTAGTATCAAATACAGCATTGTAAACTTTACTAAACCATGCCGGGTGTTCCGAAACACATTTCAAACAAACAGTAGACATCTAAAGTTAACATTTTAGATATATAGATTAAAATCATTTTCTCCTCTAGTGCCGTAGTATTGGTCCAACATTGCTGGGAAATGCTGTCATTCGACGAAGGGACTCGGAGGGGATAGGATAAATGCATGTTCAAGGTAAAACTTGCAGACTTTTTGCACAGCTTTCATATATTAATATTTATTTTTTCTTTCATACAGTTCCGCAGCACTTGAACCCAGGTTAGTAGTTGCTTGACTTTTTCGTATTTTCTATTCGTATCAACGGGCGCAATTTGAATAAGGGTGACAAAATCACTGCTGGCAGTTAAAAACGCATTCTTCATGTATCGTTTTGTAAAACTGTTGTATTTACTAAATATTGTGCCATCTCTACATCACCGTCTTACAGGATACGCCACACAATTTCTGCAGACTTAAGGTACAACAATTTAAATATCACATCTGAAATAGTTTACTACATTGTTTTGTATTGTTACAGTTGATTTGTGTCGATGTGGAGCAGCTAGGACGACTAAGAACAGCAGGAACCTCTAGATTTGTTGCATTAAGGTAGGAGCTCCATTTATAGCATGAATTTTGCGGCTTACTATAGCATATTTCTTGCGTATATTTGGCAATTTTTCGCGATGTTTTAAATACATAATTCATTCAATTCACTTCAGTTCAATCGGTAAATGTTCTTAAGTTTGGTTTACTATTTGTTACATATATATAAAATTTCAAAGTTTTCTTAATTAATGAAGCTTTGATAACGATTTATTTTTGATAATTTTGCAAGTCGTATATAAATGTTGCGTTTTAAAACATTCAATTACAATCTGCCAGCAGTGTAGCTATATTATCACCATTCGCGTTTAGGTGAACGGTTTTAGCGTTACGTTTTCCGCGTTTATTTAGAAATGCATACGTAAAGCAACACAAACTCATATCTTGGTTTCCAGAAAACAGAAACGCTTTTGTACTTTTACAAATTATTTCTATGGTAGATTTGTCTCCCTGATTTCTTTTTTTGACATCGCCCATTTTGCTGCATTTGTTCCTCCATACGACGTCTCTTAAGCTGCCTGATATCTCCGATGCTTTCATTAATTGTTCCCGGTCTTCACTATTTATATTACAATATATACACTGTTTTTTATCAGCTCCTAAGTACTTGAATTAATTCATTTTTCGATTATCCTCTGGTTAACCTCCAGTTTGCATCTTACTCGTTCTTTGGGCATTACTAAATATTTGGTTTTATTAGAATTGATAATAATACTCAATTTTTTATTGTTGTTGATTGATTAAAAGAATGAAGTAACGTCTGCGTAAAAGACACCATTGAAGTAACTGTTGCCCATTTTGTACCCCGTTGTTTTAGCTAGTTTTCAGGTTATATTAATATATTCCTTTCTGCTAATAACAGTTAGAAATACAAGCTCTTTCAAATAAACGCCATTTGAATTGTTAGGGTCGTCAATTTATCGAATTATTTCCTGCGTTAGCTTCACTGCATAGCTACCTGTCAATTTGTTCCAAAAAGTCTATCTTGTGCTGTCTGTTCGAACGCAAATATAAAACTCTTTCGTGTGGTGCAAGAATACCATACATACAATATGAAGACGAACGATTTGTATATAATATTATAGGTGAGGATACCGACGGCGACAGTGTGAGTGTAGTTGTGGGTCTTTAATGATTTGCTGCATTATCAGCCGTTAGCATTCGTACCAATTCAGTGCATAGCTGTGCACTTACCTGCAAGAAGCTATAATCGTATCGCCATTGATAAACGCGTTAGGTAACCTCACTGCACGCAAAATCATGCTGTCATAACACCGAAGAAGCAATATGTGCGCAGCTTGTTTAGCACCAAAAAACTAGTAATAGCTAAAATACCAGCGACTGTAATATTCTGCATAAAACGGCTGCAGTTATTTATTGCTAATTATTGGGTATTCACATTCTTCTTACTCTTGTACCTAGCGTGTAAAGTAATATTAATATGAACGTATATGTGAGAGAACGAAGAAATAAGGTGTCGACATCTTCATGAAATTGGTTTATTTAAGTTAATTTTATAATAGCGTGAGTACAGAAAATGAGGAGCAAATTAATTCGCCACAATCTTGTTCATTCATTCACGAAATTAAACTGAATTGCATTTGATATAAAACACTTTTGTACAGGTATTCTGCAGGATATGAGCTCATGTTCCTTGTAGAATGTAGCATTCCGTTTTAAGTTAAATTCATAACTCAACTTTGAGTTATGTACATATGTCCGGTTATAAGTTTGTGAAAGCAAGTGATACAAGTGTATTAGTGGAGCAGATGGTGAAGTCTCGTAAGTATACCGATATATAAGGTATGACTAAATGAGGTATGTATATATTCAAACATCCTTGCAGCATTACTCGTCCTAAAAGTTTGGTTTTAAAAGTTGTCACGGTTTGCAAAGCTTTTCATATTCGTTATACAAGACAAGGACGAAGATGATCAAGGTAAAAGTTTGAAATATTATACGTTTTGTATCTATATATTATTATCATATATTGCTAAATCTTCGAAGTAGGTCCATCTTCGTATTACAGGTTTCTCAGCACGTCCTCTATGTTGTATTAAGGTAAAAATTGAATCCAACATGCGCAATATTTCACTGTATTGTTTGAAATTGTTACAGACAATTTACGTTGACTGATATGAAAGATCCCTCCTTCTAAGAGACCCTTTAAAGACAGCAGGTGACCAATCAAAAGGAAAAAGCAGTGACGATAGCAGCATTTAAGGTGAGTAAATTTTCCATATTATCTTATTAATTTTTTATATGTAGCGGGTATTCTTATGAAACGAGTTTCTTATACTAGTTCTTCCTATATTGCATTAATAAATTAATAATAGAGAATAAGAATCTCATTGAAAAGTTCAGTTTTAATTTTATATGCAGCAGTTGGTCCCATTGGCGTTTCACATTTTGAATGTCAAAGGAAACTATCCACTAGTTAAAATAATTAGATGTAAATTTTTATTTCTTGAAGAAAAAGAAATTTGTCACCCAAAAAATTAAGTAAACTATGCGAAATGGAAATATGCTCTCTTCTAACTTTAAGCTGACTTCTGACAAGTCTTTGAAAGTTGTATAATGAAGTAACTGCTACATACAAGTGTTTGACAGAATACCACACCAAAGTTTTGTTGCAAATCAAAACTTGCCAATCATTATAATAGCTGCTCAAGATACATTCGCAATAAGTGTATACCATTTACTACATTCCAGATGCAAATTAAATTTGTTAATATTATTTCATACAAACGACGGTTATGTAGCATTTCTATTAAATGTATTTACTCTATATGTATACTAAATTATAGCTAAGGTTCGGTCTGGCTTATTTCTGTATTCATTCTTGTTTATCAATGCAAAACAGAAGCGAATACTTTTTCAATAACTATTTTTATAGTTATAACATACGGATTTTTGATATACTAAAGTACAGCTAACTTTATTCGAAGAAATTAGAAGGTAAATTAATTTTTCTTTAATTGCAGGCTACCAAATCCCCTGGTGATTGACGCAGGCAGTCTGGAAATGGACCCCGATAAGGACCAATATAAGTTCAAGGTAATACTATGAAAGACTTTTGCAATACTTCGATATACTAAGATTATTATCTCTGATTACAGTACCGCAACACTTGAACGCAGGTTAGTGATTAGTTTAATTCGTACCTAACGCAAGTTTGAACAAGGAGGGGAGGGAAAGGGGCATTTCTCGCAGGAAGCAATCAAAGGGATAATATGAAGTTTGAATTATTTATTTAATAATGGGGGCGCCTGTTTAATTTTTCTATTTGTTAAAAATTAAAAACAGCAATTTCAAGGGATTCGAAGACGACTTTCTCCAATATAATAACTTTCTTTTTGATTTGACGATTCAAGTTTGAATTGTCTCTAACACAGTGCGGATGTGATATTGTTCGAGTGTTAAGAAAGCGTTTCCATCGCAAGCAAGGTAGGTAATTTTTTTTCTTTCAGAAACAACATTTTAGTGACAACTCAAATTTGAGTTGTCACATATTGATTGGGTGAAATTATTTTGATTTTGTTTGACGATTCAAGTTTGAATTGTCTCTCTAACAGCGCTGATGTATCTGATATTGTTTCAGTGTTAAAGTGAAGGGTTTGATTTTAATAAAACCGCCAATAGAAGGTAAGTTTTTAATTTTTAACTTTTGGAAACGACGTTTTAGTGACGACTCAAATTAAAGTTGTTTCTCATATTTATTGGCGTCCAACTATCAACGAAAAAACTTTAAATGTTATGTGGATGACTCCATTTTGAGTTATCCGCTTTGGTAAATGATGTAAAGGTTATTTTGATTATATTAAAGGTGTCGATTTATTAAATCGATCATATGTTTGATTCTTCTTTCTTTAGAAACATTAAAATTATTCTTAACTTCTTAAAAACGGTTAGACTGCTAATAAAACGCGGCCAAATTTTTCAGTAGGATTTTTTTATTTTATTTGACGATTCAAATTTGAATTGTCTCTTTAAAAATGCTGATCCGATACTGTGACGGGTTTTACTTAATTTTGTAGTGACGACTCAAATTTGAGTTGTCACATATTAACTACATTGCAGTTAATGTAATAATGTAAATGTAACGCAACGCAGACGACTTAAATTTAAGTTGTCGTATTGTTGCAATATCAATAATATTAAGTTCTGTTGTAGAAATTAAAATGACAAGTATCATCTCGTATAACTTGGAAGGTATTGCTGGTTATGATCTGTATAGTATTGGTTTCTTGTATGGTTAGTTGCTATAAATGTTTAGATCTTTAAAATGTTCTGTTTTCATAGGGCGACTCTAATTTGAGTTACCTTACCAGTCGTCTCTATTTAACACTGACTGCTGCGCGCCTAACTAATTAAGTTTATTAAATTAGTCAAATAACAAAAAATAAGGTACGTAATAAATTTTCTTTCTTTAGCAAATCCTGAAATGATACCTAAACTCTACAATCTAACTTGTTTTTTGTTTCAAGGTATATTTTGGGAGACGCTCGGAGGAGTCACTTGCTCTGGTTAGCTATTGCGCCAGTTACACTCCTCAAAAAACAAACAAGATTACTATTATTCATTACAATATTTTTTTTTATTGTAATAAAACGACTCGAATTCGAGTTGTATTCTGAGTTATTAAATAAGTTAAATAACAAAAAACAAGGTACGTAATGAATTTTCTTTCTTTAACAAATCCTGAAATGATGCCTAAACTCTACAATCTAACTTGTTTTTTTGCTTCAAGGTACATTTTGGGAGAGGTTCGGAGGAGTCACTTGCTCTGGTTAGCTATTGCGCCAGTTACACTCCTTAAAAAACGAACAACATTATTATTATTCATTACAATAATTTTTTTATTGTAATAAAATGACTCGATTTCGAGTTGTATTCTGAGTTATTAAATTAGTCAAATAACAAAAAATAAGGTACGTAATGAATTTTCTTTCTTCAGCAAATCCTGAAATGATGCCTAAACTCTACAATCTAACTTGTTTTTTGTTTCAAGGTACATTTTGGGAGAGGTTCGGAGGAGTCACTTACTCTGGTTAGGTATTGCGCCAGTTACGCTCTTTAAAAACAAACAAGATTATTATTATTCATTACAATATTTTTTTTTGTAATAAAACGACTCTAATTCGAGTTGTGTTCCAGTGTGTGAGTGTCGATAAAGCAAGTTCCTTTTATATATGTATGTCAATACGATTGATTTTATTAAGTCAATCAAAAAGCGGTATATGTTCTATTCATCTTTTTTTTACTAACAAACAAGCAGACCAAACAGTGGAGCTCACTGCAATTTTTAAGCACCTCAGTGATTTAGACTTCCAGTCCTAAGCCTGAATAAAGTGTGAAGGAAAATTGCAGAATTGTCGTTACCACCTTTAATGTGAGCCTCAACCAAAAAAGATAGATAGATAGGAGAAATAAAAAATTACTGAAGAACAAAAACGTGAAAAACAGGATATAAAACTATAGGATTTAAAAGTATATCTGATTCTGCTCAGTTATGTAATAGATAATACACACATAAACATGTATGTGGTATGTATAAGCGCTTTGATTTATGCGTAAGCAAGTACCCAACTGCCTGTTCTCCAATCTCTTACATTTCAGGTGGTGTACATCTAAAATCTTTTTCTTGGGACATTATAAACAAAACGAAAAATAATCTAATAAATATTTAGCTTTTAGTTTCAGCGATTGTGTCAAAACTTATTTGTCAGCATCAAAATAAAGCCTACTTATTTGTTTTATAAGCTTTACTACAAGTGCAATTTTACATACATTAATAAATTTATTCATAATTATCAAGGTTTCAAGATCCAATTAGACTACTGGAACAATAAATAATATACATACTTCGGTTGAGAAGACTATTATTGGCTTCGGGCACTCGAGCCTTAGCCACTCGGACAATAATAGTCATCTTCTCAACCTTAGTATGTAATATACTATTATTTCTTACCAACTTCTTTGTTGTCAATTTTATCATTATATCTGCTGAACAAATGCACGTTTATGATGATCTATTATGATCAATTTTTTATAGTGAATTCGGTTGCGACTCGATAGCTGAATATTGGCAGGTTGGAAAGGTGAGGAATTTTTTTTATATTAATAATGACTTTATTCCTTTAATTGAAATGTATATATAAGATAATGGAGTGAAAAATACAAATAGTTAGGTTTATTTTTCAATATAATTCGCAATTCCAGACTTTTTGCTTTTTTTATATGCAACATTGCAACTAAGTACGTACGTAGTAGAAAATACTATTTAAATTATTACATATTACAATTCCATCAATTTCTAAACTACCCGCAAACTACATATTGTACAAATCTTATATTAATATTAAACGTTAGATATGGTCGCGCGATCAGCTATGCCTGTTATATATGATTCGCATTTTACGTTTGGCCAACATATTATGCAAACATCTTTCCGATGAACTGCTGTGAATAGTTTATATACATATTACTGTTACTGCTACTCAGTACCCCTAGCTCTATGGCATTTAGTCATATTAAAAATAAGAAGCTGTCGCGGGTGCAGCTAGTCTTATTGTAATAAAAATTACAATAATGAAGTGTTTACAGTACAACGCAATTCTTTGTCGAATGATTAGAAAAAAATCCATGTATAATTAACAGACACAGCCATTCTGAGGTTTTGCTGTAATTCATAACGATCCAAATTGCGTTTCTCTCTACCTTACCACGGACAGTAAAGTAAAATGTTGTGTTCCACAGAATTCAATAAATCCAGGGACTGTAGTAAGACGAATTCTTTTTTAAGGTAGCAAGATTGGTACGCAGGAACCCGTTCTTTAGACCTAGAGGCACTTTTAGAGTTTCCTTTGAGTAAATATTTTCTCGAACTAATCTGTCCCTTCTTTTCAGTGTAACTCGAGGAACACTTAATTTAGTTATACCGTTCGCTAGCTGCATCTATTGGATCTGCGTAAAATGATTTAAAACGAAAGTATATCCACATATTATGTAAATAGAATTTATATTTTCGTTTTGCTTCATTTTTTTACAATATCACTGCAGCAACAATTAATATATAAAGAACGATTAGTATACCCAGATTCAACGTTAAAACTTAGAGTAGTCTCATTTAGATAGTATGTCCTACGCATAGACCTAAAAATGTATTTAAATAAATTACAACAAATATTTTGCGTTAACGGTTACACTTTACGTTATCTGCTTGTTATACGCAATCATGTTAACACAAAAATACTTTCTTATTTATCCTAACTACAACTCAGACTTACCAAGTGAACAAAATACGACTAATAAGTATTATTTTTTCAAACGCTTTGTAATTAAAGCGTTTCCCGACCTAGAAAATAATTCCATACTGACATAATTATACTTGTGCGAAATTGCAACTTTTAGAGGTACAGTGTTGGGACGGAAATAATTTGTATGGTAACTTGATGCAACGTCATTATAAGTTGTATCGATTGCAGTGCATATACTATTTTGAACGTTGTTACACCGAGAAACGCTACTATCGGGAATTTCAAGTTTTAAAGTGGAAGTGTGGAAATTAATATTCCGAATTGAAAAGAAGCGTCTTGAAGTAATTCGTATGCTGTTTAGCTTTGAGAGACTGATGTGGAAAAAGTAGGAATATTATAAGACGATCTGTTGTGAGGAGATTGCATAACTGTCATCAAAATTAATTTCAGATTAGTTCATCCTAGTTTTCTTGGAGAGAATTAAAAACGTATAACAAACATTTACAATTAACAATACTAACCAAAAATGAAATATTTTCTAGTTCTTCCTTTAGGAAGATTCGCTTCTGAAAATAAGCTTAAAGTTATGCTTAAACCTAATTAAACATTTTCTGTGATGTATTATGACTCTGTATCAGAATTTCACACTATAGCGTTCAGAAGTGTTCAGTAGAACAAGGCCTTATAATATTTTTTAAAGGGGTTGCAAAACCTGAAACTTTACAGACTTCCATGCAAACACTCTTTTATCAGAATAACCCATTTATTCTTATGTGTCAATTTCAAGGCACAGTTCCCTCCTAACATTTACACTTTCTTCAAGTTTTAACATACTTGTATGTATGTACAGTCTGTTCCAAAATTAATGTCGCTCCCAAGGCTAAACAAACCCATAAAAGTGATGTTTCCCATAATCCAATACAATTTTCCGTTAGTGAATATTTTTCTTGCGGTGCAAACCAAATATCGATTAAACTTCATGCATCTAATTTGCATGAGCAGTTATAACGTGTTTTTCGGCACGGGGGTGACATTAATTTTGGAACAGACTGTACATATACACCTAGTTGAGAATTTCGGAAAACACTTGCAATTACACCAAATCAATTCGCAAACACGGCATTTGAAGTCTAGCTAGTCATATTTGAATTGACTCGCTATGCGAGTTGCTTGATTTTGATGATTGACTTTGGGCTAAACTGACTTAGCGATAATGTGTACACAATAATCCGCAGTTGCGGCCTAATATAAATAATACACACTAACATTTACGCTTCTCCTAACTGAATATTAGTCTCTGTCGTGTACACACAATTTTTAATTTCTAGTCTTTAATCTGCCTTGCTTGTTATTTACTTCGTTGTGATTATCACTCGCATACGTATTGAAAATAGTACATGCAGCAACTTCAGAAGTAGGACAACCGTATTTCTGCGAATGAGATTCATATTGGTATAGTACGTAAAGAGGGTGTCACGCTTGACATAAGAGATCATATCGTGGCATACTTCATTCATAAATGTTTTATATCAAGCGTGACATCCTCTTTCCTTACTACCATCGTGTGCACTAATACGACTGTCCTATTTCTTAAGTCCCTGCATGTATGTGCATCTGGACTACAACAGATAAGACGGACAATTATACTATAATATTATGCAATATTATAGGCAAACGACGTACATAAAAGTCTGAATTGATAAAAAATTATTTGCTAAAGCTGAATATTGAAACGAAAAATATGTGTACTACAACACAATAGAATTTTCTCCGACAGTCAAGCAGCCCTAATGGCGCTGAGCTCTAACACGGTCAGCTCGAAATTAGTCTGGGAATGTCTTGATAGATTAAACAACATGGGCAAGAATAATAGAGTTGCACTATACTGGGTACCAGGACACACTGGAATCAGAGGCAACGAAGAAGCTAATTCACTAGCAAGGAAGGCCGCTACAACTCCGTTTGTGGGACCTGAACCATTCTGTGGTATAGGGACGAGCACCTACAAAAAAGAACTTAAAGATTGGGAAGAGAGCCTCAGAGCATCCCTCTGGGAGAATCTTCCTGGTCTGAGACACTCCAAGATCTTCCTTGGAAACTACAATCAGCATAGAGCAAAGACTTTGCTGGAACTTAGCAGGAATAGATTGCGCATCCTCACAGGGTTCCTTACAGGGCACTGTCACCTTGGTGAACACATGGCAAGGATAGGTCTAAAACAGAATAGCGACTGCAGGTTCTGCGGGGCTGAGGATGAAAATCCGGAACACCTGACATCTTACTGCACCGCCATCATAGAAACCCGAGCCAGCCATCTCGGTAAAGACGTTATAGACGAAGAAGACATACCTTCTTTGAAACCATCACAGCTAATGCAGTTTATCAAAGCTCTTGGACTGGATGGGGAGCTGTAGGAGCGGGCATACCCCCAGCAGCTTACAACTCACGCAAGGGGGCACAATAGATCAATAGATCGCAGCGCAATATCACCCTCATTTCAAATCTACAATCTACACAATAGAAATGTATCTGTAAACAATCGTACACTAAAATAATATATTTTTATAGTTGACACATTTTGCAAGAGGTGAAGATGGTTTACTACTTGTCCTTATTTAATAGAACAAGGCTTTGTAATTTTTACTAGTGTTAACGCAATAAGTAAGTATTCTACTCTTGTCGGCCTTCGCAAAATGCAATAAATACAAGTTTTTGAGTTGCCACTCCTTGTGTTTTAAATCGTTTTCAAAGATATGTTTTGCCTCTGGCATCCTACCACACCAGACTTGAATCTAATAATAATAATAATAATAATAATAATAAACTTTATTGATGTACACAACAAAACAATATAACAATCTATATAAAAAAAAATATATAAATATAAGACGCAATTCTGTCATACGTACATCAAAGGGCGAAGTCCAGCAATGCTGATCAACTTAACCACTAAGGAGGAAGAGAAAAAGAAAAAAAAGGAAAAGTACAACACAATAAATACAAGAAAAAAATCAAAAAGAAACAACCACAAAGGAAAAGGAATAAGTCAATGCGAGCCACAACATCATCAAACCACGGAGCCATAGATTTACACAAAATTATAGTATATCATAGTCTTAAAATGAACAAGGGAAAAAGAAGGCAATATGCGCAATATGCGCACGCACATGAGCAGTCAAACCATCACAGACTCAATTGCAGTAAATGTCTGCGAAGAGATACTTTAAATGACAGAGGTGACAGGGATTTTAAACTAGGTGGAATAGAGTTATATAATTTGCTAATAACATATGAGAATGACCTTTTAAAAATGGAAAGTTTGTGAATAGGCGGAGTTAGAAGGCCCCTGTACCTCAGATTCAGATGGTGTACATCGGTACGAAACATAATCTTATCATAAAGATAAGTAGGTGTTTTATACAGTACAATTTTATGAAATAAACATGCGCTATGCAGAAACCTACGGTTCTCCATATTGAGCCAATTAACGTCTTTAAGTTTATGACTTATTCTGTCAAATTTCCTAATACCAAAAATTAATCGAAGACAGGAATTCTGTAAGCGCTGAATGCGTATCTTAGTAGCAACATCAATGCATTGGTCATATATCACATCGCAATAATTCATTTGGGACAAAACGAGAGAGTTGCATAAATGGGTTTTAATTCGTTGATTTAAAACGCGCCTATGTGGATAGATCATCTTTAAAGCCACATAAGCACGTTGTATGCACTTAGAAATATGATGAGTAAAACGCAGCGATTTGTCCATATGCAGACCAAGATTCCTGACAGTCTCCACGATGGGAATGCGCACATTATTAATCTGAATTCGGATATCGTCTAGGTTAAGGTTTGAGCGTCGTCCAGAGAAAACAAGAACCGCAGATTTTAGGGGATTTAAAAGAAGGAAATGCTGTGAACAATCCTGGGCTAATCTGTGAAGATCCTCGTTCAACAATGCAGTTGCGAAGGGTACCTCATCTGGTGGGCAAGAAATGTAAATTTGCGCATCATCAGCATAACAATGGTGTTGGCAATGTAGAAGGCAAGAGAATAAGTTTGAAATGTAAACCGAAAGTAAAAGAGGACCCAGAATGGAACCCTGAGGGACACCCGTGCTGATCGGCTTAAATTCGGAAATGTGATTGTCTATTTTAACTGCTTGCAGACGACCAGACAAATAATTACGCATAAGTTCAACAGCAGGCATCGACAGACCAGAAAAGCGCAGAATAGAAAGTAGTAAATTATGATTAATGGTGTCAAAAGCCCTGCTGAAGTCCAGTAATACTAATATAACCACCTTGCCCCTATCTAAGGATCTAAATATATCATCTGTAACACATAAAAGAGCAGTGGTACAACTATGATTAGCACGAAAACCTGACTGTCTTAATGGAAGAATATTGTTGCTCGACAAAAATGTGCGCAACTGTTGCTCCATAATCCTCTCAACAACTTTGGACAATGTAGGGAGAATACTGATTGGACGAAGATCTTTAAGACAAGTGGGTGCCACAATTTTTGGCACAGGTGTGACAATAGCTTTTTTCCAAATCGCAGGAAAGACAGACTTTTCTAAACAAAAGTTTATAATATGAACCAACATAGGCAAGATAAAAGGAGTACAAAGCTTAAGGGCATCACTTCCGATTCCATCAGCGCCCTCGCATTTAGTGCGGATACTGCAAAGGATATTGAAAACATCATGTTCAGAAGTCGCTTTAAAAAAAAATGGGTCAGGAATGCCCAAGGCGCGTGCATCATAGGGAGTACATATATTATTATTATTGACAGCAGGAATAGGTATATTTAGAAAGAAGTCATTTAATGTCGAACAATCTGACAAATGCGAAGGTAACACTCTCGTTCTAGGTCTCACGATCTGAAGACTGCGCAGACTACGCCATAAATGATCAATGTCATTAGTTGCAAGAGATTCATTCATAAACGTGGTTTTTTCTTGACGAATTGCAGTAGTAGTATAATTACGAAGCTGTTTGTAATATTGCCAATGATTTAGGTTACGGCTCCTTTTGAATTTCGCGAGTGCATTATTTCTCAAATGAATTAGAAACCTTATATTGTCTGTCAGCCACGGAAGAGGAGTCCTAGAAAATTGACGCAGTTGTACAGGTGCATATATATCAAGCAAGGACAAAATTGCATTGTTCAAAAAATGAATTTTGTCGTCAATAAAATCTGAATCATAGATTACCCGCCAAGGGACAGCCTTCAAACCGGAAAGGAATGCATCATAATTTAAATTATTAAAGTCCCTATACAACTTAATCCGAGGACGTGTAGATAAAGATGTAACCTGCATGTTGCATACAATCAACTCGTGATCAGAAATATCAGGGTGGTGCGAGACTGAGCAGGTAGCTGACAAATCACCATAAAGTAGCGCAAGATCAATTAGCGAAACCGTTGTAGCAGTAAGCCGAGTCGGTTCATCAACAATTTGTTTGAAATCGAGGCTATCACATAAATTAAGTAGTTCTTGTGAATTAGCATTGTCAGAATCGAGAATATTAATATTAAAATCACCCAAACATAACACAATGTCATTGGAAACAACAAGATCAGAGAGCGTATATTCTAAACTTTCAAAAAACTGCGGAATATCACTCTTAGGTGGTCTGTATAAGACACCAATTGAAGTTTTGAAACGCTGAAATGTAATCCTCTTCTATGACAGATTTGTGTCTGTTCTACATGTACTACTGCAATAAGTCAACCTATTGTTTTATGCAGAGTGGAACTTATATTTTTGTACTCTCATAGTTTCAACTCGAAACACATAG
Source organism: Holotrichia oblita (assembly GCA_023690525.1). Taxonomy (NCBI): domain Eukaryota; kingdom Metazoa; phylum Arthropoda; class Insecta; order Coleoptera; family Scarabaeidae; genus Holotrichia; species Holotrichia oblita. Next base: position 109,732,486 of record CM043019.1, read on the forward strand.
CGATAGGTGGATATATCAACATACTTATGTATCTATACGTATTTGACCATTGTTGACTTATTACATAAATGTAACACGTATTTTTAGAATCGTTTAGAGCCATCTCCGTAAAAAGAATAAACACTATTGCAAAATTCCTTATCACCATAAATACACCTCCATCAAATATTACGTAGGGAAGATTTCTTAATCGTAGAGACGTATTATGCTTCTTAGAAAAGTTAAAAACAAATTTCGCTTTCGGTAATTTTATATTATACCTATCCTTAAACTAAACTTTGGTGGGTCTATGAGGTGTCTCATCCTCTTCCCAATACTGCAATTAGTTAGGGAAGACGTAGAGGAAATGATAATAGAAAAAAATAATTTGAACCTACTTTTTGACGATATGTACACGACTGTCTTACAGTAATATCGATCAATACAAAAAACTAATTTTAGAAAAATTTAAGGACTACATAGTAAACTGCAATGTAATTTAGAAATTGAAGAAAACCAAATCATTAATTTCATATAATTAAACATAATAATAAAACTCACATTCAACTATACACCAAGCTTACATAGTTGGACTGTTATATGAATGTTTATTACGCCGCAACCATGGCTTATAAAAAAATTACAATAACTAGTTTAGTAATCCGCGCCATTAATTTAACTTCACTCGAAATGATAAAAAATGTAAGAAACAGTTTCAGTCAAAATGGACAAAATTTTTTTCGTTATGTTATATTATACCACAATACACTTGAGAAAAGTAATTTTTCGCACGTGTTATTTGCTGCAGATATGACGTACTAGTATCATAACTAATATAACAGAATTTAATATTACCAATAACGAATACCTCTCTACATCTCAAAAGTTTCAACTATAAAGTGTCAAATAATGAAAAATTTTAGACACAAGAAATAAATTTCGTACAGCTCCATTTGTCATTTGATCTAAAGTTGTTTGCTTGTAGCTTTAAATACAATACTACAAAAAAACGGGTCGATGGCCGAGTGGTTAGGCGGCTGACTATTGTTGTGAGAGAACGATAGGTGCCGGGGTTCAATGGAGGGACGGTGAATTTTTTCAGAGAGTTTAATCCCGGATCGACTTGCCATTTGTTGGGAGCAAAGTGATTAACAGCGCGGCATCATAAAAGGCGATATGATGCTGTCACAAAGCCATTTAAACACAACTTACACACACTAAAACTACACCGCAAGAGTTGCAGTGATAGCCAGACAAGTAATACAGCTTACGGAGTCACTGCAACTAAGCACCCACCACACATTAAAAAAAAAAAAAAAAAAAAAAAAAATAAAATGTAATAATTCAGTAATATAGTAAATATAACAGTTTCCTCTATTTGCTAGCCACAAATGCAGATATCGTTGTTGCAACTTGAATTTGACAATAGCATTAATAAATTTCGACAAATTGGAGTAGTAAACATTGATTTCAAAAGATTTATTATAAATCACCTCACGCATTATATGGGAATCCAGCTGTATACTTTTCGGAAAACCCTCATCTGTTAACTATTCCTTCAATTTAAGATTCCGACGCCGAAAGAACTAGGTACTTATATTGTTCCCAGAAAATTTAACCCCTAGACAGCACAAATGAAAAGAAAGAGAAGAGCGCTGCATAATTCCCTAAGTGGTTTATTTTAGGAACTTTGTTTTCCAGACCCGCGGCATTATGTATTATTACGTACGCTTTTTAATGACATCGCCGTGAATAATGACAAATGCCGGTTCGATGTTTAGCGTATTCTCGTACTTGCGGACATTTAGATCTTAAAAACCAAGGATACGTTTTACTAAACTTTAGGTGCGACCCTTCTGAACAATAGGATTACCTATAACGCTAAAAATTATGTAGCAGATAAACATTCTTATTGCTCACGACTCCAGTGGTTAAAATGTGTCATACCCTTACTAATTTCACATTTAATAACATTTGTAAAAATCCAGCACTTTCGTCTAGGAATGAATTTTCTTTATGATCTATTTTCTAGTTTTCCGAAGTTACTTACGGTTGCAACAAAATAGCCATTCATGAGAAACAATACAAATTCTAACATTACGTCTACCTGTTATAAAGTATAATTTTGGTATATCATCCTATCCTACACTGTGGTTTGTTATAATTAATAACAATGTCGCGTTATTAATTTTCTTTCCTTTATGAAAAAGGTAAGTGACGGACGGGAGGAACATATTATCTCTTCCTACATGAGATTAACGCAAAATTCTCATTTTCCCATAACAAGGAAGCAATTTATTCATTTCCCAAGTTCAATATAATCCTTTACGATTATGCAAATTTTAGGAAACATTATTTCGCCGTATATTCATTGGTCTTCATGCAAAATTGCGCGTCCCTTCTCTATAATGATAGTATGTAAATTATTGAGATCAGTCCAGAAGGCTTTTGAGCCATCCATTTCTATCTAGAAGTTTAATTAACTTTATAAAATGCCCGCGGAAAGTTATAATATTTATTCTAGGAAATCAAGTAAAGTTAACAATTGCAATATGCGTCAACTGCAAACCTTTTCATGTCAGCTATCAAGTTTTCGTTTCTTTGAACATATTTTATAATCAGAAATTTTCAGTGTTGGGTGTAAGTATTTCAAAAATTTCTAATAAAAATCCAATTTGTTAAAACTAATTTTAACTTTGTAATCAATGACAAGGTATTTTTTTATAATCACTATTCAGCAAATTATTTTGATTTAAAATTAGTGCATTGAATTATTAATACAGTTGCAGGTGGTTGCTACATCTTGCATAGAATCCATACATCCATACATCTTACATAGAAGTAAACGCGCACCAACCAGTATTTTGCCCAATAAAGTGAATTCTCCAGACTTCTTTTGTTTGGTGATAAAAACTTTCGGTTGTCAAATTCAATATCACAGCACAATCATATTTAAAAATATGTGTGAAATACTAGAATTTAATCTCATACTTAGCTGAAAACTGATTTAGACACAAATAGTTATCAAAAGCGATATAGATAATTACTGTACGGAAATATTTCTAACAGAGTTCCTTTTCTGCAAATCACCGACGCCCAAACAGTAATAAATTTGTTACATATTACAATTCCGCAACCGCGAATCAGTGCTAGTATTTATAACGATTTCCGAGACATTATTCTCAACCCTTCGTAGCCACAATGAAACAAGGAACTGCTGATTTTCGGTCCTCTACAGCATAACTGCCCGTATACCAACTGTATCTAAACTAAATTTATCCTCCAACCGTATTACTATTATCCCATAGCATAGTTAATTACTCTATGAATTCTATTACTCGAAAATTATTAGCCGGGATGCGAATTGTCCAGTGTTTATTAAACATTTCGATGTGTTTCGTTGTTACTCTTGTGATAAGATATTTTACATGCTGTAGCTGCCATATCTATGTACGTTGTTCAGTAAATTTGAGTTTCGTAAATGCATTTGTCTTCAGTCTCGATAATTTTTACGGAACATTTCTAGCTACTGAATTGAATTGTACTTTGGTGACTTTGACTTGATATCATGAAGTTAGGCGGTGTTTTAATACCATAAATCGATTGTTCCTTACTTTGCCATTCAACGGGAATTACTTACGGAAGTTCCATAAAATACACAATTCCTTATTCTACCTGTTTTAAAACAATTCAATACATGTATAACAACATATTACAAGTACAATGCATGCTCAATACGCTGTTAAAACAAAACCAGACAGCTCCAGGACATAACAAATGATGCTAATAATCGAAATGAAAATAATAAGTAGCATTCATGAAAAAAAACACTAATTGACAGAATCAGGAGCGAAGATGTACGTCAACAAAGTAAAACACTGGACGTGAGAAAGTGGATAAGAAAACAAAGAAAAATCTAGAACAACCATGTTAGCAGAATGAGCGACGATAGACTAGTAAAGAGTACCAAAATAAATATCTCTGTCGGAAAAAGAAATCAGGACAGGCCATCAAAACGCTGGAAAGAGTGCCGGACATCTATGTACATACAAAGACCAGAGACTTAGTTTCTATGTATTTGGTAGAAATAAATTTACAACAGCAACACTTCTTTCGCTGTAGGATTATCCCAGATGAATCACTAAATACTGGAGGACTTACCAGAAATGTTAGGATCCGACAAGCTTTCGTTGCAACAAGATATCAGATCGTCGCATCCAATCAGTGATGCACAAAAGACTGTTAAGCGTTTGCCAAATTAGTTAGCCAAGTTTTTAAAATATTACAACAAAACCATCCAATTCAATCGATGAATTGTGCATATAAATTAATTATGATAACTCATTTGATATTGACGAATTATATGCCCTGATGCAAAATCTATTTAAGTAAACAACGTAGGAGGTTTAAATGGGTACTTTAGGCCGCACAACATTGCCAAAAAATTTGCTTCATCTCAAAAAAATTTTACTTACACGGAATTTATTAGCTCAGCGACAGATATTTATAGCTTTTGCTCCTGAATTGGTTTTTTCTTAGAATTGCATAAATATCGATGAAAATGATGCATTTATTGCATCTGTTAAAATAAACTCTTTATATACATACATATGTATTGCATTCAACCTTTCCCCGCTTCACAAAATCAAAACTTTCTTGTCACACTTTCGATTAGCAAATTTTATTACAAATTTATCCAGCTAATAAACTAGTTAAATAGTACAATAATAATCACTTCATCTACAGAAATGAAATTACAGATGCTGTGGGCAACGTTTTATAGAGTATATAAATTTAAAGAATCAGAGCAAACCAGGTGTAATACTTGCCTCTACTTCTTCTTTTAAATATTAGCAACTGGAAGATACAACAAGTTATAGTCATTATTGTATTGCGGCCGTTATAGGTATTATAAATAACCTAAACACCTATCTTAAGATAGGAGCCAACACAACATATCCGAATGGACATTATAAATATAGTGTTGCCACTAACCGTGTTGGAATGATCAATATGAAGTTTACAGAAAGCGCATGCACACCTTTCCAGTCTATCTTTTTCTAGTACATCTTCCTTGTCCGACGCACATGACAACCCGTAGTATTTTTCTCCTCTTTGAATTTCCACTCGGCGCTTGTCAAAAGATTTGATACGGGCTTCATCCATACTTCACTTCCCGATCTGTAGGTGTACACACCGCCGTATACGAAAAATCAGTCTCCCCAGGCTATTAATAAAACCAATAGAAATACAAGCCGCGATATTATGAATATTCCTATCTCTGTTAGCTTCAATATACCCACGATCCTCTTATTGCATACATATTTTTTGCTTACAGAATTCTGTATTTAATAGCATGTATTTTGTAGAAGCATTAACGTTTTGATTATCAAAATATTAAACTAGATTTTCAAATAAAATTCACACCTGAATCTTCTTTTAACGAACTAAAGCAAGATAAATTATTATAAATACACAACCACACTCTACATTCATAGTTAGAGTATCCGTGCTAGTGCTGTAGGACCCAGAAGCTTCCTGCCCCCAGGGGAGGCGTTCCCTAGCTTCCCTGCTGAATTTTTTGTGTGGTTTCCCAGAGTCTTTGTAAGATGCGCCAGTTCACACGCGCAGGCGTAATAGCCGATACCCTCTTACCAGATTGTTAAGGGAACCTAAGACATGAATTAGTATAAGTTCTTTAATATACCTGAAATGAATTAAAAGGTCTATAGTTGGAATTATTTTAGGAACTGCATCCCATATGAGATCTCTAATCTTTATGCAAATTAGGGCCTAATTAGATCCTCCACATCCCTTCTCTTGAGTGTTTGGTCTTCTTCATAAAATTATGGTAATCATTTCATGTGTGTGTGTGTGGGTTTAAAACAGCACTAAAACATTTTGGTCAACGGAAAGGAACTCTATAACACTATGTGAAATAAACTAAACTTACCTACGGAGAAAGTCGTAAGCCCAAGCTCTGCTGGAAAATTGGCATTAAATAAGGAAAAAAAGTCAATGTAAATCAGTATTATCTGAATATTAATAATAGATTTCTTAGTTTGAGAAGGTGGATGGTACATGTGTGTCTTTCGGATTACGAATAGCTCATAACGCTCCACATCTCTTTTCAAAAGATACTGGAGGATAAAAATGGCTCAGAGGCTTTTTAAAACATTATCTCTTAGGCCACTTCGAAGTGTGGCTCTTGCTTGAGTATGAGGTTTCGACAAAGTGAAGATTGCTTTGCATTTTGATCTGTATGAAAAGGAGTGGCAGAAAACTAATTTTGATCTCTATTTAGTATACATTGTGGATGACACCGGTACTAGTGTGGTGTGATATAAAAGGAGTAAACCTATTTGGCCAGATGGACGAAATAAGTAGCAATAGAAGTCGACTTCAGCACTTAATACGTTACCCACCGCTTCCATCTATGCTAACCATTCATGTTCAATGTTCACTATGTTTACATGGAGATTTTATTTTTTTCCCCAAATCGCGAGCATTTCAGCCAATACTATTCGCGTTCATAAAAGGTAATCTTTTCACAGTACAGTTTTAGAAACGACTAGGAAACCAAGAATTGATGAGACCAAAAGCTTTTGGAACTATAACAAGACTATAAAGAAAACAATTAGTGATTTCAAAAGAGACTCCAAACTTGTTTACACTGACAACTGGTGCAGACAATTCCTACTATAATTATTGTTAAATTGGTAACGTATCATTATTACATGTACTAAAATTTCTAATAAATGTATCAGTATTTACTGTAATATCACCCTACAATAAATAGAAAAATAGAAGACACGAATCAAGAGCATAATGACAGTGTTTAATACAGAAATAGCCTTTCCTATAATGCTTTCGGGACATTCTTATACTAAAAAAACACAAAGGAGGTATCCTTTTCATACAAATTTCTTTATACAAATTGCTCTACTTTACACGAATAAACCTTCGAATTAATGCCTTACGAAGTCAATGCGAACATAATTCTAAAAGACACCGGGAATAAAGTATAGCGTTACAATCAACTCGATAATGACAAAGGATATCGACAGTAATTTATACAGTTGAGCTGCGTATACCTATATAATGATGTTTTCTTTACCATGCGGTTTAAAGTGGTTACTATATGCAAATCATCTCAGCAACACCGCTAGTCTGTACAAAGTTATTTGCTGTTACTTTCTTTTCATACTCTGTAACGGAACATATATATACTATTTAACTAGAATTATTTTTGTAATGTTCACTAATTTATCATTTTACTGGTAAAATAACACACTTTATTTTGAATAATTTTAAAATGTTGTGTTTAGTCTCTTAAAGATTGTAATCAAATTTTTAACATGTTTTTTCGTCCTTAATAATTAAAATTTTTTTTTAACACTACATAATAGATAGATAAAAACTTGTCATGAATGTTGGGTATGTCCAGTTTGTGAGCTTTGGTTATTTAATTAGTCAATCTTGATTATGCAAGTATTTGTCTTTAAACATATCGTTGATTGCTTCTGTTGATTACACTAATTGTATTAGGTCTGAAGAAGGAGAATAAAAGCTCCGAAACGTTACTTAGCAGAATTTGACTGCGTTTTGATTCTTTTCACGAAACCCTTATTCTGGATCTCCAGTAAATATTTTTACCAATTTAACGACGATAAGTGTCAGCAACTTTATCATTCCGAACTTCAATTTAATAAAATGGTACATCCATACATCACCAATGTTAACCAGAAATAAAGCCTAGAATTTATGTTTATTTAGTGCAATTTAATGCGGTTTTAAAATTTGTTCAAAAAGTTAGCAGCAAATTATTAGAAAATCGAACAGTTTGGTTTTCAAGTGTACAAATGACGACAGAGTCAAATGTGTAGAATAAGTACACACCAGTTATTAATATGATTCATTAAAGAAAGTCTATTTAGACAACCACAGTAGCACTCGTTAGGTTTTGGGAAAGTCCTATTAGAAGAGATAATACGGATATTAGGAATTGGGGCCGCTGCACCTTTAACCTGCTCAGAAAATAACGTCGTCAAGGGAATTGGGGACACATCGTCGCTGTTAACAGAATCTCCGATCACCGGGGGAAGAATACATATGACCATAAAGATACATTTCTCTTCACTTCTATATAGGATCGTATAAAATTAATAATTTCTATTTTTGGTTACTATTCTAACATTTCTCATTTTTACATAAAGAATTCGATATAATGGAATACTTCTTGCGTACATTGATAATTAAGTTACAAAATATAAAATAGTTTTTTTGTTAGTATTAATTATTCTGAATCTGTCTTGTGTTTGGTACAAAATTAGCGTAGTTACTTTGATTGTTGTAGATTAATGTCATTATTATTTAAATTTATTTGTGTTTTATTCATGCATTTTTTTAAGAAACAGATATAAGGTTACAATGTACAAACAATTGTAAAAATAACAACACAATTATACACACACAAAATTACAAAGCGGGAGTTGCAGTAATAGTCCTAGAAGCGATACAGCTGAAATCAATCAGCAACTAGCACCCATCCCTCATTAAAAAATATTCAATTTCTAATAAAGTAAGAGAAATAAAAAAATAATGTCTTAAAAATGGCCTGGTATGTTTGCTGAGGCTTGGTTGCCTATTTATTATACAGTTACCGCCAAATGTTACAGGCAGGGTACATATTTTATCGTTGCATTAAAACTGATCAACTACAATTAAAATAAAATACATGTGATGGTTTTGTGCATAATTGTTAGCAGGTAATATATAAATCTTTAAGACTATTTTCTTAGAAATTACATACTAATGGTAATTTAGAAAATCACTTTAGTAAGGTGCCTACAACATTTGGCGGTAACCGTACATAAGTTCCAAATATTTGTCCTGGTATAGATATTGTTTGATATGATCCACGGTATATTTAACCGACACTATATCTTCAAGCTATTGGTACTATCTTTCAGCTTAATAAGATTTTAATAAAGCTTTCTGGTTTGAGTACTAAATTCCCGTGCGGGAATGTGTAAAGTTCTTAGGATTAGAGGTGGACTGTGGGCTCAAGTTTAATGAACACTGCTCCACAATAGAAAAGAAGTTGTGCTGGGCATATTACGGTTTGAGGAATCTGAGGGCATGTGTTAGTGTGCATGCTCTGCGGATGTTCTACTTCTCCTTCGTAGAGTCACGCCTGCGTTACGCGATCATATTTTGGGGTTCGGCGTCCTGTGCTGGCAAACTCTTTACACACCAAAAAAGAATTATTAGATGTATGGCGGGTGCCTCATCGAGAGACACTTGTCGGCCGTTGTTTAAAGAATTGAACATTATGCCTCTGTGGTCATTGTATCTATACGAGGTTTTGGTGTTTTATAGAAAAAATGAAAATATTTTTACTAAGAATAGAGACATCTATACGAACATGGTAACGCGCTACAATGATCACTTAAGTGTGCTGATTCATAAGACAGCATTGTATGAGCGATCTCCCCATTATAGGTGTGTAGTTTATTATAATGCACTACCTTCGGAAATTAAAACAGCTTCGTCTATTATTGATTTTAAAAAACGTCTTAAATCATTTATTTATCTTCATTCCTTTTATAGTGCATCTGAGTACCTGACTTGAAAGACTGGACCATTCTGTATGTTGGTGGTATTGTTTATTTTATTGTACTTACTTGTGTTATGTATTGGTTGGTTTTGTCTCATAGATATACATATATATAGTCGATTGATATTTTTGTTATGTGATTCTTATGTATCTGACAATGTCAATGTTTTCTTTAAACTAACGACAGTAAAGCATTATTAATATTATTATTATTATTTACTATTTTTGAGAAACTGATGGTGTGCTGTGAACTAAAATAGTAGGACTTTTCTTATGTCCCTTTGGGTCTGGGCTCTTACAGGACGTCAAAGTTAAGTTTTTGAAAAGTATATTTATTAATATCACAGGTATGTATCAAGCTATTTCAATTACTCTGATAATTTTATCAAAGCTTAGATAGTGTCTAGATAAACATAAAATAAATAAGGTTCTAAAGAAATCACAACACGAGTCAAATGAGAAAGAATACCTCCTAAAGGAAGCATTAAACCAAAATTTTAAAAGACGCAAACAAGTTTGATAAATCATGAGCTTACTAAAGATATGGTTGTCAAAACTGTAGTTGTTCGTCAAAAAAAAATGGGGAGTCGAACGGTACCACACCCCTATTTTCGCTACTGGTTCATCACACCAAATTTAAAAAAGTTATCTCGAAACACACTGGAAATATTAATAAATATACTTTTTAAAAAGTCAACTTTAACACCTTGAAAGTTCCATTATTCTAGCCCAACGAATATCTGATTAATAGATTGACGTACTTTTTTGTAACAGCATGTATACTCGTAGTTATCACGTTTCCTAAATGTTTAATCAAAGCTGCTTCAAAACAATTAACACGTCAATTACGAATCATAATCTGACTGTACATTATTACAAGTCAAAGTCACTTATCGAAATCCATAGGAACGCGTCATGGCTTTATTTTCCTGTATATGCACTTCTGTTTGTTAAAACAATAAGATGTTTCAAATCACGTAATCCACGTTTGGAGATTTATTTCTGAAAATAACATATCCCGTTTTAATGTAATACAATCCCAAACCCTCTGTACTCAACAGTGAGGGTTTAGCAACTCTCAACTAACAGATGAAAAGCAATTGTATACAAGCAGCTAACTTGCTGATATCTATTGTCGTGCTGTTAGTTCTGGAAGATGGAAATTATTACATCTGGCTATATAAACAAAAATCTAAAATTTTATGTAAACTTCAAATCAAATGTAACTGATCTAAATATCAAATAGTGATTTTTCACTTTTCTATAAAATTGTACATAGTTCAATATCTAATTACATGAATGATTATGTTGATTTTTCTTGTAAAAGTGGTAATATGAACTCGTTAAATGTAGTAGTGTTAGTAGCAATACTTAAGGGAATAATTGAATAAAATTTTATTGTGAAAATTTTGTGAAAGCTTTTTTTTGATTACAAGAAATTATCGCATTAAATATTCATGATAGCGCCTATATTTTAGCAATTTTTAATTTATACAGGGCTGTAATATATACGGTGTCCCGGATTTTATTTTACAGGCTGTAACTCCACACGCGGTATATTTACGATTAAATATTTCAAATAAAAGTTTCTTTACCTCTTAAAATCTAGGAAATGACAGAGTCAGCTTTACATTTGCTTATCGTCTTGAAGGTCTTTTGAAGGTCAACTTTTGTTTTTTTTAATGGAAACCTATATTTTTGAATACAGCGTTATATTAACCAGAAAGATACAAATAGCTTTTGTCTGAAGAATTTTTTAATTACATTTGCAGTTTTTTAAATAAATGCTGAGAAACTTGTCGGAATACTACTGAGAAAAGTTTTTTGAACGAAAGGTATTTTACTACCTACATATTTGACAATAAATCATACAATTAACATTATTTTCTCTTAATAATTAATTAACTAATAAAAAATTTACAAAAGGTGCTCGAATTGTGCGCCACCGGTCTGCACACAAGCCTCCATACGGCGCATTAACGCTCTGTTACATGCAGAAATTACCATTTGTCGCGTTATTGTGCGGCAACCTTGACGAATTTTATTCTTCAAATCCTACAAATTAATAAAAAATAACAAAATAAAAAGAAATCAAGAGGAGACGAGTCCGGAGAACGCGCAGGCCAAGGCATCGGACCTCTATTACCAATCCATTCCTCAGGATAAATCATATTTAAGTAGTCAGTGACAATACGGGCATTGTGAGCTGGAGCACCATTTTGTTGCCACAGAATTCTTCTTCTATCTTCGAGAGGAATATTTTCCATTAAACCTGGCAACACATTCTGCAGAAAATTTAAACGCTGCCCAGTTAGTTTCCTCATAAAAATAAGGACCAATTACACAGCCGTTGAAAAGGCCACACCAGACATTGATTCCACACTGTCCGGAAGCGAGCTTCTTGCATCCAATGTGGATTTTGATTCGACCAGTAATGAGCATTGTGCTTGTTAACAATGCCATTATTGTGGAAGCGACATTCATCACTCCAGAATATGTAGTTGAAAACATTTAAATTTTCTTCTGCTAAAATATGTAAGCGTGCAATAAAGTCAAGCCTTCTTTGAAAATCGTTGGGTATCAAACCTTGAACTAGATGAATTTTAAATGGATGATATCTGTGTGCTTTTAAAATTGTGTGTACGATCGTTTTGCTAAGTCCAATTTCTGCTGCCAGAACACGAAGAGAAACGTGAGGGTTTATCCCTAGGTAGGCCAAAACGTTAATAATGTTTTCTTCATTTCTAACACTTGGTCGATGGTTCCTATGTTGTACATTATTAGGAAAGGAGCCAGTTCTCATTTTTGACTCCACATTACTGAAAGTCATATGTGATGGATGGGCACGTTCTGGAAATCGTTCCCGATACACGCGTGCTGCTTCTCGGGAATTCTTATTAAATTGTCCATAAACTAATAACATGTCTACATACTCATTGGGGGTGTATGTATTCGGCATATTTAATGAAATTATTAATGTAATCGAACGTAGTCAAAACACGAAAACACAGTAGTGAAAAACGAAAAAAAATCAAGAAACACACATCCACCATAAAGGAACTGTCATATAAATTTTCTTTGTCAAACATCAAGGTTGTTAATTTTCCAAAGCCTTCTATTATTAGACAAGTGCTACAAATTGGTTTTTCGGTAATTATTTCAATAATGGTAAACGTAAAAGAAAAATTCTTCGGACGAAAGCTATTTGTATCTTTCTGGTTAATATAACGCTGTATTCAAAAATATATGTTTCCATTAAAAAAACAAAAGTTGACCTTCAAAAGAGCTTCAGGACGATAAGCAAATGTAAAGCTGACTCTGTCATTTCGTAGACTTTAAGAGGTAAAGCAACTTTTATTTTAAATATTTAATCGTAAATATACCGGGTGTGGAGTTACAGCCTGTAAAATAAAATCCGGGACACCCTGTATATAACAAACCCACGAATCACTTAACAGACACAACAAATGTACACATCAAGAGCTGTAGTAGCATTAACTGCAGCATTTCTCTCTAGCTAAATTTTCTTCAAAAAGGACAAATGAATATCTTGTAAAACATGAACTTAATCAACCAGTTTCTGTATTAATTTTTGTCTTTGTATTTAAGGTCTGAAAACTTTCAGGTTTAAGATCAGAATTCTTCATCTTAATTTTATAGCGCGAGAACTATGTAATGTGTTATATGAAAATCATTTAATGGGAGAGCCGACAGTAGGATAAATCAGATTAAGTCGTACCGTATTACAGGAAACTCTATTATAACTTTACCACGTTATGTGGAAATCGCTTCGGAGAGTAGAGTACATATCACTAATTCCACTGTGTAAATATAACATAATATTAAATTTTGAACATATTTTAATTGCATAAACTATTTTCTATTTCCAATCAGTCTCATTGTATGTCCTATTAATATATACATATATATATTTTCTGACGTTTATGTACTTATCTTTTAATTCGTGATTTATTTCCACTTATAGGTCAATAAAACAATATCAATGAATTCTTTGTTTTTTTAGATAATTTTGTTGATAGGCATGGCAATTTATATTTATATTATTAGTAATTTGACATATATTAAATGTCAATTTCTTCCACTGAAGAAGTTATTTAACGAAACCATATTATTATATGTTATGGAATAAATTGGTATTTAATTATTTGTTGTTTTATTGACCTACAAGTGGAAATAAATCAGAAATTAAAAGATGTCCTATACGAACTATTGCAAATTTCACTCCGGCAGGTTTTGTAGTCATCTGTACCAATGTAAATCAGAGGTACTATATTTAAATAAGTCCCAGTATAAGGGCAGTGTTAAACGTTGACAATAAAAAGCATACGTACATACATACGTTATAAATGACACTAATCCACAAAGAAATGTCAATCTATCAACACGAGAGACGAACACAAATGCTATCCGTGTAAATAAGAAAACAAGTTTTCACACGCTCATCCGGTTTTGCAAATATTTGCGCATGTGCTTAGGCGACATTTTAATCAACGCCTTAAATTAAATATTCGTCAGGGAAAAAATCACAAACTTCTAAAGTCGTGGCAAATACTTCCTCCTCTCTGTGTTGATTGCGGTTCCGTGATTACGTTTACAGCATGCGGGTTGCTCTAGGTAGATGGGAGGGAAAGTACCAGAGTATGATGTGTCCTTCGATAAAACTTTCTTATTGTAATACGGTATTTCATTGTCCCTGCCAAATGTAAGTTTATGTTTTATCTCTAGAAGATATCATGAACGTTCACTTGAAAATTATAATATACAGGATGTATAAATGCAGCGAAACAAGTCAGCATTCATCCGATCCGTTCTATATTCCAGTTACCCAGATCAATATTATTCCAATATATTTAAGTACTGTTAAAACCGCGTGTACCTATCTATTAGATTCATCGAACAAATTATAAAAAGTGAAACAATCAACAGATCAGAAGCGTCAATAGAAGCAACATCAGGCCAATCTGGAAATTAAATTATAAGTTGATGTGCCAATACTAGAAGGCTATTAACTGAAAGAAATGGCTTATTGACAACATTTACAAAATATTATGTTTTTTTCCGGGAATAAAACCGACTGACACATGATCTGAAGCAATTTATAATAGTCATTCTAGCCTAGTAAAATTTATTTTAAAACTTTGGTGAGTATACAGTCGCCTTCAATATGCACATTATGAGAAAAGTAATGCATGAGAAAACAAGGTCTGAATACATGTATTTATATGACGTGATGAAAACTTCGGCTTCCATTATCGAATTATGTGTTTAGCAGTTTCGTGATCACGATTTTCATAAAAGATTTTTATCAGTTTTATTAATAACGAGAATGCTTTTTAAGTGACGTGCCCGTCAAAGCATGTAAATATTCATCTCTGTCCGATCGTAATTACATCAACTTCTTTATTCGATCGATTGGTGCAAAATTTTATCACGCGCGTAGAAAAATATTGCTAGAGTCGGAATTTATAATATCAAACGCAACAGGTACTGCGATAATAATATTGTAAAAACACCTTTATTTCTCATACAAATATTTTTAAAATATGAACGAAGAATATAACGAAATATTTTATCAATATTTTCAATAAAATATTATGAAAGAAATCGCACACAACTACGGGGATATGTTATAAAAAGATGTAACGCTTCTATTGGCAAGACAAACTGGAGGTTGGGGATACAGTGCTTTGAATATTAAGCAACAATCTTGTTGTACCTTGTTCGGGGTGGTAGTACGCTTCAGTTTTAGGAACACGAAGCTTAGTGGCACATCGACGGTTCATGGGTTAGCTGTGTAAATGTTTTATGGATGTTCTGTCGCTAATCTTTCTAGGAGCAAAACATACACGCACCAACCGCTGATGGGCTTGTTAAATTGAAATTTTATAATAAAATAAGAAGACAATTAAATTAATCAAAGAATAACGATAGAAAAGTAATTTTAATTCAAAACGAGAGAGATTTCAAAAGAATACTTTCTGATTGGGAATATTGAGTCTGAAATTTACTATCTACACAACTAAACTATGAAGTAAAAGCAAGACTTTTTTGCATTAAATGACGTTTTCAGCAACAGCAGCTTTAGTGAGGTACTGTGCATTGCCTGCTACTCAACCTACATGTCGTTTTGTTGATAGTAATTCTTTCAGTAAGGCTTAGAATTCCTATTCGAACAATTCAACAAGTTCATTTCAACTTTTCTTTTAAATTATATAAGCACTTGATATGACCAGGTTTAAAATTTCTACCTGGTTATAGTTGGATTCCATATTTGTTACGGTTACTTTCCGTTCACATTCGTTTAGTTCTGTAAAAGAGATTGTAGTTCTTATTCTCATTCATTACCTTGTATCTTTTAAGTACCACCTTATATATATGCTTCTTACAGTTATAAATTCCAGTTCAGTTTGTGTACATAGACCTATTATATTTCTTTTCTGTCAGCGGTAATTTTCTAGGGGTTGTGTCAGCTTTCCGCGGTTGATAATTAGTTAGCTAGAATTTATCTATAATTTTATCAGATTACTCATAGTTATTCTTCTTACCTGGTGTCGTTCTAGATTTAATAATTTTCGAAATATTGGTTTTGACGGTTGATAGGTTATGTGTCATGTTTGTACATGGATGTATTATTATATGGATAGCGCATTCTGTTCACGGATTGACTCTAACATTAAAGTGAGAGGTTGCACAAGTGAGATAGAGCTAGAATAGGTAAAGGATTCATATACGCCCATAAGATTTACATTGTTATTTTGGTTTTGTTTAGGTATTTATCCGTTTATCTCGTTTAATATTGATCGGATACCGACTTGAATATATGAAATGCGTAGCGGAATAAATAGAGAATAACTTGTAGTTAGGTTTTTATTATAGATACCTAAGTAAATACTATTAAATATATTAAGAAAGCCCATCAATGCGTTTCCCCATATAGGTATGAAATATATGTTAAATCCTCCGCACAAATAATATATAATACTTACCTTTTAGCGTTATATTATTTTAAAAACTTGCAGAATCACTTTTATGAACAACAATCATTAAATTCGCACCATTACCAATTAATTAAATTATTTTAAACTAATTTTACACAATTATTTCATTTTGAGATTGCATCACTACAATAACACTGTTAATGCAGGAGGCGTAAGAATTAGGCCGATGCATACAAAGATAGTAATATTTAAACACCAATAAATAATTTTGTATTAGTTTAAGTTTCAATAAATTAATATTTTAATGTTTGTTTAAATTTGAGCAATACATTTTTGTTCTTTGTTAATAAGAATTAATTTTTAATTTAGTTTATTTCATGCTCATTATACGAATTTTATGTATTCCTTTAGTTTATGGTAATTGTATATTTCACGCGCCAATACCTGAGACAAAGATATTGAAAACGGTTTTGTGATTTTTGGCACAAAGATTATGAATATCCCATAAATCACTTTAAAAATCAATTTCATTTAATATATTGGGAAAATCTTGCTTACGAATATTTTTTTATGCACCACCTTACCCATATAACGCTAAAAGGTAAGTGTTATATATTATTTGTGCCGAAGATTTAACATATATTTCATACCTATATGGGGAAACGCACTGATGGACTTCCTTAATATATTTAATAGTATTTACTTAGGTATCTATAATAAAAACCAAACTACAAGTTATTCTCTATTTATTCCGCTACGCATTTCATATATTTAAGTCGGTATCCGATCAATATTAAACGAGATAAACGGATAAATACCTAAACGAAACCAAAATAACAATGTAAATCTTATGGGCGTATATGAATCCTTTGCCTATTCTAGCTCTATCTCACTTGTGCAACCTCTCACTCTAATGTTGGAGTCAATGCGCTGCGCTTGTTTAGTATATTAGGCGCTATCCATATATAATACATCCATGTGTTTGTATATATTAGGTTATTAGATCGTATATAGCAGAATAGTCGGTCAGTTTGGGTTCTGTTTACTGGCTACGATATTGGGCGAGTCTGTTGCCGCTTTCTTGCAACTGATGACGCTCCTGGCGCGTATCGTTACGATCGATAATATCGATTGGATTGTCGTCCCTCTTTGTGGCGCTTTGAAAGAGATCAGACACGTGCTCTCACAGGTATTAATTTCCGATTTTTGGAATATTGGAATTTTCACATATATGTGTGGATTTGTTGCGGAAATTGCCTAGTTAAATCAATGTCCGAATTTTTGTGGTGATTCTGTTGGGAACTTAACGGCATTGAAGCTCTTTAATATGGGATTTGCGAGGCGTGGTCTGGATCCGCCATTGTATAATGAGAATTATTAGTTGGTAAAACCTCGTTTCGAATTGAACGGTAAGAAGGTTTTATTTTCCCTTTTACGTTGCTAATCTCGCAGTGTGTTTTATTTTAGGGGTTTTCTGTTTCTGGTTCTGGTATTATGGTATTTTGGTATTCTGGTGTTCTAGTATGTTAGTGTTCTAGTATTGGGTATATCTATTCTACGATTTTCTTTTGTAAATACTGTTTATCTATCGAATGGGACTGAATTGAACGTTTACTGGGGAAGTGGACGAAAATCAGGTGGATGAATAGCTAGCGCTTGTCACGAACCGGATGGTATTATCCCCCGGATCAAGATTCCAGGATCTTCGCAGCTAAGTTCTATAAAATTTTATTTCCGTTAACATATGTATATTCATGTCGTGTTATTTTGCCTTGCTTTAACACACGGTAGTAATAACGCCATACAGGGCGATTTAGCCTTGTAGGAGGCTTCTCCTCCTGGTTAGTTACGTAATTTCACTTGTTATATCCGTTAACTCTTTCTGTTGAGTGCCCGGTTTGATAACGCCATACAGGGCGATTCAAATGTCAACTTTTAACAAGCTACATTCACTTGCTATACCATATTTCTTATAACTTTATATATTTGCTAATAACTTCAATAATTCGGTTAATGCTGTTGTTTAACTCTAGATAGAGATATTTCATTTTATTGTATATTATGTGTGAACGGATCGCATTGGCCATAGCGTTCTTGTGTGCTTCGATAGCATTGATAGTTGTATATGATTGTGTCTGATGGTGATGCTGAATATTATTACCAATGTAAATATTGATATTAACGAATTATTGTTGGGTCTTATACTCACTGGTAATTGTATAATATTGTGTCTGGTAACAATATTACTTATTATTATTATTATTTATCTAGAATACTGGTATTAACGTTTTATGTTGGGTCTCATACCCACTGGTACTTGCATATGAATGTGTCGGGTAACAATATTACCTACTTTTAGTTGGTTTGTAGTTTGTACCACTTTTAGTGGTCATTTAAGATACTGATATTAACAGTTTTGTGGGGTTTTATACCCGCCGCAGATATATATATATTTTTTTTTTATTGATCGTCAATATACCTTCAGACGTTGGTCTCACTTTTATTTTCCCTTTCCCCCTTCTTGATTACGCGAACTGCTCTGCCCCTCGATAGTTTTCTCAACCGTGGATTCCTGCTTGTCTAGGAGGCTTGACAGGGTAGATAATTACCAAGCAGGTGGCGCCGAATTCTACCACCGGATTAATTGGGTCTTTGGACATTTTTTTACCCACTCCCTCGCCGACGAGCTGGCTAGCACCCTGCATGATTGCCGAATCTCATTCCATTCTATTGTCGAGGACTGGTGGATCAGTTTGCTTTGGATTGCCGCCGAGATCGTTTCCGTCAGGTAGGTCACTGACGCCCTCGGTGCCAGTATAAAATTTAGGTAACAAAGTTTTGGCGCCCAACGTGGGGCCAATCTGTCTTCTCGCGCTGTCATCCCCTCAGTTTTTTTGGATTACCAATCTGTCTTCTCGCGCTGTCATCCCCTCTCAAATTTTTTTGGGTTGCCATTTTTCTCTCGGGACTTGTCAGAATTTCCTTGGGCTTCTGCCATATTTTGTTTTGGTCACTTTTGTGGTGGGGTTATACTTGTCTTGGCCTCTCCCATTTTGAATTTATATTTTAGTTTCGGGGTATTTCGATCCATTTTTTTTTCTTCAAAATGGATTTCAAGATGTTGATTAATCGCTTGAGTCAGGAGGAACTGATTTACGAATTGAAAATTAGGGGTGTAACGACTTTGGAAACTGTGGATTCTATGCGAAAGACTCTCAGCTATCTTCGCAAGGTGGAGAGATCCGAAAGTTTCGTTTGGCCCAAATATCCCTATAAATTTAAGGAAGATGTTGATGCACTTACGGCCTTAGTGAAGGAACTGAAAGACCTGTGTAGGGACTTTTCTGGTGATGTGAAATCCTCGGAGTATAAGAAGATTTCTTCAAAGTTGGCTCATGCTTCAGGTCGACTTAATCGTAGTTCACCGACTTCGGAAGATGAGCGTAAGGTGCGTTCCGACTTGCTGGTATCCCTTGCCACTTTGGCTGCATCCTTAAAAAGCAAATCTAAAAATCTGTCCCGTGTTTCTACTATGGATCGCTCCGTGGTCGACTTATCCCAAGCCGCGCTAGGTCAGTCGTCGCCTGTTCAGTCTTCTGACGATGATAGTGACGTAGAGTCATCACCAAGGGTGGGGGCTTCTTCAATGACTTCTACCTCTGCAAGGAAATCAATACCAGTTATGAACTGGAAATTGATGTATTCTGGGGACAATAAGGAACTCTCTTTAAATGCTTTCCTCGAGCGTGTGGAGGAATTGATGAGTGCTCGTAATGTAACCAAGGAAGATGTTTTTGCTTCGGCTACAGATTTGTTTAGTGGTAAGGCCTTGATCTGGTATCGAGCTCTTCGAAGGACTCTGTCGTGTTGGGATGAACTGGTAGTAGCACTTCGTGAGGAGTTTCAGCCTCCCGACTACGACGAGCGCTTGTTCGACGAAATTCGACGACGAACTCAGGGTCCCAATGAATCCATGAGCTTATATATTTCTATTATGACCAATCTTTTCTCCCGATTGAGCCTTGATATACCCGAATCAAATCGGCTACGAATTATTTTAAGAAATTTAGCCCCTTCCTATCAGAGTCAACTGGCTCTGGCGGATATTAAAACCTTGGATGATCTTACTGCCTTGGGCAGGAAAATTGAAATTCGTAAATCTTTCATTGAGGCTTATGTTCCCCCTCCTCGACGAAATCAAGCTATGGAACCTGATCTCGCCTGTATGTCGGCGTCCTCATCGGTTTCGGTAGTGTCTGATCCGCCTTCTCCGATAAAGTGTTGGAATTGTGACGGTGAAGGTCATTTAGCTGTGAATTGTCAGCAGCCCCGTCGTATGCATTGTTTTAAATGCGGTCGTCCTGGTGTTACGGTTAGGAATTGTCAGCGCTGTTCTTTAAACTTGCGCAGAATGCGTTAGATAGCCGGCTTGCGCATTCCAAATTCGTCTCTCCGGTTGCTGATCCGAATAAGGTGATCCTTGATTTTATTTTGAGTCATGCCAACGATGATGAAAGACCTTATCTCACGGTTTATGTCTTGGATGTTCCGATTCAGGGTTTATTAGATTCTGGAGCTTCTAGAACTATTGCTGGTGGTGAAGGTTGGAAATTACTTCAATCTTTGGGTTTGCGACTTCAGAAATATGCAGGTACTTGTACAGTGGCTGATGGTAGATCCTGTGCGAGTCTTGGTACTGTATCGGTTCCCTTCAGATTACAGGACCGTGTAAAAATTATTGACGTCCTGATAGTGCCCGGCGTTCCGTCCACCTTGATTTTAGGTGCGGATTTCTGGAGGATTATGGGAATTGTCCCTGATCTTCGTAAGGGTGAGTGGTCCTTTTCATCCTGTGCTCCGGTCGCGCAGATTGCTGCTCTGGATGCTAACTTGGTAGAGAGTCAGCGTGATCGTGTGGAACAATTGGTTCAGCGTTTATTCGCGGGAAGAGATCCCAATGTTATTGGTTGTACTAGCTTAATGGAGCATGTTATCATTGCGGATAGCGAGCCCATAAAGCAACGGTATTACCCGCTTTCGCCAGCTATGCAAAAACTTGTTAATGTCGAATTAGATAGGTTGTTGGAACAGGGTATTGTGGAACGTTCTAATAGTCCATGGTCTTCTCCGATACTTTTGGTACCGAAGAAAGATAATAGTTATAGGTTTGTGGTGGATTATCGTCAGCTCAATAAGGTAACTCGGAAGGATGCGTACCCTCTTCCTTATATATCTCATACTCTGGACAAACTACGTGATGCCCGGTATCTGTCCTCCTTGGACATTAAGTCTGCTTACTTTCAAATCCCTATTGCCGAAAATTCTCGACCCTATACTGCATTCACTATTCCCAATCGAGGGTTGTTTCAATTCAAGCGTTTGCCGATGGGTCTGTCTGGAAGCCCAGCGGTTTGGCAGCGTTTGATTGATCGAGTTCTTGGTGCTGATTTAGATCCTTATGTCTTCGCGTACCTGGATGACATTATCATTGTCACTCCTACTTTCGATAAACATCTGCAAATTCTGGAGGAAGTCATTAAACGCATTCATATGGCGGGACTTACTCTTAATCAGGAGAAAAGTAAATTCTGTAGAAATGAATTGAAATATTTGGGTTATGTTGTCAATGAGGCTGGTTTGCATGTTGATCCTGAGAAGGTTCAGGCCATCTTGAATATTCCGACTCCTAAGAACGTATCTGAGGTTCGACGCGTTGTGGGATTGGCTAGTTGGTATCGACGTTTTATTAGGGACTTCTCCACTATCGTGTCTCCTCTGACGTCACTTCTCAAGAAGGGTAAATCTTTCAATTGGGATGCCGATTGCGAGGGAGCGTGGAATAAGATAAGGGAAAATTTGGTATCTGCACCTGTTCTTTCGTGTCCCGATTTCGATCGCGAATTTGTGATTCAGTGTGATAGTTCGAACTACGGATTGGGCGCCGTTCTGACTCAAAATTTTGATGATGGTGAAAGAGTCATAGCGTACATTAGTCGTTCTCTCACCAAACAGGAGCGTAATTTCTCCACTACCGAGAAAGAATGTCTGGCTGTGTTGTGGGCGATAGAGAAATTCAGGCCATATGTTGAAGGTACTCATTTCACCGTGATTACTGATCACTATTCATTACTGTGGTTGAGTAGGTTACAAAATCCCTCTGGTCGATTGGCTCGATGGGCTGTGAGGATTCAACAGTTTGACTTCACTATTGTCCATCGCAAGGGCAAGGAACATATAGTGCCTGATGCGTTATCGCGTGCTGTGCCCGTGTTGGATTGCATTAAAGTTTCGGATAGCCAAGATAGATGGTACGATCGTCTCAGGGCAGGTATTAGATTCTCGCCTGACAAATATCCTTCGTTTCGACTTATCAACGGTGAACCGCATAAACTCGTGCGTAGCCCGTATCCTGATCTCGTTGACGAGCAGTCGGAATGGAAGCGTATCGTTCCTAAGACTGGCCGTAGAGAAATAATCCGTCGATGTCATGATGAACCGACTAGCGGACATTTGGGAGCATATAAAACGGTGAATCGTATTAGTCAGAAATATTATTGGCCTGGTATGAAATCGGACGTCTACCAGTATATTCGAAAATGTGAGGTTTGTATGAGGACTAAGCCTCTACAGCAAGCACCCGCAGGTAACATGGGAGGTCATTCGCTGGTTTCGCGTCCTTGGGAAATTATTTGTGCGGATATCGTTGGACCTTTGCCTAGGTCTACGCATGGTTATCAGTACATTTTCGTGGTGTCGGATTGCTTCAGTAAGTATGCATTGTTTTTCCCTCTTCGTAAAGCCACGGCGACATCTTTGGTAAAACATTTGGAGAATGAAGTATTTTTACAGTATGGGGTTCCGAAGGCTATTATTACGGATAATGGTGTGCAATTTCGAGCAAAGGAGATGGCTAACCTGTTAAGGACATATTCGGTGAAGCCGTTATTCACTTCCTTCTATCACCCTCAAGCGAATCCGGTAGAACGGATCAACAGGGTTTTGAAAACTATGTTGACGTCTTATGTGTCTTCGAACCATCGTAAATGGGACCAATTGTTGCCTAAGGTGGGTTGTGCCGTTCGGTCGGCCACACATGAAGTCACAGGTTTAACACCGTATTTTGTGAATTTCGGTCGTGAAATGATCTTAACGGGTACTGATCATAATGGTACCATTAAGGAAGGCCAGCCAATAGCTGTGCCATCGGACATGAAAGATTCTCTTGAACACCGCTCTGAAGCACTGGTTAGAGTATATAAAGATGTTCGTTTGCGTCTCCAACAGGCCTATGATAGGTCAAAGGCACGTTATGATTTGCGTAGGCGTGATGTGGAGTTTTTGCCTAACCAAGTTGTATGGCGGAAAAATTTCGTGCTTTCGGATGCGGCGAAGTACTATACTGCGAAATTGGCAGACAGATTTGTGGGACCTTTCATGATTCACAGAAAAGTGGGTAGGAACTCTTATGAGCTGAAGACAATGGACGAGAAAGTTCTTCAAGAAACTTGGCATGTGTCACATTTGAAATGTCAGCCTGACGACTAGCGAAGCTATTACATATGGTTTGCAGGTGGGCCAATCGAATACTCCTGCCGGTGTTGTGACCGAGGCGTAAGAGGCGTCCTAAAATCACTCGTTTTCGCTCTTTCTGGTCATCGTAAGCTTCACAGTTGGGTTCCGGTTCGTTGTGTTTTGGATTCTTTCGTGATCCACCTTCTTTTAGGTTATGTGGAACTGTCTGACTGGGTTGCTGTTGTAGCGAATAAATTAGGATTGGGTTTGGTATTCCTAGTGTTGGGACATTCTTGAGACCACTTGGACGGAACATTTTTTTTCAGGTTCGGAATTCGAGCTTATTGTGTCGGATTTGAATTTTACCCGGATTTGACTAGACGTCAAGGGAGTGCTATGTTTGGCAGTCTTGCCTAGCTGTCAGTTCGTTGCCCCTGTGGCGGAGCCGATGCCGACGGCAGGGTAGGTGGACGTCATGTTGTTTGTTTTTTTCGTTCGGCAATGATTTTGACTTCATTCTTTTTGTACAGGTTCTACTGCGTCTGTCCGGATGGGCCATCCGAGACATTAAACTTTTGGGGTTGGGTATTTATCGTTCAGTTTTTTTGTTTGGCCAGATTTTTAGAGATCGTGTATCTCTTTCTGTTTGTGTTCGCCTT
Organism: Holotrichia oblita; assembly: GCA_023690525.1. Taxonomy (NCBI): domain Eukaryota; kingdom Metazoa; phylum Arthropoda; class Insecta; order Coleoptera; family Scarabaeidae; genus Holotrichia; species Holotrichia oblita. Next base: position 109,757,214 of record CM043019.1, read on the forward strand.
CTGCGTTTTAGTCTCTGCGAGGCTGGTAGCTGACTTTAAACTTTTGGATCTTAGGATCGTTTTTGTTTAGCCTTCGATGGATCTTTTTGTTGTCTCAGCGAACCTTAGCTCGATGCAGTTGGTGTATGGTTGTGTAACGTGTGAATGTGGAGACAACATTTATTTACCTTTCTCGTTTATGTCCAAATCCTTAATCCATTTTGCATCCTATAACTTGTAGTAATAAACCCGTTTTTAGTTGTCCCGTTTTTTCTCGATCATTGTTCCGCTTCACGGACAGTGTATCTTTTACGCTGACTATTGTCGCTCGTTGCTTCGTGTGTGGGTCAGCGGGAACTCAGTTCTTGACAACAGTACAGCTTCTTCTTCTTTCCGCCGCTGGAAGTAATGATCCCCTTCCAGTCTGAGCTTTTTTCCATGCTACATGCATCTTTGCTACGCCTTCTCAAGGATTTCTTCGGGGTACTGTTGCGAGAGCTTGGGAACTTGGCTGTTTCTCATGCGGTGCGGGGTGTGGCTCTAGTCAGATTGCGCTTTTTAGTTTTGATTTTTCTCCTCAGGTATTCCGGCCGATTTGCCGAAGAGCCGCGTGGGTGTTAGGCTGTGGTGTTGTCTCTGTGCGTGTGTGAATTTTGTTGTTGTGACTGGGGCTAAGGGTAGTTGTTTGTTAGGTTCTCTCTTATGGGAGATTGGTATTTGTAGCTTATCATGTTAAAGAAATTTCCTGCGAAAATTTCTTTCGGAGGAAAGGGGGGGGATTGTTACGGTTACTTTCCTTTCACATTCGTTTAGTTCTGTAAAAGAGATTGTAGTTCTTATTCTCATTCATTACCTTGTATCTTTTAAGTACCACCTTATATATATGCTTCTTACAGTTATAAATTCCAGTTCAGTTTGTGTACATAGACCTATTATATTTCTTTTCTGTCAGCGATAATTTTCTAGGGGTTGTGTCAGCTTTCCGTGGTTGATAATTAGTTAGCTAGAATTTATCTATAATTTTATCAGATTACTCATAGTTATTCTTCTTACCTGGTATCGTTCTAGATTTAATAATTTTCGAAATATTGGTTTTGACGGTTGATAGGTTATGTGTCATGTTTGTATATATTAGGTTATTAGATCGTATATAGCAGAATAGTCGGTCAGTTTGGGTTCTGTTTACTGGCTACGATATTGGGCGAGTCTGTTGCCGCTTTCTTGCAACTGATGACGCTCCTGGCGCGTATCGTTACGATCGATAATATCGATTGGATTGTCGTCCCTCTTTGTGGCGCTTTGAAAGAGATCAGACACGTGCTCTCACAGGTATTAATTTCCGATTTTTGGAATATTGGAATTTTCACATATATTTGTGGATTTGTTGCGGAAATTACCTAGTTAAATCAATGTCCGAATTTTTGTGGTGATTCTGTTGGGAACTTAACGGCATTGAAGCTCTTTAATATGGGATTTGCGAGGCGTGGTCTGGATCCGCCATTGTATAATGAGAATTATTAGTTGGTAAAACCTCGTTTCGAATTGAACGGTAAGAAGGTTTTATTTTCCTTTTACGTTGCTAATCTCGCAGTGTGTTTTATTTTAGGGGTTTTCTGTTTCTGGTTCTGGTATTCTGGTATTTTGGTATTCTGGTGTTCTAGTATGTTAGTGTTCTAGTATTGGGTATATCTATTCTACGATTTTCTTTTGTAAATACTGATTATCTATCGAATGGGACTGAATTGAACGTTTACTGGGGAAGTGGACGAAAATCAGGTGGATGAATAGCTAGCGCTTGTCACGAACCGGATGGTATTATCCCCCGGATCAAGATTCCAGGATCTTCGCAGCTAAGTTCTATAAAATTTTATTTCCGTTAACATATGTATATTCATGTCGTGTTATTTTGCCTTGCTTTAACACACGGTAGTAATAACGCCATACAGGGCGATTTAGCCTTGTAGGAGGCTTCTCCTCCTGGTTAGTTACGTAATTTCACTTGTTATATCCGTTAACTCTTTCTGTTGAGTGCCCGGTTTGATAACGCCATACAGGGCGATTCAAATGTCAACTTTTAACAAGCTACATTCACTTGCTATACCATATTTCTTATAACTTTATATATTTGCTAATAACTTCAATAATTCGGTTAATGCTGTTGTTTAACTCTAGATAGAGATATTTCATTTTATTGTATATTATGTGTGAACGGATCGCATTGGCCATAGCGTTCTTGTGTGCTTCGATAGCATTGATAGTTGTATATGATTGTGTCTGATGGTGATGCTGAATATTATTACCAATGTAAATATTGATATTAACGAATTATTGTTGGGTCTTATACTCACTGGTAATTGTATAATATTGTGTCTGGTAACAATATTACTTATTATTATTATTATTTATCTAGAATACTGGTATTAACGTTTTATGTTGGGTCTCATACCCACTGGTACTTGCATATGAATGTGTCGGGTAACAATATTACCTACTTTTAGTTGGTTTGTAGTTTGTACCACTTTTAGTGGTCATTTAAGATACTGATATTAACAGTTTTGTGGGGTTTTATACCCGCCGCAGATATATATATATATTTTTTTTATTGATCGTCAATATACCTTCAGACGTTGGTCTCACTTTTATTTTCCCTTTCCCCCTTCTTGATTACGCGAACTGCTCTGCCCCTCGATAGTTTTCTCAACCGTGGATTCCTGCTTGTCTAGGAGGCTTGACAGGGTAGATAATTACCAAGCAGGTGGCGCCGAATTCTACCACCGGATTAATTGGGTCTTTGGACATTTTTTTTTACCCACTTCCTCGCCGACGAGCTGGCTAGCACCCTGCATGATTGCCGAATCTCATTCCATTCTATTGTCGAGGACTGGTGGATCAGTTTGCTTTGGATTGCCGCCGAGATCGTTTCCGTCAGGTAGGTCACTGACGCCCTCGGTGCCAGTATAAAATTTAGGTAACATATTGCTTTACAGGTTGTTGAATGTTTGCCTTTATTTTACTAGTAACTGTTTTAGCAAATTTGGCTATAACGAAAGCACTTTAATTAGCAGTTGATTACACACACTTTGAACCCCTTTAGAAAACGCTAGCAGAACGAGAATGCCAGTCAATCCCATATCAATGGATGCAATGATATCGTGTAAAACATAAGCAGGGAGACAGGCAATGTCAAACCCTTTTCTAAATCCAGTCTGAAAATTCGTCAAATAACTGTTAGAAAGGAAAAAGTAAACCGCATGGAATTTACAGTAAGCACACACATACACATTCGTTGTTAAGGTTGTCATCTAAAACGTTAACTATTTGAAGGTACAACTTACGAAAACAACTAAAAGTTGCTTACTAAAAATTACTGAAACTTCTGCACAAAAGACTGGAGGCAATGCGGGCGTTAATTGGTTTCTCTCTGTTGGCGTGGGAATACGATCGCAGAAATATAAATTCAATTACCTCAACTTGAAAATAAAACCGTTTTTTACCAAATTCTTGACAACAATTTAATTACGATGGAATCCTCTCTAATTTAGTTATTCTGTCATATTGCGTCGTCTGTCTAAAATTCCCAAGAATTATTTGTAAACTTAAGAAACTTTTGCTGCAATATTTTGCAATCAACATCATTGACTCATTACTTTAGTTCTAGAAAATTTAATATTTAGTAATTTTCGTTGCAGTATTATGATGAATTTAAATTGGAATTCCTGTCAATCATAAACTATATGTAGTTTTCTTCTACAGCGCGGTCGTCTTATTTTAAATACGATTTTAATTTCAAAATTTTCAAGAAGTACTCCACGCAGATTTCCGTGTAAAAAGATCCATGAAAAATGGGATTAATGTACCGTAACCGTATAATATGTTGGCACCGTATAGCTACTTTCGAACTATTAAAACTTATTATGGATCTGACACAAACACTTATGCATAGTTTAAGAACCTGTTTAACGACTCGTGACAATGAATTTATTACAGGTGCTGAATATACTGAATATTCATCATGTGATTGTTTAAAGTCGAACTAAAATAGTATAAGCAGACGTAGAAGTGTATCAATGTCCAAATGAAAACCACTGTTACTGATCTGACACATAGATCAGATTAATTCTACGAGACAATATGCCTGTACAAGCAGCACAGAAATTAATGGTGTTCCTGAGAAGAAAATGAAAATGGCTAAAAATTACTTGAAAAGACTAAGGGTGGGTTTATCAATGTGAGGATAAATAAATTAACTTTAACTTAACGTTTATTGACTGCTAAATAGAAGTTATCTGCAAGATAAAGCATTGTAGTTGCAAAATTTTATCTGGCAGTTAGCAATATCTGTCAGTTACTTACCTAACACTTTTATCCTCACATTGATAAACCCACCCTAAGTCAGAGTTATCCTATCTCCCGGACAAATATTGATGCTATTTGCTGCATATAGACTTCAGAAACTGATAGTAGAGTATTTAGTATTTATTATTATACCATTGGTGTTTGTCTACATATATGTATATAACTACACAATACATCAATACATACTGATCCTTTAGAGGAACCAAATCGGGCAAGAAAAGAGATAGATGTAGAGTGGGAGGTTGTAAAACATATACGGCATAGCACGGTGGCCAATGCGTTAATTCCGTAAGTATATGTTTTATAACCGCCCCACTCTAGATCTATCTCTTTTCTAGTTCGCCTTAATCGTTTTAAATGATCGGTATACACAAAGTTCTATACTTATATTAAAATAATGTACAACCAGAGGATCTGAGGGCCCTCCAAACAAAACCGCAGAAAAGCCCCACACTGGATGGATGAAAAATATGTGGATAATATAAATTTAGAAAGTAAAGAAAAAAGAAAAGAGAAGCACAATTATGTTATTGACACAATATAGCAAATAATTCTTTTAGAGAATATAAACAATGCTTTTTTAAATACTTTTTAAACGTACCTTAAAAGTAGTTGTGGCAGATTCTTTTAGATCACTAGGTAACGCATTATATATTCTTATGCTGACGGAAATGTAGTAGACCTCGCCAGATCAGAGCGTATATACTGCGGATTCCGAGTATGGTAACCGTGAAAATCCGAATTGGTCAGAAACTTGTCTCTGTTCTGATGAACGTACAGTGATACTGTTTGAACATAAAGATTGTAAACCGTTGGAATGCCCAATATTTTAAAATAGAGATCTGAGTAGGATTTGCAATGGTATTTATTTCATCTTTTTGTTGCAATAACAGCAATTTTGTTTTTTCATAATTAAGAACTAGTTTTTTGTTGAAAAACCAGAACTATACAGCAATTTTCGAGGAGCTCACCTTGCCTTGAACCTGTTACAATCACATTAGTGTCGTCGGCACAAAAAATTGTCTTACCTGTAACATGTAAAGGTAGATCATTTATGAAAATAGTGAATAAAAGTGGTCCTAAAATGAAACCTTGTGGTACACCAACGGGACAGCTGACGGTGATTGTGGATTGGTAATTTTTAAGTGCGCTATTTTGACTCCTATACCGTATCTCAGTACATTGTGAGCGTCCATTCAAGTATGTACTAAACATGTTTAGTGCAGATCCCCTACATGTTTTTGACAAATCGCATGCTATGCATGCGACCTTTTTTCGTTGATTTAAATTAAAAAGAACAGTATTTATGATTTTGCTAAGAAGAATGCTTTGGATGATTGCAATTTTACAGGATTTTAATCTTGACGATCCTGGTAAAAATATCTTCGTAAATGACCATTTAATTCCGAAAAACAAGGATAAATATATGTGAGTAGGTAATTATTTTAAATTCAGCACATACTTGAGTAGTACTGTTGCCATGGCAGTTAACAAATACATATTGATGACAAAATGTATGAGTATCCATGAACTGCACTAACACAACTATACACCTGTGCTGCTTATTTATCTACTGTCGATGACGAGCCTATCAGTGCTTTTATTAGAAACTTCACTTTCTTAGCTCAGCAACAGGACGTCTTGTAGTTTAGTTCCACACCGTTTGGTTTAATATGATTGATTATTTTCTTTTGGTTCTATCAAAGATGCTGACTATCGCGTTGGCGGCTGCGTTGGTGCGGCGTTGCTGTACTGTGGAAAATAACTTTGATCTTGATTCTTGCTTTCGATCAGTACATCACACACTGTGTTACCATGTACACTACACTGCAGACTTTTTTATCGAAATACCTAGTCCAGTTATTTTCTGACACAATGCATTTGCTAATTAAAATTTTGCTAGAAGCAATCGTGGTATTCGGTATATGTGCCATTACTTTTCTTGGTACGCTCACTATTAAAATCGTTAAAGAAAAGGATAAGCTTCAAGATCGATGAAATTGTAGAAATTATGACTACTCTGCATTTTAGATCGGTAAGCGTTGAATCAAATTATTTAACTGACCAAAATTTGCACAAGTACGGATTTAAAATTATTTTATTATTGTCTTCGTACCATAATGTTATTTAATGTAGATTTAACTCTTTTTTCCATTAACTTCTTACTAATACAGATATTAACAATGAAATTGGCGAGGGAATTCGTGAATGTTTGTCACCAATTTTGATTAAGAGCTCCGGGGACATTTCTGGCAAAACCTTGGAAATTATATTTAGTAAATTGTCTTACGGAGGGATGCTTCCCTCAGGTTTGGAAGTCTACTTACGTCGTTACCATTTTTAAATCAGGGGTAAGGAATTGCATACGAAATCATGGGCTCATTTCCTTGCTGTCAGCTCTGTTCTGATTTTTGAGACGTTAATGTATTCAGATTTCTGAAAAATCGCGTATTGACCCAACAGTGGGATTTTTTGAGAAGGGGGAGTAAATTCTAATTTAATTGCGTACACTAAGTACGATTTTTATAGGACGTCATTATAGTATTGACGTGAGATAGAAAACAGATAATAAAATTTAAATATTCTAATTTAATTATGTTTGTAGCTATACTGATATTTTCGAACAAAATTCAACAATTTTTTTCCACAAATTTGACATTATAATGAATCAACCGATCATTATAGTTTCTTTGCGTTTTATGCTCTACGATTATGATTATAAACGTTTAGAGAATCAATTCTATTAGTAACTAAATTTTTATCCAGTAACCCAAATTTTAAACCAAACAAGAATCCTTTCGCAAAATGCAAAATAAATCAAGTTTGCAAAGCGAGTTATAGCGTTATAGCGAGCTATATTTTCAGAAAATTGTTTATAAAAATAATCGCTGATTCCTAGAATCACGAGAAAATTCAACGCAATTCAATATAATTATATATATGAAGGGAAATATACAGACTAATAAAAGCTGCAGAATGATTTTTACTTGGAAATAATAATATCTCAAATGCCATCATATTTTCACAATGCCAGTGAAACAAAATGAAAATGTAATATCTAATACAGCGCGAAAGGAACAAAAACTGTGGTTATTAATATTTTACTACAGAGAGAAATATCATTTTATTACAAGAAGAAAGAAAACAGAAACAAAAAGTAAATATGAAAATTTGCTAGCACTTTTATTTCAGCAAATATATTGTTGACAATCTAAGAAGAGTAAAAAGTGGAACCTGACATTCTTGTAATAATAAAGCTGGCAACGACAAGATGTTGACTAAATTATTTCACCGCTGTACTCTCTGCCGTTCGTTTACATTAAAATAGGAAAGTCGACAAGGAAATCGCTGAAATTGTCGAAATCTACCTATCATTTGCAGTATCTTTCAGAAGCACGTAATTGTTTTTCGTAGCTTCATTCGCATTACGAAGATTTTCAGTTTTTGAATCTCTGCATGAAAATTCTTCGTGACGTCTTTAGAAGCGCTGGCAAGGTCGATAAAGGTAACGAGATGCATTTTATGTAGATTTAAAGTCCCTATTCCGGAACTGAAAGAGGTAAAACGGGATAAATCTCTGTTTATCGTCTTGCGCAAAGTAACTTCGACAATTAGCACCGCGGAGCACTAAGGAAAAACGCGTTACTTGTAGTCGTTTCAAGTTTAAAACAATAATAATGTGAATTTCATCAGAACCATATATACCTTCAGAGGCATGTAATACTGTAGCTTGGTGTTAGGTGGCATAGTTTCTTGTGCTATTGAGACTCAACAACAATTGCTTGATGGAATGCATTGATCTTCAACATAAGCATCACTCTTCTTTTTCAACTGACTATATAATATCTTCTGAAGTGCTTCTATAAATTTCTGAGTAGAGATCGGACTGTCCCAGGTTCAAACCTTGAGGAGTGGTTGAGATTACTGACAGGTAATGATTCTGAGTTGCGCTGCCTTGTGACTTTGTGCATTTTCTGGAAGAAGAAGTTACAAATCTGAAAAGAAATTTGTTCTTTTGCCTAAAATTTGATAACACTATGTTTTGATTTGCCAAAATAATTTTTAAAGCACATTGGAAAACAGAAAATGATCAACAATTACAGCACAATTTGAAGCATAAGTAGAAAATATCAATAGATAGACAATATGTTCTTTCTATCACTAGTTTACTTATGTGGTATGATTTTTGTGGTTAACGCTGCACTTCTCTTTGCCTAAAAATCAGAATATTAATGTAAAACTTAATACAGACAATACTAACTTAATCTAAATGGAAGTTCTATATAATACTTGCATTTATTAATACAGCAGAGTAATAGTTATGTTTTTTTAATTATACAAAAGTAGAACAAGTACAATAATTTTAAATCATATACTTAGAATATGTTTCTGCTGGTATTTTATTTGGTGACATTCACTCGTCACTAATTTGCTTCCAGTTCTTACAAATTAAATGTAGATGTAGTATGATCGACAGATATACGAAGTGATCATTTTGAACTGTCCTGCGGTGGCAACAAAAACGTCCCCGTATTATTAACCTAATGTCAAAACATACACAGTATCACGATCTGTCAACAATAATTGTCTATTACCTATCTTATTTGTGCATATTGTATTGTTGTTTTTTTTTAATGTGTGGTGGTTGCTTAGTTGCAGTGACTCCGTAAGCTGTATTACTTGTCTGGCTATTACTGCAACTCTTGCGGTGTAGTTTAGTGTATGTAAGTTGTCTTGTGCTTTCATGGTTTCTTCGTGTTTTATTACCGATTTCCTGTTTTTTTTCCAAAATAATATTCACTACACAACAGGATACGTTTATTGTAATTGCGCACTTTAGCAGTAGAACATTACAAAAATATTCCTTAGGATTGTATTTTCAGCAATTTGTTATGACATATGAAACCTATTTATTACGATTTATGATAAAAAGGAAACTGCAATTAGGTACCATATTTCTACAAAAATTAATTCATATACTTTTCCAGCTTGAAACTAATCTTTAATATTTTTCACAAGTAAATAGACATAATTACACAGTGTTACTATCTTAAAATCAATGTGGTCAATTTGGAAGACTTCAAAATGATTAGTCCGTATTCTAACAAATATAATAGCAATGGGTTTCGAAATGATGAGAAGCTTTTGCTTGATACGGACTGTTCCAACCTTCCACTTTAGTCTGTTCTAAGTGAGAAAAAGGTAAAATGTGAGAGGAAAGGATTATTCCATTCTTATTTATCTTGTTCAATAAACACGCCCTTTCTCACATCTCATGATACACACTCGCCCCGCTTATATCACAGCCAAAAAACACGTGATCCATGACTACGCTTACCATTTACTTCCAGACTAAACTAAATAGGTGGAACAATCTGTAGCATGTGTGTGTTTTATTTCGCTTTCTTTTAAATAATATTAGAGTTCGAAATTCTGGTGCTTAGCGTTCATCTGCATTTATATAAATTGGCATTTAGCTCAATTCAAATAAGTACTACGGATGATTAATGCCAAACGTCAGTTTCTTGAAAGAAAAGAAAGAAGCAGAATGGAAATGGAAGAGATATAATAATAATATAGAAGTGAACAAGTCACAAAGTCAATTACAAAACTATCGTGCGGTATGAAATTACAAGATAAACAAGGTAAAGACGCCAAATATTTGGACAACATTGTTAAGAATTGCATATCGAGGAGGAAGAAGATAAAATACTAACATTTTAAGAATAGCACAAATGTAAGCGTAAGCAAGCCTGAGTTTGAACTATAAAATGTTTTACAAGAGGAATGGCAACAAATTCTGCTTGAACCTCTTGATAAATTATTGCAGAGTTAGGTACCTTTAAAGAATAAATGCAGTTATGCTAAATCGTAATGATCAGACAAAATACTAAATTTATGTACTGCCTATGAATGACGTAATTATATTTTAGAAGTTTCGCCACCTGGACCGTAACCACTTTTATTTGAGACAGAAAAATCTTTCTGGTAAAGGATGTAAAACATTCTTAATATTATCGGCGACAGGATACCATAATCAATATTTCTCCATGCGTAAATATAGCCGTGGTAACAATGTGATTAAACATTTTATTGACATGAGAGACATATATTTGTAGAGAACATTAATACGTTCCAATATTATCCATCGATTTATGTCCCTTCTCTGTTTTGTTTCATGTAATCTTCGTCTGACGGAGTAGTAAAGTTAACTCAGCAAGTTTTGTATTGAAACAGACAACGCCTAGAAATGAATTATGTACACATAGAAAAACACAAGTGCTAAGATAACATCATCACTATTGTAAATACTAGAAAATCAGCGCTTATTTTTAGCGAGGTGAAATCTGGAGTTTTCTATGGACAACAGCATTAACTTGTATTGAATGCAAATTATCGCGAGATACATTTTAATAAACTACATGAAAAGAAAAAAAACTAAGTTGTTGAAGTAAATATATAAACATAAAAAGTTAGCGACCAACGATAAGCAATGAGTAGTACAGTAAAGAAGAGTGAAAAACAAATCACTGACCGCTACTACACCATTTCAAAGCATAAAAGCAAACATAAAAGCTCTTCGTTCATGGGACAAAAGACAGTCGGTTCTTTTCAATTACACCCACATTAACAATGACTTTTCCATGTTACAAGACTACGTGGTGTTACGTAACACGCGAAACAATATATGTGTTACGAAAATATGATTTTGCTATTATACACACGCAATTTGTACAAGTATAAACACGACGAGCACATATACCATTAATACTTTTATAAAACGGGTCGATGGCCGCAGTGGTTAGGCGGCTGACTATTGTTGTGAGAGGACGATAGGTGCCGGGGTTCAATTCTCTGGAGGGACGGTGACATTTTTTCAGAGAGTTTAATCCCGGATCGACTTGCCATTCGCTGTTGGGAGCAAAGTGATTAACAGCGCGGCATCATAAAGGCGATATGATGCTGTCACAAAGCCATTTAAACACAACTTACACACACTAAACTACACCGCAAGAGTTGCAGTGATAGCCAGACAAGTAATACAGCTTACGGAGTCACTGCAACTAAGCACCCACCACACATTAAAAAAAAAAAAAAAAAAAAAAAATCTAATTATTACTGCTATGCTAACGAACTAACATTTAGGGAAACTTATAACCGCGTGCCTCATAATGAGATTACAGTTGTAATAGGGTGAAAATAGTAATATTAGAGCAACAATTCACAGCTGATGGAAAGCTTTAGTATATTGTTGAGATATTGGAGAATACATACATATATACTTTATTGTCATCGACCATATGGAAGAACTTCTGGACGATAAATATACTCTTATAACATCTCTATTATTGTCGTCAATTTGGAAAAAATTAAGGGACGAGTATTTATAGCAATTCGTATTTACGCAATTCTGTTTTAATCCCGTCTGTCTACTTCTAAGTTAACAAAACAAGAATGAATCAAAGATTAATTTATTCCAAAACACAATTAATTATGTTGGAAGAAATTGGCATTTAATATTTTCCACTGATGAAGTGTCTTACTTGTATAATTAATACGCATAATGTGTACCAATAGATATCTATCTTGTACAAAATGAAGCAAATATATTACATTTCGCTATAAAATCAATACTCCACCCCACAAACCAAATACAGTTGCACGTGGAAGCTTAAATTTCCTTATTAGTGGCAACGTGGTATTATACACAGTTATTAACGACGACATATTTAGTAATTCTGTTTGAATTTGCCAAATAATATATTTATCAGATGCAAATATATGTGTCCCTATACAAAATGTTTAATAAATTAGTGGTGTTAAGCAAATGAACTCAGATAACTACTACTGTCGGTTACACCGCGTTACAGAATTATATTTGCTAAATTTCATGAAGTGTTGGTCAGTCTTTTGTTGTAAACTAAGGGGTGCTATAGAAATTTCGCATAAATACCTACACAATGATATCAAGCACGACGACTAACTTTATCGTACCTGTTAGTAGTTATTCGCGTCCTTTGTTAGCCAACTCTGTAACAAATCATTTTCTGTGCGCTTCCAAAGGATCGAAAACTTGACAACTCGTTAAAATTATGAAGCATGTCCTTAGAGACTAAGTTTTTAAAAGTTCGCGATGTCAAAAGCGGACCTTGTCTTCCATGAAATCTGTGTGAGGTAGGTGTAATTATTCGATAGACAATATTCTCCAACCTTGAATAGCTATTCTAACTTTCATAATATTTTCCTTGTGTTATCAACCATTTTCACAGTTATTCTTACCAGCATGTTTCGTTAATAAAAAATACATACGTGTGCTAGAAGATTATAGTTACGTAATGATTATACGTCCGAAACTGACTCTACTGAAAAACCAATTCTACATGTTATCAGTGATATCTGTGTATAATATATACATTATACTTCGATTTTCGAAAAGGATTATGATCAAACTGGTTTATTCTCTCATCTGGAGTCATAGTTACTCCAGTCATATGATCCCAACAGGTCTGACATCACTTTTCTCTATTTTATCACGCAGAGTAGATACCTGTGATAGAAGTACTCAACCCACAATTAAAATTTAAATATCGATGATTATATTTTCAAGTTATAATACGTCAATATGTCGTTTAGCAATATCTTATATTCTATTTCAATACAATATCATCAAAATATATGCCGCGTATGACGATTTCGTCTAAGCTATGGATGCAGACATTCAAACGACAAAAATAAAATAATTTAAAGGAGCGTATAAATCTTGATAAGTACAACGCTAAGCAATTAGCAGTGATTGAAAGTATCATAAGGTATAAAAAGATATCTACTCCCCATCTACAATCAGACATTTTCAATAAAAAATGCTTGACACTTTTTTCTCTAAACAAATGTTCCACTAGCATCATCTATTTTGTTTCCTATTGTTGTTTAATTAATGCAAACAATACAGTCACTATATGTTGTTATTATTATAATCGAGAAAAATATACAGTATGTCTCACTAAGTTGGAACCGTATGGAAAACTTTTTTATTATTAATTTTAGGGAAAAAAGTTACTCCTTTTTTAAAAAAAAAGTTCTGCGTGTTCTAAAATATAAAATACAATCATCAAATATTAATTTTGTTCAGTCATATAGGCGATTTGTCAAAAAATATGAATTTTACTAAAGAGTAAAGTATCTTTATATTTGACAATATTGAAAATTGTTATAACGAAAAGTTGATCAGAAGTAGAAATTACGTTCAAATGTGCAATTACATCAATTTACAGTGAAACAAATATTTTTTATTTTTTGTATACAATATCAATGCAAAATAAATGCACATGCATTAATTACGTGTTTAAATTTCGCAATTGTTAGAAAAGATCAGAAGCGAAAAGGTTATCATGTGTTTCATAATCTCAAGGGGTAAATAATATTTTCATTGTAAACGTAGCGTTATACAATATACACTTGTCCGCGTAGATGTCGTGGTCCGGTTGTTCCGTTGAATTTCGTCGGTTTTACTGGATCATTTACAGTAAAAAGTTCGCACATTGTGTTCACTGGTAAAAGCGATTTATCAAGTTTGATTGTTTATAGGTATTATTCAAGTATAGTAATCACGAAATAATTAAATTATGGATAATAAAACGAAAATATCTACATTGAAAAAGGATGAACTGAAGAACATTCTTGAAAAAAGGGGATTGAATAAAAACGACCAAAAAATTGTATTGGTAAATCGACTAAAAGAAGCGTTTAACTTTAGCTATATCCTAGAAGATGAAATATTCAAGGATGCAATGAACGATTCGAATATCTCTATGGAAACTATGGTAAACTCTGATAATTTGATGAATAAAACAACAAAGAGAATATCCCACATCTTCTGTTTGATAAATAAAGTAAATGAACTAGAAAAGAAAATACGTTATGTATAATAAATTAAGAAAAAGTACAACGTGTACGAAAAAAGTTGCTACAGCCAGTCCAGAGAAATTGATTGTAAATGAAATTTTAGAGGAACAAAAAGACTCTCAGATAATAAATCAGATAACGTATAAGGCAGTTAGCAAAATGATAGATATTGCGGGGTGAATTGACCAGCAACTTTCATATACAGTTTTATTAAACCCAATGCTGGTGTGGCTGAAGGGATATCGGCTGTGAAAGATAAAATAGGGGATTTCAATGAGGATGACTATGTTGTTGTACTAGCTGGTGCTAACGACATTGACGGCTGCTATGATAGTACGGGTGTTGGCTCCATATTGGCGACTTTTGGTAAGCTCTTGAATAGAACTACGCATGCGAACGTTATTGTCTTCATAATTACTTGTAGACATGACAGGACGGAGTTGAATGGCCTTATCGAAAATGTTAATGGTTGGCTGTAAAATATGTGTCAGAAGCATAGTCATGTTGCTACATTTACTATAAATAACATCTTGTACAGGAGATTCTATCAACACCGTGGACTCCATCTCAATATTCTGGGCAAGAAACATCTGCGCTCATTTGAAGGAGTATTTGGTTGGTGGTGACTGTGTTTATCATGTGTTGGGGGGAGTGTCTGATGCGGTGATGGGTTCTGATGGTGTGGCGGATGTGGTACCTTTGGTGCACACTTCGGGTGGTCCAATGGAGCCGTGGTCTTCTGCGGAGCTGCCCAGTTCATTGCGAATGTCCGATGGTTTGGATGAAGATCGGAATACGGTCAATGTGCGTGGTAGTTTTTTAGACTCAGTTGTAATACTCAGTTTTGAATAACAAATTAATTGAACTTGAACTACTGGTTAAGCAGAATGTCATTGATTTTATTTGTATTAATGAACTCTGGCTCACTGACGAACAATTAACTATTTGTCGATGGATACGAACCTGTATCTAGATATTTCAGATCTCTAAGGAGGCATGGTGGTGTATGTATATTTGCTAGGTTTGATCTGCCAGTCTCAGCTTTAGATGTTCAAACTTACTGCAGTGAGGTTCATATTGAGGTAGCAGGTATAAAGTATGGTAGTTAATTATATTATTAGTGTATACAGGTCTCTAGATGGAGATTTTGGTATTTTTATACACCACCTGTCTAGATTGTTGGATCGTCTGTTCGGTAAGGATGTAATTGTTTCCGGTGATTTCAATGTTAAGTTTCATACACCGGATCCGGAGGCTAAGTTGTTATGTGATTTGTTTGCTTCCTACAATATGAGTCAATTGAATATTGAACCTACACGTTAAAAATCTTGTTTAGATAATTTTTTTTGCAAATATTGACGATACTCTACTCGATATCAGTAGAAATGATCATATTACTTCTGGTCATGCGGGTCTTATATTGAAAGTATTGGGAGATAGGAAAGCTGCTTGTGAACAACATATTAGCTTTACACCTAGTACGCAAATAGGCTTATTTAAACTGTATCATGTCTTGGAGAATGTTAGTTGGCTTTTTGTCACTGATTCGAATTTGGATTTGGATGAGAAAACTGATGTTTTTATGAATACTATCTCCAACGCAATTGAGAGTTGCTTTCCACCAAAAACTAAACTAGTAAATTCCCAAAAACCCCATATTGAATGGTTCAATAATGACTTGGCTCAATTGCGCGATAAATTAAGTTTTTTCACACAATTTGGAAGTAGGTATCCTGATATTATATCGAACGATGTAATCAAGGGTTTGCGTACTAATTACAGATCTAAATTGAAACAGACTAAAGTTGAGGCATATGATGCAACCACAAACACGAACCATCGGCTCTGAGGAATATAGTTAACCATACAAGAAGAAGTAATTCCTCACATGAAATGGGTCCTGTGAGTGCGGATTCGTTCAATGACTTTTTTGTGAATGTTGCTGAGATGACCGTTAGTTGTCTGCCATCTACGAATTCAGATCCACTTAGCTTTTAAAAAAATCCGCGGACTGATTTTTTCAAATTCCATGAAGTATCTTTCGCAGAAATTCGTGATATTATCACAAATATTAAAAGTTCTCGTACTTCTGATATCTATGGTGTTAATTCCAAAATTTTGAATACGATTAAAAATATCATAAT
This sequence comes from Holotrichia oblita, assembly GCA_023690525.1. NCBI lineage: Eukaryota > Metazoa > Arthropoda > Insecta > Coleoptera > Scarabaeidae > Holotrichia > Holotrichia oblita. The sequence continues at coordinate 109,773,596 of CM043019.1, forward strand.
TTATCCGATGACTAAGTTAATAAATCAATGTATTATACACGGTTACTATCTCAAGTCTCAATATCTGCTGTCGTCCCGATTTTCAAGAGTGGTGATAATAGGGATCCAAGCAATTATCGACCTATTTCTCTAACACCGGTTTTCCCAAAAATTTTTGAAAAGGTTCTTAAGAACCAAATAGACCATTACTTCGAGATAAACTCGCTATATAGCCCCCCACAATTTGGCTTTCGTAATAAATTGTCCACAACATTAGCAATTAACAGCTTCACAAATCAAATATTAGCAAATTTTAATAATAAGAAACACACACAGGCAATGTTTTACGACCTTACGAAAGCTTTTGACTGTATATAGTCAGAAAAATTAGTGAGTGATTGAAAAATTAAGATCTTATAATTTTAGGGTTGACAGTATTGCGTTTCTTCATTCGTTTCTTATCCATCGATTCCAATGTTTTGGGATTGGCGAGTGTAGATCTGGCATGCGTGAATTGAAGTATGGAGTACCGCAGCGCTCTGTCCTCGGTCCCTGTTTATTTCTTATTTACATTAACGACCTTCCTCACTGCGATCCTCGTGCCGATTTCGTTCTCTTTGCGGATGACACCACGGTAATCAATTCTAGTGAATGTATCAATGAATTGGGTAGGTGTGTTGCGAATTGTGAGAATAGCGTTGAGGATTGGTTTTTGGCTAATGGCTTAACTTTAAATTCCACAAAATCCCAGTCACTACTTTTTAGTCTTCGTCAGCAGGACAATGAGACTGCGAATGGTGCGGTAACTTTGTTAGGGACTTGTGTCGACAGCAACTTAACTTGGGAACCTCACATTGATTTGTGCTAAATTGTCTAAGCTGTCTTTTCTTATTAGATCACTTGCGGACAGGTTATCGCCGCAGTACCTGATTCATGTCTATTACGCACTGTTCGAGTCTAACATGTCTTACGCAATTTTAAACGAATCGTTTACTTTGTTTGTTTTTGATTGTTGCGAAAATGTTACTTTAATTTAATTTTCTTACATAAACCATATTTCTTTTTATATTTCGAATTCTAACAGATTCATATTTTGTAAACTTGCTTATGTAAGATTAATTTTTCAGAATTCGTGTCTCGATTATTATTTTTATTGGCTACAATTTCTTAGATACCTACCTTCATTTAAAAATAACTTTTAGATTCTTATTATGAAAAGCAAATCATAGTAATTCAAATGCTTTACCTAAATACACCTACATATATAATCGTAATCATGGGTATAAATTACCCAGAATTCCAACAAAAATATTTGGAAAGTCACAGTCACTGCTTCTATATATAAAACTGATAATGTGTAGCGGTTGCAGTTAATCCGGTAGGTTATTAAATTCTATTTATTATAAGAAGCCCACATTTGAATCCATCCCCATAATGTACCTTCGTGTGAAATTGAAATTTGAAAGCAAATATAATAGGTGAAAGGAAGCTTGATTAATGAATTTGCGCGCCTTAGAATTGTACGTATCTTAATTAATCTCTGACATCACATGCTAAAATTTCGCATATCTAAAGCGCCCCATATGTGGAATTTTCAACGTAGACTGAGCAAATATCACTAATGTGCCTGTACGTAAATAGTCCTGTTAGAATGTGTGTAAATCCTAGCATTGTACAGGAATTCACCATTGTATTTACTGCTATTAATACTGTACGATGTGTTTATGCTGTCACAGCCAGTTCGTATGTTACGTTTTCAAAAAGGATGTGTTTTTCTTTAGTTCTATATAATGTATTGAATATACGGAGAAAGTAGCGCCTACATGCATACAAATACCACGACATTGAGTATGTGAAACGTCAACTCGCTCGAAGTAGGATTCACGGAGGTAATCTGAAAATTTAGCGCTCGTGTAGGCGAGCAGCATTCTAATTGAAATTAGGATGATTTTTTCGGGATTACGTTAGATTGTTTATACAAAAAATAAACGTTGAATGAAAATTTTCTCAAAAAGAAAACGACGCTTATTTTTCGCGGATAGGATTATCGCATCAGCATATAAACAACAGCTGAGAAGGAATTTGTGTATGTCCAATAAATTTCTGCGTCATTTATGATTGAAAATTAAATTAGAAAAAGGTTCTTGTTCATACTTAAAGTATCCTAGATAAAAATGGCGGATACAAACTCCAACATCACTGAAACATTATATCAAATGAAAACTATGAAGCTATAAAATTACATTAAAGTTTAGTATGTTTTTATCAATGAGATGTGATTCAGAATTAAGTTCTCTAATCAAAAATACTTTTTATCTTGTTTGACTGACCGGGCTGATCCACCAAGAAAGAACTGACGAAACTGTAGCACATGATAAAAATGTAATCGGTAAAATACACGATAATAAATAATCACTCATCATTTGAAATGAGATATCAAAGTTATTTGAAGAAATATGAAGTCTTTATAAGGAAACGAACTAAATAGATTTCACGCGCAAAAAATCCAACTAATAGAACCCTTTTACCCACCTTATTAAAAGTATTGTAAAAAATAATATGTAGACCAATATCAGCATTTACTACTAAATACATGTATGTAAGTATCTTAGCAAATGTGTACCTAGTCTGGTTTTCCAACGGGTCTCAGCCGTGAGACTGCTTTGGGGTGACAGCCTATCACATCGTGGAGAGTTTTTTGTTATGTGTAGTAGGTGATTAGTGGCAGTGACTCCACAAGCTGTATTACTTGTCTGACTATCGCTGCAACCCTCGCGGTGTAGTTTGTGTGTGTAAATTGTGTTCAAATGGCTTTGTGCCAGCATCATATAATATAATGCCGCGCTGTAAATCACTTTGCTCCCAACAGCGAAGTCGAGCCGCATGTCAACTCTCTGAAAAAATGTGACCATCCCTCCAATCATCCCGCCACAACGATAGTCAACCGCCTAACCACTGCAGCTATCGATCCGTTAAGTTAACAGGTTTAACTTTTAGTTACTGAAGAGCACAGGATTTAGCGATCCGTCTCTACAGCCACTTAATAGTTTTTTAACTGACTGGAAACAAAGTGTACAGTTATGTGGTAGGAAATCTAACTCAACGTCTGGTGTGTAGTGTGTGTCTCTGGGGTCAATGGTCGTTAGCCGTTTTCATTATAATTGTACATCTGATATGAACAGACACGTGCAATTATTCTATACGCTTCATATGTATAAGAATGACAGTCAGATTTATTTGTACTTTGCTCCCCGTATTTTTTGCAGCTACTTACATAAATAACGATTTTTAATTTTTGTCTCCTTTCGCACTTCAAAGAAACTCGTAAACTAACCTAACAAATCAAATAATCGCTGCAATAGGTTCTCGTGGTATACTGTTGGAAATCAATCTGCTAATAAGCGTAATGGCAACAAGTCACTCATTAGCACTGGATCAGGAGGTCTCCATCAATCTAATCATTCTCCAAATGCAAGACCTAATTTTGTTGAAAAATTGAAATATCTCAAAAACTGCAATAGCTAGATCTAGCCCTGTATGAAAATAGTTCTTATTCTTCGGCAGTATTAAAAATTCTAAGAAGAAACAATGTTTACATGTCACATTTTCTGGGACGCCTTGTAGACTAAGAAATAAGTTAAAATTATAGTTGCTGTTGATACATGCAGTGTTTTTTTTATATGTGATGAGTGCTTAGTTGCAGTGACTTCTTAAGCTATATCGCTTGTTTGATCATCATGCAACTCTCGCGATGTAGTTTTCTTTTTTGTGTGTATAATTGTGTCCAAATTGCCTTGTGACTGCATTATACTGCCTTTTATAATGCCGCGCTGTTAATCACTTTGCCCTCAACAGCGAATGGTAGGTTGATCAGAATCCAATTCTCCGAGGAAAATGTCACCGTCCTTACGGAGAATCCAACCCCGGCTTCTATCGTTCCGCCTCAACTATAGTCACCCACCTAACCACTGCGGCTATCGTCTAAAAGATTTGAAATTGAAAAAAATTGAAAATAATTTTTAAAACGTGTACCGTTTAGACTTAAAAGATCGTCCCGTTACTGGTGGAACATCCTGTATATATACATATACAGTCGAACTTTATTTAACAAAGTCGCTAAATCCTGTCAAAAATTTTGTTATAAGGAAATTTCGTTAAATGGAAAAAAGGATTTTGCATTGCAGTACTTATTTAATTTTTCAACATTATACAAATACATATAATGGTAAGCACAAACAGAACACAAAAGTGTGAAACGCATACATGCCTCTGCCGGGGATTTGGTAAAACTACATCAGCACGTTACAATGAAGCAGGTAAACCTACATACGTTGATTAGTAAAAAAGTCTGTAATCTTACTTTGATCAGAACGGTTAAAAAATTTCTCTCTCATAATAGCTCTCGCACTTGTTCAAGACATTAAAAATATTTTCAGGAACATTTTCTAAATATCGTAGTCCGTGACGAATTGTTTAAAAAGCTTTAACCATGTCTTCATTTACAGGTTTTCGTACAGGTTCACCCGAATAATCTTTTTCCTCATCATCGTTTGATGCTATTTCACTTCTCTGGTTACTTACTACAATCTTCAGGATGTCATCATTACTTGGATAGTCAGTTGTAACAATATCTTCATCAACGCCAAGGTAATCTTCTACTGTAATATTGCTATCAATATTACCAGACATTTCTAGTGCTCGCCAAGAATTTCTTATTTCGGCAAGCGGCAATTCATCTTCTGGATCCCAATTTACTGCAACTAACTTCACTAACTCCATGGCTCCACACTTATGACAATTCAGAAATGCATTCTCGCAGGTTAATTATCTGCTTAATAACTGTGGTGTTGTCTTTTTCAATTGTATTAATCATTTTTACTAGAATCCTTTTGCGATAATGAAATTTGACATTCTATATTATTCCCTGGTCCATTGGCTGAAGTTTAGACGTCATTGTTTGGGGAAATAGACGAGCTCTATGCTTTTCAGTCTGTTTGAAATTCTAGAAGGGTGTCTGACAGTTGTCAACAATTAAGTTATCTTTCTATGTTGCATACTCATCTGTTGACCTAATTTTAGTAGCCAGTTTTCAAAAATCTCGCTCGTCATCCAGGCTTTCTTATTGAAATGATAATCTACTTCTAACGACTTTGTACCTTTGAAACACCTTGAATTTTTGTTTGTTGTTCTTAACCAAGAGTTTCAATTTCTCGCTTCCTGTCATATTTGCTCCAATCATTACAGTAATTCTCTCTTTGCTCTGTTTTCCACCAAAACATTTACCATTTTTAAAGGTGAGGGTTCTATTTGATATACATTTGAAAAAGGGACCGGTTTCGTCGGCATTAAAAATGTTTCTAGCTTCATACTGTTTTAATAAAGTTTAGATGTCCAAGGAATTGAGCGAACTTCAAAGCTTGTTGCTTAACTAGCGAGCCTGATAGTGGAACATTCTTGTTATGAACGACATGTACCCATTTTAAAACTGCCTGATCAACGTCTTCAAAAACACACATTTTAACCCGTTTTCTTTCATGTCCTGCATAATCACTAGATTTTAAAATTGAGTCTCGATTTTTAATTATTGTCAATAAACTACTGGGAGGTAAACCGAATTTTTCTGCAACAACCTTTATCGATACTTACTATCAGTTTAAGTTTGTCGCTTATATTCAAAGATTTTCTTTTCGACATTTTCGCAGTCGTTAATCAACCGATCGTTTTAAAATTTAACGAATTACTGAAGTACACGAACTAAATTGTGCTATTAACGTTGTGTTTAGTCTAGCTGACCATTTCTTAGAAGTCTTTTATGTAAATATCAATTCAAGTGCAACTTTTGTGGAAAAATTCGTTAAATAGAGAAATTCGCTATTTGGAAGTTCGTAATATGGAAGTTCCACTGTATATGTAATAATTGTAGATTCAATATCTTATTCGTATCCAATATTAAAATTCCAGGAAGACATCGCAGACCCTGTCAATGCTAACCTTTTTCCTCTATTTATCGACCGAAGTTGAAAGCGGCTGCATATGAAGTGTTATTTCTTTTTCATTTTACCTAATTTCCGTTCGCGCATAGTTAGAATTCGATTCCTAGGATATAGCGTGGCGTCGTCTCTAATATCTAGAGCTTTCGGGAATTGAAAGAGAGCCTAAGGGACGCAATTTTCCGTATGATTTCATTTCCATTTAACATAAACCGAATCAGTTTCAACTCGTGTTCAATTTGATTTAAATTTATAATTACGTAGTAATAATCATATATGTTTCAAGTTTAGTTTTATTTTCATTAATATATGGAGAATGTTATTTAATAATTATAAATTATACTTTTCCTTCATTAGATCAAAATTGGAATATGCATCATTGGTATCGTCTCCGTTTTACAAATTACAAGCACGTTCGTTAGAACAAATACAGAGACGTTTTCTAAAATATTTAAATTTTCGCTCCACAGGTGAATATCCACCTCGCGGCTTCAGCCATGTAAGTCTCTTAACTACGTTTAATATTGAGCCGTTAGAACTTCGTAGATGTCAAGCAGACCTAAAATTTCTGTATTCTCTACTGCATAATATGATTGACTTGCCTGAAATATTATCTAGATTTAATTTCTTAGTTCCGAGACAATTTTCTAGATCGAATAATACCTTTTACTGTAGTCCATCAAGAACTAACATTATGTTAGGATCTCCCGTACCTATCTAGAATAAGTACTCTTTATAATAGTTTGGCATGTACGGATGTAGACATAAATTACACTTCTTTACCAACATTACTCCACCATTGTACTGGCAATTATAATTACATATAAGGAAACTAATTAATCTCTCTGTTGTCTATCACTAGTTAGTAGTTATTAAATTTAGTTTAGTATTAAGTATACTTATATTTATACATATCATATATGTTTTCGTGATGTATTCTATTTTGTCCTGTAATAAGGATTTTATATCTGTTGGGCAAATAAAATATTATTATTATTATTATTATTATTATAAAAGGTTGCTAAGATTAATGTTTAGATTTTCGATTTCCGATATTTCGTATTTAATGGGTCAATACCAATTACAACCAAAATATCATTTACAAATATTTATTAGCTTCTGTTGCGCAACAGAATCCACAGTATATAGTAATAATTTAATTTCGTTAAACATTAAGAACCGATAGTGATAATGATAAACACCGATTTAAGTGCAGACTAAATCCTAGGAAGTACTCTAAAATTAGAGAAATGAAGATTTAATTGCTTTTCCGCTATCTGTCACATGCAGTATTCCATAAGAAGGGAAATAAATTACTTCTCTAGTAAAAATTTAATAGATGTGATCTAATTGGTGCTACAGTCAGTTACGAATCGGAAATTTTCACGATTAAATATACCTACTACAACGATGGTAGTGCATTTACTTTACTTTGCCAAAAAGTAGTTCTACTACTTGGAAAAACAAACTACTTTGACTTCATACTTCAAGCAAAAATTCTGCGACTCACATCAAGTAAGTTTGTTGACCAATCTCCTTCGATAAAACCCTGTATTATCCTGGATGATAATTTTTCATTTGCTAAGCCAGGATTTTGCAGCTTCATAGTCATCACAGGAACGTTTCTCCTTACTTTTAGTAGTTTCCACTGCTTCTGCAAGGGTGTCCTAATCTTCCCATAGTGACTCTAATCAGTACAGCAACTACTTCTTGTGTAGTTGCAATGCTATCCAATTAATAAATCCATATTTTAGAATTATCTAAAATTGCAAATACAAGACATCTGCAAACATAATTAACCAATCACTACAATAAACGGTCATAGGATATTTATTTATTATTAAAGAGAATTTAAAAGCATGTATTGTACTATTAGATAATGCAGTATTACTGTTTGCCTAGTATATGGGCAATGTAAAACGACATGGTGTTCTACGATTCGCGGTAACTCGTTTCTATTATATTCAAAATTTGAAGTAAATGTCAATATACATTTAGACCAGATTATATCAAAAGTCTTTGTGACGCAATGCATTCACTATGTGAATGATATATACGAAAGCTCGGAAGGAAAAACAAGAAGATCAAACGACGAATGACAAAAAAAAACGAAAAAATGTAAAATAAAAAAGCTAAAAAGTACGTAAATCGCCTTAGTAAACGACAGAACGGAAAACATGAATAACGCTTTTATAACAACTAAAATCATAATGCATAAATGAGAAGAAAAAGGAAAGCTGATTGGAGAGACTAGGACTAGAGTGAAACATTGAAAAAACTGCTAAACATTTTTGATATAAATTAAATTATTTTTCTCCTTGTTAACAGTCATCTAAAACTAACAACACTGCAGTATGTATAGCTATCGAATGCCAGTACATGCAACAAATAAATCGAATTACTCGGAGATCGTAATTGAATTTGTTCAAACCGTATAGATTGTAACTACATTTGTACTAAATTCCGTAGCAATTAAATTCAGAAGTGACTAGCATTCGTATCAGAACGTTAGAATGCAAGCTAAAGGTTACAGGCGGTGTACACTGTGCAATGCTTCTCTTTGCTAGGAAAGGCTGGAAACACTAACACCTCACATCAAAGAGCTTGAAATATGTGGATTTAGAAAGTGTTGTAGTAGAGAACGGCTCCGTGGCGCTGATGTGCAGTTTATGAACTCAAAATAAAGCTTTACCTCTCTTATATTTCATTATTACAGTACACGTCTAGTATTAACGGAAACACTACTACACGGCAACTCAATTAACTTGCCGACAATGTGAAAATGCTGATATTATTATTTTAACGTCGAGGACAAAGTCTTCTCTCTGGGATAGAATTTAAAACCGGTACGTTCTAAGCAATTTATACTTAATTGCAACTGAAAACGATAGAATAAATATAGTCAAATTAGAAAATTAACCTAACAAAATTCAACATAACTAACTCTACTTAAGCAATAAATTAATTGTGAAAGCTTAGATACTAGATACAGAAAGTAAGTTTGCTTGATACGTCGATTGCATAGCTTAAAATAGTTTCAGATTGTTTTCATTTAATTTCTTTCTCATATTGCTGTAGTTCATTCTTTTAGCAAATCTTTTTTGAGTTTTAAATTAATTTAAGGACAGTCAAAGACTTAGAAAATAACATGCATTTTTCCCATATTTCTTACCCTTCCCTTTACAGAATTCGCACCTGATTTTAAATTAAAGGTATAATTTATTATAATATGAATGGTCACTGTCAAAACATTTGACTGTATTTCACCGAGCTTGAATAGATTTAAATATCAGGTGTAAGTATTCAACACTGAAGTTAATGTAAAGACCTGTGGTTATCGAAACGTTGAAATTTACATAAACAAACAAGAATCCAATAGCGCTTCATCGGCAGTTGCTGCGAAGACTAGTGCTTTAAACACGCTTTTGATCTCATATGTCTAGCAAAACTTCGGAACTCCTTCGGGAAGTAAACATGTCGTGACACAAATTAGTCGCTGTTTAACAACAAATATAACTTCGAGGTAATTCGTTATAGACCAAATTAAGCGAGTATTAAGATCGTTTGCATAAAACTATATTAGTTAAGTGTTTGATAAACATTAATACAATTTCGTTTATATTTCGCAAAAATGTAATTTAATAGATTTAACTCTACTTTATCAGGGTATGGTAGCCAAAGTTAATATTATTACACTTCCTTGCTTCTGCGTTTTAGTAGTAGGATAAAAAAAAAACAAGATGGAGCATTCATATTATCCGAATTTAGATGACGAAGTTGGTGTCAATTACAAAGCAGTTGTATCTGATGTAACATCACGTATGTATTAACAATTCAATTTTAGAGTTAGCTACTCCAGCATGTTTTGTTAATTTTGCTGGTAATATAGACAAATCATTTTTCCTAAATTATACTGGAAATATTTACTAAAATTTGAAGTTTGAATTGAAGAAAATTTAACAAAACCCTCTTGTTTAATTGGCCTCACGGTTTCTCTGACTGTGAGTTGATAGATGTAACAATCTTACTGAACAAGAGTAAATATTTTATGTACAGACTCTGAATAATAAAGTATTAGACAAAGTTGCTAATAAATTTCTAATCTCAACTGTTCTGTTAGCTGAAATTGAGGACGATAATGATTCAGAATACAAATCAGTTTCTCCCTACAGTATTAGGGAATATTATTCGGTAAGGATTTCTTATCGTTGCCTCCTGCCAGGTCAATAAAACTTCTATTATCATAAAACTATAAGATATCAGTGAAAGAAATTTAGACGAGATAATAAAACAGATTTCCCTTTTATGTCTGAATGAGATTGAGATTAGTTCGTCAATCAGATTTATATGTAGATATAATCAGCGAAATGCCTAAAGTTTCATGTAAAATATTGAGCGCAACATTGGTTCTTTAGTATCTTCGATAAATTATTGGATTGATATTAAAACTAAATTATAAACAAAGGCAATCACAAGACAAAATACTCATCATAAAATGAATAAAAAATATTATTGTAGTAGTAGTCGATTCTTTATTTAAAATAACTTCGAAAAATGTAATTATTCATATTGCCTATAAACATAGTCTATATACTAGGAATCTCATTTCACCACTTAATTAAGGTTAAGGTTAAGGTGGTGGCTCTGAAACTCTTCTTAATAATCGAAAACGATCACAACCACACCAAATTATTGCACTCGTCTCTAAACTACTGATAAATTCAAATTACATTTTATTCAGTTTGCAGTTACATTACCAAATGAAGCAATGAATACTGTCTTTGGTTTATCTCTCTATTTCTTAAGCATCACTCAACTTAATAAAATTGTTGACCAGGTGATAATACCCTGCTCTTTTGTTAGCTACTGCTGGACTTAGAAACCTCGAGTCTTTAAAATAATTCACGATTGACAATTTATCTCTCGGTATATTTACGTACAGAAGTATATTTTATTGTACTGAGTATAAGCATATAATGAATTTATTAAACATTCCACTGAGTTAATGGTTATCTGAAGCTTCTTAGGACTAGTGACGCATTTTCAGTCGGAAAACCAGGACATTTCATTCATGCGAACGGCACTTCGCCTGTTTTTTTTGCGGTTGTCCATAAAATGCTTTGTTCCACTTATGAGTTGAAATATCTTCTGTGAAGTACAAAAGTATTTGTGAAAAAAAACTACTTCCGTCTAGAATAATACATAACATACAGAAATAAAACGAACACAGCTTCCATCTATAAATAGGATACTGAAATACTTTAGAATTTGAACCATATATATCCTACTCCATTTTATCTACCTACTGATATACTACATAAATATAAAATAGATATTTAATATGAAGCACGAAACAACTGTGTTATATTATCCTATACCCTACGTATTAGAAACACCAAAAAGTTGGTTTACGATACGAACGTTTTCTTTTATTTATGGATTATAATCAATAACCCTAATAATACATAGTAGCGCTCTTACAGCGACATCTGCTCTCCACTTTCTATACCACGCCAAGCTCGTAGTGTCAGGCAGGCAGAAGCCTATGAATATCGCCACGACGAATATAGCACTGGTCAGTAGATGGCGCATAGAACTCGTTTCGCGGTTGAAAATAACTGTTCAGTACAACTTGTTTTTTGAACTACAATATGGAACACATTATAATATGATTATGATACCTACTTTTTTATCTCTTGATGTTCATGTTTTTCTTACTAGTTACCACCTACCTGAAACAAAAAATCAATAATAAAATATTCTGGTTAATAATAGCCTTGTTTATATATTTATAGTTATTCAACCGTTTGGTAGTTCGCGTAGGTGATTGCTAGGGGGCGCATTCAGTAATGTGTCGCCATTCATTAATAATAATTGCGTAGGCGTAAAATACAATTTATAGTAAAAGCTGAGAGCCAATAGGCGTGCTTTATGGTGATATCAGAGATTGGGGTAGATCATGATCTCACATCCAAACAACGGCAACCTGTTTTTTCCTCATTTATTTTAGATGGTGTTACATTTAGTGTTGGTTTTCAATATTTTTGATAGACTTTTTAAGAACTTTTTTGTATTGGGTAGATTCGGTTAAGTGTAGTGAATCATTCAACATAATCTTAAGGCCAGGGACACACCGGATAAACTAATTTCATGAAATTTGTATGTGAAAGATATATGAAAAAAAATTTCCCGGTTAGTACACATCAGGAAAACTTATATATACTTGTTGCGTATACACATTTATCTAGAGTATTTGCAGATTTTTCGAGGAAGATGACATGCTTTTCTTGTGGTGGGCAAAGCGCAGACAGCGAAATAGAGTCATTAGGAGAAACAGACAATTTTGGATGCCCCCTACTAATGAGAGAAATTTACAACATAATGCTACTGTTATTGGAGACGAACTCAAACAACTTCCTCGTACTGTTCGTATCCTTCTTTGGGCATTTTCATAGGTGTATATACTACAGAAAAAGTAGGAGAGATGTAAGTATAGATGGTATTTCAAGGGTAACAGCTATTGAAGGTAGGAGCTTGCGTTTGTTGAGTATCTACTAAGATTAGTCAATATAACAATTTCTATTAAAGATTGAACGAAATACTGTATAACACAATACGAAATTTTTTACAACTTGGTTATTAGTATACAAGCTTAAAACTGACACCTTTACTTTATATTAAATTAATGTTACCTTTCATCGCTGAGTGAAAATCAATTGTTTCTCATACTAAATGGAGTTTCTTCTTGTTACAGACCATTTATGGATTATTTGTTGAATATCCAATCTTACAGTAGGTTTGAAGTGCAAATTAGCTACTAAAAATACAAGCATTTCTCATTAATTCAACTTTAAAAAGAAATAACTAGAAAATGATCTATCCTAGGTGCATCAAATGAGGTATCAATAGAAAGCGTAATAAAAGGGCTTTCCAATGAGCTAAAAATATACAGGGTGTTCCATTTAAAAATTTCGAGATTTCTTCGATTTTGCAAAATAGTGAACACCCTCTATAAAGCGAGCAGTTGCAGAATTTATTTCACAGAGTAACGACAGTCCATACTAGTAAAAAATATTCTACTCTGTTGGTTTCGAATCTTTTGTTTTTCCCTATGCAGAATAGCCTACTGAAATGTATCAATTTATCACGTGAAATAATTGTTTACACAGAAACTATCAACTTTAGACCTATCCAACATTATATAGTTGTAACCAGCATTCAATCGCGGATCATTTTCTCTATTAATATACAGGGTGTTCCATTAAAAAATGCAAAATATTTTTAAAATGTGCACTTGATGGTGCGGAAGAATATCCGATGACTAAATATTTGACAAACTTTCAAATAAGCGTGTAATCTTCCGTCGCCGCTTCATTGCCGGACCCTGTAAGTCTACAGTCTGATTGATTTTACGTGTCCAAGATTATATATTTTTTAGTATAAGAAGTAGAAGAAAAGTATAATAATCAAAAATACTCTACATCTAATTATTAACTATGTTGCGTAGTCAGATTAAAAAACAAAAGCGCATCACAAAATAATTTTTTTTTAATACAAGGGTTATGTTTTTTCTAAATATTCTTAAAAACTTGAAAAAAGCGCATCACAAAATAATTTTATTTTTTTTAGATAGTTGGCCATATTTGTGCACTGTTTGGACCTGTCAAACTGTTATTCAGTGTAATAATAATAAGATGTACCTATTGCAATGCAAGCAGGTAATAATAAGGTGCAAACCACGTAAAATCAATCAGACTGTATATCAATAATAAAATGTAATTAAACCCAGTAAGTATTTATTCTTCCAATATTAGATAACTCATAACACAAATAAAAGTCAGCAATCATGAAAAGTATTATATATCATGTAATAAAAGAAACTCATTGAAACAAACAGGCAGCTTACAGTGACCTTGTGTTAACTATATATTTAAGATGTAAATAAAATATTACTTCCGATCTTAATGCAAGTGCCTCGTTACCTTCAAGGACCATTTTGCAAGATATGTATGTTCCCTGTAATATTACCGTATTTACCTTTTTTTATTGTAGCATCAATATTCGGATTCTACGCGTTTTCCTTTCCTGAGATGAAAATAAGTCTTGCTTCACCATTTTCAATTTATGCAGATGTGGCAATTTCGAAGGGAATAAAATTCAAAATGTAGGATTGAAATATAGTTGACACTGGAAACTGTATCTTATCACAGTATAGTCGTATTCTTAAGCTAATTCAGGATTATCTCCAAACAAATTCGTTATCTAGAGGGTCACTCAAAAATATAGTGCCGCTTCTGAATGTATTTTGAATAACTTTGCATACTTAAAAAAATGATATGTGGATATTATTGCCTCTGAAAGTATTTATCCTTTTAATCATAAATATCTTTCAACGGATAAATAAAACAAGTATGAATTAAAAATCAATTTATTCCAGAACATAATTGGACAGAGTGGAAGAAATTGACATTTGATATGTGTCAAATAATAATAAAACATTAGGTAACATAGTTGAGCCTATCAACAAAAATATCTAAGAATGGTTGATACTTAGGTTTATGTTTACGTTCTAGAACAATATTAAAACATGTGCTAATATAAATTTAATATAACTATAAAAATTAATTGAATTATCTCTATGTCAATTTATATATGTATTTTTATTATGCTCTAATGTTCTGTTCAAGGACTAAGGAAAAAACATAGCCAAAAACGTAGTCAAGAATTTAATTTAATAAAATTCAAGTGCAAATTAAATTACTCTTAATGACAGTTAAATGATGAATATCGTTCTAAAACTGACCGCATTATTTTAGTTTTGGTTATATTATATCATGTTTTAATAAATTAATCGTCTTTTATCATTATCATCCTATATGCTTAAGTTTTGAATGTACGGTATTATATGTGATACAGATTGATTTTGTGCCTGTGTTATATAAGTAGTATATTTTTCTATAAAATTCCTTCTTAAAACTCTTTTGGGTAACTATTCAACTAAACGATTAATTACGCTACTACTAGTGCTTTTAACTTGCCAATTTGCATTGATATGAGTGTTAGTATGTATTATCCTAATACGTAAAAAGTGTATGAAAATTGCCATCGTTTTTTCCAATGCAAATTTTTGCCCACAATATGAATTAAATATCTGTAATTTTACCAACCAATATGCGGCATATGACAGAATAATTTGCTTGACGAATTTTATTCTAGGTCCTCCGTTACTAGATTTGGTATATTAGCATAAAATGGGGAACCTGTTGCTGTTCCAAATATTTGTTTGTATACCTAATTTGTAATTATTTATACGAAAAAATGTTGAATTTAAACACAGTTTTGCAGCCGTGTATTCATTTTTCGATAATCAATATCCAACGCGGTCAATTTTAAAACCAATATTAATAATCTAAATGTCATTTATAATAATTTAATTCACACCTGAATTTTATTAAATTAAGCTCTTGACTACGTCTTTTGTCACGTTTTTCTTTAATCCTTGAAGAAAATTGTTAGTGCTAGAGAACAAATACCTTTATAACTGGACTTCTCAGAATAGTACATAAAACACAAACTCTTTGTATAGTATTTTATGTTTCTTTTTTCTGCTACACTGATCTAGGAGATCCTTATACGTATTCATAGCTAACTTTTTATATTTAACCGGTAATAAGTTTAATATTATATTCCTTGCTACTTGGAAGATTTCTGGAAGGCTCTTTATCCTCTAGAATACTTTATCTAAAATTATTAAAACAGCAGTTAAAAAACCGTTGAATTCGTTTGTTGTTGTTTCGGGTGATTCACACTGTCAACAGAAATATAATGGAACTCCTACTTAATTTTCGTTATATTCTACACACGATTTGAATTAATTTACGTATGATTTATGTAATACGATCCATCACACACAATATCTAATTTGTTAATGCGTTCATTATATTCATTCATATATTTCCAACGAATTACCAAATTTTCGACAAAAATCCACCCTTAAAGTTAACAAACATCGGAAATTTGGAAATTTTTTTACTATGAAAATTGCCACTAATTGCTAATTGCATATTATACAGTTCTCTATATGTTCTGTAATTGTTACAGTCAAAAGAATTACTGAATTCTTTAGCTAAATAGGATACCATTTCTATGAATTAGGGACAAGTAAAACTGAGTAATAACCCGGTAAATGTCTGGCATATATACAATTTTCCCATTGCTGCTTTCTATTAAATTAGTAATTCTGAAGTTACTCTTGATTAGCTTCCACCAAAAATTAACACCGTCTATAGCTTTCGCAAATTTACTGCTGTGTTAACCGACAGTTTTCTCATTCTGCATAAACGGCAAAAACCGTTTCCACGCCTTAATTTACTACTTTACTAATTGGATATTTTATTGTAACAGAGTTACAATAAAAATAGTTTCTTACTAACTAGACTTATAGAGAGCTAATTTTTTAATTAGCTAATTAGTATAAAAGATTAAATTGCATATTCTGAGATATACATAAGTCGAAAGTCTTAACTTCTTGACATGCGGAGCTATTCACGCACAAGATGTTCCTGTTTCTTCGTTTTCTAACATGATTGGGTCAGCTCATCAATTTGGTAGAACAGTTCAATGTGTTTCTACGTTGACAGAAGAATGTAAACGACTTCTTATTTAGCAATCATTTTATTGCGAAGATAACAGAAAAAGCAATATAAAAAGCGCTTGCGTTAGAAAACGTGACGGACAGTACAGCTACTGTACGTCTGAAATATAAAGGTTGCTGGTTGACGTATAGCTAACAATTGTACTCACTTGTCAAGCTTCTGTATTGCTTATTATACGACACCTAGTTTTGTGTCCTTTTGCCGATGTTCATTGTTCTTTCAAATTTTAAAAGCACATGTAAAAGGAAGCTATTATAATGTTACTTAGTAGTACTTAGTGTTATTTATATTTGCATGTCATACTATCTATATAATCTGGATTGTAATTATAGTATTATTTTGATTTAGAAGATTGAAGCAGCGAATGGTAACTCAACCAGAGTACCGAGCTAGCGAGACGTAGTACAAGAGTTACAGAAAGTCGCTATTAAATCGGCGACTATCGCGATTTTAAACTGTTTTTGTGGGTTGCATTATTGCATCGATTTTGAATTGCATGGTAGTTTTGAATTGTCCGGTGGAAAAGAAATGTCGCTTGTGGTTCCAATTGTTGCATACTTACAGCAAGTGAAGTATAGGATCATGTGTTATAAGTGTAAAGAAAAAATATGCGAAGATATGTGACAATATTACTACATATGTAGAGTATATACAGAAGATATATTTTAGTCCACCATTTCTGCTTTCCTATTTCTTCCATTGTCTAATATTCATTTACAAAGAGAAGTGTGTTCACAATGTATGACTTTTTGCTGCATTTTCTCTATTGCATTAATGTATTGAAAATTGCACAACCAGACAAGTATGAAGGCTCTGAACGCTCTCTGCAATTTAAGCACTAACAGGAAAATGACCTTTTTTTAGATATCAAGACTCCAGAGAATGAAGTTCGGTAAAGAGGCAAACCTGCGGACAAAGAAATAGTGGAGCTTTACACTTGTCACTGCTCAAGCCTAAGGGTACGTTCCTAGTGAGGCAACGAAGACAGCGACAAGCGACGGGACTAGAGGAGCGACGAAAACAAGAACCTGCAGTCAAAGCTTAGCGTTTATAGTGCTAGAGATGCGATTCCAACATCTTGGTTAAGTCGCTACTCTAGTCTCGTCGCTTGTCGCTCTCTTCGTCGCCTCACTATGAACGTACCCTAAATGTACCTTTAAAGATAAGTGGTTCTAAAGTTCAAGGAAGTATCGAACCTCTTAACAAAGATAAAATTGGATTTAGAACAATGGAAAGGATTTCTCAACAAATTATAACATACTATAGACATTACATTCACGTTTATTATCATTACTTCACATTTTATAATAAAGTAACCTATATTTATATAATGTAGTTCCAGAGATTATAATGTATCTATCTCTTCCAAATTTTAGCATTGCAGCATAATTGCATTAATAATCTGATAAGGTAAAATTGTATAAGCTAGAAATTATCATCAGTTATACATGTATGTACCTACACTCAAGAACCTCAGCTAAATATTGGTTTATTGTAACTAAATTATACATTTGAATACAGGCAAGCAAATATATAAGTTACATCCACTCAATCGGTCTTCTCGTCTACTTCGCATTAATTGGAATACTCTAGAGTAAAATTCGTTAAAAAGGAATAGATTTACAATGACGTTCGAAAAGCAGTAATGCGCTATTGTTTTGAATTTCAAAACACATTCTGTAGCTTACTATGAAAATATTCATTGCTTTGAGCACGCATTATAAAACGTTATTAAATCTATTCATTATCCGATATACATAGCCTATTGCAGTACGCGAATTGTTTCCACTAGCGTGAATATTAATAATAGGCACGTTACACACTTTAGGTTTATTTTTAGAATAGAGTGAAAGCTTGTTATAGAACTGACGTTTATTATTATGTTGTCGCAATTATATTTGTAGTATTTTTGCGTTACTTTATTCTGTATACAATATGGATTGTGTTGTAATATGATAAGCGTATGATGTTAGCATATTGCTCCTGTTTCGTTCTTTTTCTCGGCTGGTTCCACCGTTTATGTCAAGTAGCTAAACAGGTATCTGTTAGATACAGAAAGATTCGTAATTAATTTACATTTGATTAATTGTTGTGTAAATACTAGTATATGTCGTATTAGTAATGAAGCACGCCTGAGGTAGAATTTCTTTCTATTTTTATCAACTAGAATTTTTGTTCATGTTGAGCAAATATTTCGGGACGGCTTTATTGCAAACGAAAGAAAAAGTCATAGCGGATCCCAATTTTCGGCAGTCCGCATGACTAAACTCATACTAATTTTTATGCATTCAATTAGGGAGTGGCGGCATCAACTGTTTGTCATATGTAAAATGAAATACCTTGTATATTATTGCTTTTGGAAAAAAATTGCAAAAACAACAACAAAAGCATGCAAATACAACAACCTTTTAACAGTAATAAAAACATAATAAATAGCAGTTTAATAGAAAAACAATTTAAGAAAGTGTTCGAATTGCATTTTATTGCGTATCTTTATAATTGATCTTTCGCTGTTATTATGGCAAGCTTGGGAATTGAAGTTCGCGGATCATGTTGCACATCCAGTAAAGTAAAGAAACAATTTTCAAATTTCGTAGCTGTTTCCTTATAAATAATTTTTGACAAGTTTCTTATAATACGAGAGTGCTTAAAATTGTGCGAAATTCTGTGAGTTGTTTGCTTCGAAATAGGATCGCTATCAGAGAATATTTAATTGAAAATATCAATTACTTCTGAAAAGGATCTCTACCTATCGCCAATCTCTACTATCATAAATAACAAGTTTTCGTTCTGTTCGCTGAACCATAGTGATTTTTCTAAATGGTAATATTAGTAAATTAGTAGCAATATAACTAACTGTAAAAACCTCAAAACATTAACAGAACAAAAGGTGTTAGATGCTATGACAAAAGCAGATTTCGTAGATGCAATAATAAACCGTGTTCAGGTACTACTAACTGTACTTGGTTGAAAGAAATGCTTGACACAAAAAAATTGTGCTCCAGACGTTCGATATAAACTAAATAATTTTTCCAATAAACTATATTTTGAACCTGTAATAATGTAGGGTAATTCCGGGGAAGATGGTGACTAAAATTAATTCCGGGGGAAATGGTGAATAGATGGCTTCAAATATCCGATTTAAGCCAATTCACCGTCTCACCCAGCTCACCATCTCACCCGGAATTACCCTACAGGATTTTTCACAGCTGATGACATCACTTTTTAATTGGAGGCATAAAATATAGTATAATTTTCATACAGAGTAACGACAAGCAGAATCGGCTACCACTTTTAGTTCTCTTAATTAAACCGTACCGGGACATTTGCCTAACTCTGAATATTAGGTCTATGAAATTTATAATTAGGAATTATTGCAGCTAAGGCAACTCATTTTCCAATATACGCTCTTTTAGTAAGTATTAAATTGATAGTGCCACAGTGCATTATTTGTAACTAAAAAATTACTGTAACTAGCATAATTGATATTGCAATATGGTACTGCTTTTGGCACAGGGACATATTTTGCTGCTTCCCTTAAAAAAACATTACCTGATGATAATCTCGAGAACATTTTTTTGTTTTTCTATATTTCCATTAATAAATGAGACGTTTAAAATAACACTACGTTGCCGTTAGGATAAACTACTAGCTGAGCTCGTTATTGACAATTTCATTGGTATTAATTAATTCTACATACGATACGTATTTCATTTGTTTAATATGTTTACACTGGTTCTGGTAAGCAGCACTTATTCATGGAATTGTATTTTTGTATTTTCTGGTGATCTGTAAATGTCTTTGCAGTTTTTTAAATCTCTGAAGATCAATAAAGTAATATATACACATATAATATAATAACAAAAAGTAGAGTCGTAATTCCAACCCTAAGTTGTATTGGGAACATGAACATTACACTTTATGTAATGTATTGTATTCACTCATTATCTCGGCAACAACCTCAACATATTTATTGTTAGAATAATAAGGCAACTTTATAATATCTGTTGATGGTGTTAAAATTTAGTTTGAAAAAATTAACAAAATCAATTTCTTCAATAATCTTTTTCAAGAATTTTTATTATGCGTACACCCTACCCAAACGCACTACTCGTGAAAGGAGAATCGATAAGGGCACATGAATACTCTTATTTCTTGTGCGCAATCATTTTCTATCCAATTAGGTTACGAAAAACCACCTGCTTCTTTTATCGAACATATACATACTACTAAACTGGACAATTGTCCCGAGTTAGTGTTACGTAGAAAGCTAGTTTGAGAAAAATATATGCTCGAATTCTGTAGGTAGATTGAGCGTTTGTATGTAACAGAGGTACTAAGTGACGGTCATTACCGTGAAAGGGCTTGACGTGTTTGTGCATTGGTTTGCTTGTGTATAATTGCGTCAGAAGCATTTAAAGAATAAATCAATGTAGAATGTTCACCTACCATCGACCAAAATTACATATACATACATATGTTTACCTACTAAAGTTCATTAGTCATTTATGTACGTTACATATGTGACTAGAATGTATTGTGGCTATTTTCAATATTAGTTGAGCTTCTTGATGATCTTTAGAAATGAAATATATGGAAGGTAAAAATGGGTAATTTAAATTTAATTTTGACACGATTGTTTTGATCAACTACTTCCAAGTGTATAACATGAATTTTAATCAACATAATTCTTAATAGTTTATATATATGATATAAATCTAGCCCGATGTTCATCAATTAATTTTGCATTTGTACATTTAGTGCTTGTTTATTCATTTGTGTTAAAAACAGCCGTTTCTGAAACTTGCTATATATAATATTTCTTAATTATTATGTATAGAGAGCTGGGCTATTATGTCTCGCGAGACAAAAGGAGCCAAGAGTTACAGTTGATAGCACAATGGTTTGGTCTTCGACTGGATCATTAAAGATAGAGATAGAGATGTAAAAATTTTTTTTTCAAGAGTAACAGATAAGTGAAGTAGAAAAGACAAATTAGTTTCAATTCCAGTCAAATGGTATTTTCATTGCTTACACAGTAATCGCATCAAACTGTTATTAAATCATCTGGATAACCAACATAAGCACTCACATGTTCGAAAAATAGCCTCTTATATAGAGGAAACCTGTATCAAATGAGTAATTAACTTAATTAATTAAAAGAGCACTCCGCTTTGAACGAAGATCTATGTAATTGCTGCATTAGAAGAAAGATTTTAACAAAACAGAATTAACAAACTTTTCGTATGAAACGTTGAATACAAGTTCGTACTAAGTGTACTAAGTAATTGTAATAGATTGCTAAAATTTATTCAAGAATACTTTTCTGAGTTTTTTCTTCTACTAATTTTAATATGGTGCATAATTTAATTAACAGCAAACAATACCAACAATATTTTATTAAAATTTTATGCATAAAATTTAATGTATTAATAACTTGCTGTGGAAAATACCATTAAATCTTAAAATTGAACAATCAAACTTTAGAAGACATGGTAAGGAAACTTTGAATGTCTTTTTTGGATGAAACTCACTTCTACTACCACAATAGCTCAATATAACACATTCACTACACAACAGCGGTTATTAATGAAGATAATTTGCCAATAACAGAAGCATCTGCGAATTTAGTATTAGTTCAATATTTCTGTTTCAACAAACTGAAATATAACCAAACTAAAACAACTTGTCAGCTTTCTCATACTTATCAGTGTATGTAAAATGTTATCTGTAACATTAATGTTAATAGCATGGATATAGAGGGCAACATTTTTCGACGTACATACACAAGACAATTTGTTGTGGGAGGAGCATTACAACAACTACCTTTAAATGCTTTATTGCTCACTTACTTTTCAGAAATCCATTACAGATTTCTGTATGGAATTCTTCTTTAGGGTTCGTCACCTTCAAATTAAGTGTTTTTTTTTATCAAAAGCAGATTGTCGGAATATTAGGTGGAATAAAACCAAGTGCATCATCCAAGCCTATCATTCGATCACCAGAAATTCTTATATTGCTATCACTTTGCATTCTCGAGAGTCTGGGTTACATTCACACGAACATAACGACTTACATATATCATGAATAAGAATATTTACGCATATAAAACGGGTCAAGCAAATAACTTCTGTTTGGTCAAATTATAACTGATACCAAGGTACCAAGTAGAGGTACAATAATAAATAATAATAATAATTTATTGAATTCCCAGCAGCACAGAACAATTTACAGGAAACCATTAAATAAAACATAATATATAATAAACCTTAACATACATCGTAATTATCATATACAAAACATAATCATAGTTCATAATAAACAAATCAAACTAAAAAATGAACCAAAATACAATACAAAACAAATCAAGGTAAGTGAAGCGGATCATATATGCAATAGTAACCAAAATACTCAAGGAAAAAAGAACAAAAAAAGAGGCTAGGAATACCGAAATTGAAACAAATAAATACAACCTTGGCCAAATGTGTTAGACACCTTCATAAAAGCCCATTATTATAAGTATTATTACACTTCCAAGAAAATGAACATCGAATTTATACTTAATTTACATATTTACTGCTTACTTTGAGACAATAGGTAAGCAGGCAGCAATGTTTCGATTTTAAATATTAGTGTATTGTCGACGCGATTGGAGAGAGGTATGTGTTAGGAGTTTATAACCAGGATATTTTGTGTTGGATACTTTCATTTTTATGGATTGAACTTAATTTAGTGAAACAATGCCAAAAGTTTGCGAATTTACCAAAGTAGAACGTGGGCAAACAGTCCTACTTAAGACACAAAGTAAGACTTTAATCGCTATAGCGAGAATAATGAAGTATTCGCGATGTGTGGTTCATACCACCCTGCAACGATATGAATAGTGGATCGTCAACAAATTGACCAAAAAGCTGCCGGAAACACCTTTCGAACCTATAAAAGTAAAGGGTGTCTAACACATTTGGCCAAGGTTGTACATTTATCTTTACATTAAAATTAGTTACAAATATTCTTAACAAATTCGTGAAACCCAATAATAGACATATTAAAAATATCAACGTCATAAGCAATGCAAACATCATTGAACAATCTACACATATATCTAATATTGGTGCATGTAGAAAATTGTTGGTCCTGGGTGTCTTATAGGAAAATAAGCGCTTACGCCAAATTCAGACAGCAGCAAAGTGTGGTCATAACCCTGAACAGGATAAGTACATGCTTCTTAAAGTAAATGAACTTTAAAGATTTAGGTTGAATATATTCAATACTGTCAATATGTATATTATAAGTTGGGGACCATAGGATAGCACAATACTCAAGGTGACTCCTAACATAAGCAAAGTACAATGATGTAATAGCATCAAGACTTGTGAAGTCACGGGTAATTCTGATTATAAAAGCCAGCATTTTAACTGCTTTTTCACATTGATTAACAATGTGAAACTTGAAGTATAACTTCTTATCAAATATAACTTCCAAGTCTGTGATTGTATGTACCTATCTCTTCAACATCCATACCATGTACCATGTAATCAAAAATATATTGGGCAAACCAGGAGAGCAGTCTCAACTAGATTCAAAGAGCATATGGCTCATCTTAGATTTAATAGAATGGACAAATAGAGCGTTGCCCAACACATTTTTGAAACAGATCACAACATCGATTATACGAATGTTAAATTAATTAGACAAATAAACAATTGTAAGTTTCTAAATGTTATCGAATGTTTAGAAATATATAAAAATAAGTCATGTGTAATGAATTGTGACAATGGCCCTATACCGTATTCATCATTGTTTTCGTTAATCGGAAATTAATGATGCGTATCGGATTGACCGTGCATAACATTTAGGTTACCTGTTTTTGTAGATTTTATTTTAATTTAGTTTTATTATCGCCTTGATAATGACAGCATTGCTGTTGAAACGCGTCGGTGTTTTTAGTTAAAACTTGTTTGGTGTTCAGTGGGTTAAATTGTTTAGTGTTCTACTTTTGCACCAAGAGATCCAGTGAAGAACTTCGCAATATGGCTACCAGGTCCAAGGATCAGAACTTATATCATAAGGTTAGTGCTAAAATTAGGTTTATTAGCGAAGATATTAGATTTCTGAAAACTTGTAAACGTTTTTCTGTTTTTCCAAACTTTATTAATGTTACTGACTCGAATAATTGCAAAAGTAGTGATAAAGTCATTCGTTACGCGAAAGAAAAATGGTTGCGTTCAGAAATCGAATATCTTTTTGCCAAACGCAGTAAACTTGAGATTCAAGCTTACCAACTTTGGAAATTTTTAACATTAGATCTTAATGATGTTGAATATCAACTATGGTGTGATTTTCAGCGGAACATGTTTATTTCAATCGATAGGAATTTCATGATAGGAAATTAAGAAAGTTCAGTGTTTTTTTAAATAAACATCATGTTCCGATAAATACCATTAACATAGTAGAAAATCATTCTTCGCAAACCTTTAGTGAACGGGAACTTAATCTTTTGAATAAAGGATTGAAATTTGGTTTGCAAACTCCTGAATCGAATGTTGAGTGGGTTATTGCCGGGATAGAATCCTCTATCCAGCGGTTTCCTGAGCCCACAAAGCAGTTTGTTAGGGAGGCCTGCAAACATACTATTTCAAAAAATTTGAAATCCTATAAATCACCTCAGAAATCCGAAAACATTAAAATCATTAAAACTTTGCGGGAAATAGATTGTTTTTATTTGAAAGCTGACAAAGGGAACAAGGTTGTTATTTTAGATAAAGAGGACTACTATGATCGGGTTAATGACCTGTTGAGTAGTGGCCCTTATCAGTCAATTTCAAAAAATCCTTTACCGAAAATGATTAGAGACGTCAACAACGTGTTTAAAACTTGTAACAACCTTGTTACTGCCGACGTTAGACGTAAGCTACATGTTTCCAATCCTGTTATCTCTAAATTATATTGTTTACCTAAAATCCACAAACTTGGCAAGTCGGTAAGGCCAATTGTTTCGGCAATTGACGCACCGACTTATAAGGTTTCCAAATGGCTGACCAATGAATTTAATAATTTGCCAATACAGCAACCTAGTTTTGCAGTAAAAAATTCGTTAGAATTTATTAAAGAAATTCAAAATATTCAGTTGCTGGAGGGTGAAATATTGATTTCATTTGATGTTAGTTCTCTCTTTCCTAGTGTACCGATTCCAGACACCTTGACATACCTCGAGGACTTGTTGCTTCAAAATAGTTTGAGTCAACAATGTGTCCAGGAATATATTCGCTTAACTGACATCTGTATGAAACAGAACATTTTTCAATTCAACGGGGGTTTTTATGAACAGCTGGAAGGAACGGCAATGGGTAACTCCTTGTCGCCCTTTTTGGCTAACCTTTTCATGAGCCGTTTTGAAAAGGACTTAGAATCTGAGAGCGAATACTTTCCTAGGGTTTGGTTGAGGTATGTGGATGATATTTTCGCTATATTTAACACAAAAAAATGTAATATTGAGGATTTTCTCAATAGATTAAATAATCGGTTCGAAACCATAAAGTTCACTTGTGAAAGAGAAGAAAACGGTCAGCTACCCTTTCTAGATACTTTAGTAATTAGAAATAACAATAGATTAGAGTTTGACGTGTACAGAAAGGAAACCAGTACACTTCGCTACATTCCTTCGGACTCCCATCATTGTGTTCAACACAAAATGGCAAGCCTGAATTTTTTGGTCCACAGACTTCTCACTTTTCCCTTTAACAAGGCGAGGTATGAGAAAGAGCTTAAAATTATAAAAGATGCGGCCAAGTGTAATGGTTTCCAGCCTCAGCGTATCTATAAGTTAATTAGGAAGTTTAATTATAAGAAAACTGTGAAAGAATCTACGACTTTTCGAGAGGATGTTAAAGCTTTACCCGTTGTGACCCTCCCTTACGCTCCCTTTATCACCAAAGGTTTGAGTAAAATCTTCAAAGGGCTAGATCTCAGAATAGTTTACAGTTCTGGGACTAGTTTACGAAGTCTCATCGGTAACCCTGAAGATAAAATAAAACCTCTAGAAAAGTCAGGTATTTACGAAATCAATTGTAAAGATTGTAATCAAAAATATATTGGGCAAACCAGGAGAGCAGTCTCAACTAGATTCAAAGAGCATATGGCTCATCTTAGATTTAATAGAATGGAGAAATCGAGCGTTGCCCAACACATTTTTGAAACAGATCACAACATCGATCATACGAATGTTAAATTAATTAGACAAATAAACAATTGTAAGTTTCTAAATGTTTTCGAAAGTTTAGAAATATATGAAAATAAGTCATGTGTAATGAATTGTGACAATGGCCCTATACCGTATTCATCATTGTTTTCGTTAATCGGAAATTAATGATACGTATCGGATTGACCGTGCATAACATTTAGGTTACCTGTTTTTGTAGATTTTATTTTAATTTAGTTTTATTATCGCCTTGATAATGACAGCATTGCTGTTGAAACGCGTCGGTGTTTTTAGTTAAAACTTGTTTGGTGTTCAGTGGGTTAAATTGTTTAGTGATCCATACCATCTAAAATATAGTTAAAATTCATTGTCTAATACTTTCTTGAAAACCGCAAAAACTTGCACTTAGTATAATTTAACTTTAACTGGTTAATTAACGTTCAATTAACAATTTTATTAAGATCGTCCTGAAGAATTAAACAGTCATCATAGGAACTAATCACACGATATAACTTTAAATCATCCGCATACATAAGTGATGAACTATTTACGTCATTTGTAATATCATTCACTAATAAATTAAACAAGAAGGCCCTATTGTAGTACGTTGGGGTACTCCCGAAGTTGGAAAAAAAGGTGTAGAACTACATCCACAACACTGTACCACATTTTGATGATTCAGGAGATAACTCTCGAATAGTTCAATTAAATTAGAGCTAATACCAAATGCATGTAGCTTACGTAAAGTTATAAGTAACTATGAGATACCGTATCAAATGCCTTAGTAAAATCAATGTAGATAATATCTACATACATACTTTCCACATTCCAAAGATTCAGATACATGCTGCGTAAAAAAATCATGTTGGTTTTTATTAATTAATCCCTTCACATGAGTAAACATATATTTGGTTATTATACCTTCAAACATTTTGGCAAAGTTAGAAATGATCGCAACTGGACGGTAGTTTAGAGCCAAGTTGTTCATAACAATCGATATAGACGCCTATTGTATAGTGCAACAGTGCCATTTTAGTTTTAGTACTGTCCTGCGGGTATAAAATGGCCGAAACTTCTATCTCGATATTTGTATATACATAATATAATTGTTTAATATATCGGATTGTAACACTAAAAACAGGCGATACGACGCCTACGTTATCTACTAGAATAATTCCTAACAAAGAGAAGGGCTATATCTCCCTAATGCTTTCCATTATCAGGTTTCGCCTTGGACACTAAATTCATTTCGATTAAGCCCTGAGGCGGATTCACAAATACATCAGCACGAGTAGTAAATTGAATAATAACATTGTGTACATCATTATGCTGTGGCGGGGTACGTCAAGCCTGCTTACTGACAAACAGCGGATAGGGATACACGAATATTATAAGAAAAGAAGATTGGAAAGGTTTGTGAATTCGGAAAAACATGCGTAGGACCATTAAATTGAGTAGAGAGATATATACATAAATTCGGAGATAGAAAAGCAATCGTGATTTTAGGTTCTAAATATATTTAGAAGTACAAGCGTAGTTGTGCATTAAGGGACGTTCTATTACCACTATGTCACCAAAAGAATACACAATCATATTCATATAATAGAATGAGTCATTTCCAAGGTGTGAAGAAAGTTTCAAAGTGCTTATATTTTCATATTTTATCTTTTTGATAATGCTAATATCAAGATGTGAAAGGTGTCCATCCGATATTCTAGATGTTTTCAGGTTTACTTTTTAACCTTAGCTGTTATTCCAACATCTAAAAATTATATATTATGCAAGGATATGTTGTTTTTAGTTGTGGAGACTTTAATACCAATATTAATTAATAATACTCCCGTATGTTAATTTTTCCGGTTTATATAGAGGAAAATTGTCTGGAAGTCATGACTCTTCTTTGATTTTTTTTAGAGTAGCATAAAATAATTGTTAATATTAAAGAAAGGATTCTATATTTAGTATCCGAAGATACAAGCTATGCTTGTACGTAATTCACAAAATAAAAGAAGAAAGAAAAAAGAGCACAAATCCAGCAACAAAATAATATTATTTTCCGAAAAATTCCGCTCCATTTATAGAATTAATTTAGAATCTAATAGCAGAAACTGTAGACAATGGCTGCTCCTACCACATATACATTAAGTTATATCTCCGCAGATACCGACAAAGATATATTCAAGCTCTATATATACCGTATGCCCGTATTTTCTTTGGATAAGCAAACGTGTTCTGCACGCGCAGATTTATTCTATTCGACGAATGTCGAGAAGTCTCGGCATTGCCCGTCAGTTACCACCTCCTATTCGTCTCATCATTTGACATTTCAAGAGCGACAGGTTGAGGCCTAGTTCTAAACTAGTTTTAGAAGGCTTTAAACCGTTAGATTACATTAGTCGTTATCATGAATTTAACTTTGAAGGAAAAGAAATCCGTAATACAATGGCATCACCGTGCTAGCACATGAATGAAACAAGTGGCTTATTTACGGCAGCATGTGAACGCGAAGTACCATGTAGTTCCATTATTTGATGAACTATTTCAAAAATATGGATGTTTACACTTGTTGTAACTACTTTTACTTTAATACTTGTAATTAGAATTTTATTTCGGTATACATTTAAAATTTATTTTGTCTTTTGTTCTTAATTCTGAGATATTTTGTCCAAATTAGGATTGCTTATGTTTCTACCCTATATCTTTTTTTATATTTGAATCGTTTTATCGATGATATGCCTTCATTGGTGATGCAGCATGAGATTCAAATGTTTGTCGACTACCGTCGACAATAAGAAACGGGAGGCGTGACCTAGTACTAGTAGACGAGACTTTGAAGATATTCCATGCGCAATTTTCAGGTTTTTCTCAGACACACTGTATATATTTCACCTAAATAGAAGGAATCATTGATTTGTACTTTTATGGTTCCAAACAACGATAAAATGGTTTATTGTTCTACATACTTATTTAAAGATAAATATTGGTGTTGGATTCATGAATAAAAGTAATCTTTTAAAGTTCTTCTGATCAACTTTATAAAAGTATTTAACACTCAATATAAAAATCTCAAATAATCGAAATCCGTTTGTGTTATTAAATTATTAAACTGCTGAGGAAAATATACTTTCAGGAATTGGGACTTTGCGCTGAATGACGAATATTATAACTATGACTTGAAGCTGACTTCAAAATGAAGCTACACCTCTACTCATTGAGCGAGAAGGACGAACAGATTTTGCGGATGTGTTTTCTGAAAGATAAATTAGAAGATGAAGTGCAATTAAATAACCAACTATATTGCCTAACATCGTATGATTGCTGCTGACGCCCGAGGTCTTCGTTTTTGCCTAAGGCTGAATTGAGCATCCTTCAGAAGTAGAAACTAGGTCGTGATTTTGCGCTATTATGGGTCTTCTAATATACGCCGCGTTTTCACAAGTCGTAGAGGTCTGTCATTATTCAACTCCCAAGCTACATAAATTAACGGATTCTCAAATTGATAAGCTTTTACTGTGGTAGGTCTGGCCGTCGTCGTCGCGTAGGTTCTTAAGATTAGAATGTCCAAATCTTGGTGAGTTTGCGGATTCAATAGAAACCAGGTAGTTATGGCAGTGATGCGTAAGACGCGACTTTAAAGTACATAGAAAAAAGTTTCAGTTTTAAGCTCACAGAGCTTTTCTGACAGAGAAGTAGATACAAGACAGACCTCTCACGTAAGAACTTGACTATATCGGAAAAATTCTGCCGAAAAGTGATACGTGTGTCGAGAGTAACATCCGACAACATTCACTAACGTGAAGTACACGTTAGTTGACCAAGGCAGCCTCTCCTCACCCACAGAGATGTTGGTTGGGAAGTGGATTACTTTTTCTTGAGAATCTTTACTGTCACGCATCTCCAGGCGTTAATGGAGAGACGGCACATGCGCGACCTTTCGACGATAAACGACGTCCAACAAGGTCATCGTTTCTCGATGAGGTGTACACTGTAGTGTCGTCAGCGTACACGGCGAGTTGCGTACTGGAAGAGTGAGGGATGTTGTTGGCAAGGAGAAAAAAACGTTTTAGGGTCAACAGGGAACCCTGAGGAACGCCAGTCCTGATGGGCTTGGGCGCCGAGACATGGTTGAGCGACTTGATGGAAAATGTCTTGCCAGACAAGTAGGACTGGATTAGCGCGACTCCTGCCAATGTGTTAATTAAGATCACTGAAAGTACAGTTAAGGCTTTCGGGACCAACAATAATACCTTTGTGTGCGAATATCGTTGGTTAAGTGAACCTATGCTGTTGTCATTGAGAACATTAATATAGCTTCCGTTACAAGAAAACAATTTGATTATCACTGAGAGAATAAAGCATTTACCAAGAAACTTTTGTTAATGAATTAAATTAGTAATATTCACCAATGAAACATGGGACACATTATTAAACTCAAAATATAAATCAAAATTTATGTTCCCTCGGGAGTTTATTCCAAACTGTTGCCGTTTGCTACTTATTAATTTATTCTCTCCAGTCACTATGATATGTAAGTGTACATAGAAACTCCCTACACGACAAAAACGTGAAACGAATTCGTTTATTGATTAAACAATTATATACTTTTCATAAGGCAACGACTAAGGGCACTGTCCGATATAGCATATGAACCTTCAGGTTGAAGTGAAACATGTAATCTGAGTCGTAACCTTCTCTACTACACCTTACGCTTGACAAAGCATGTATATCATCGAGAACAATAGCGACATTCTCTTCATTTTAACCGTGGACGCATAATTCTCGACATCTACCATTAAGTTCAACGGAAAAACGTTTTGATGTTAATAAAATGGTAGTAAATTGCACGCGTTATAAATATGTTAAACGAAATTGCTGTTTTTTTGTGAAGACTGAACTCTAGTCCTGTGAAACTGTTGCGAAAAGTGTAACTTAATTTTTCTAATGCCGAGATGAGGTTTCTAGTATACTTTTTGGACTATCAATGTTAATTATTCAAGTAATAATGAATCTCTGGCTGCATATGTATATTTGAAAGAGCAATATTTAACTAATTTAACTAGATCGATTTCTTGTATAACTCGAAAAAGAGAAAGTAATTTTGGGTTTAATGTTACTATAAAAGTATTTCAAAGGTGCCTAAACATACAATGTAAAATATGCACATAAACAAAAAAATTAATTGGTGAAATCTACCACAAGTGTAGAACATTTAAGACACAATAATCACTCAAACTGTTTTGTGTACGTTTTCAAATAGTTAACCATAATTGTAAGCTTACTAGAACAAACAATTCTCGCAAGTTACAACACTATATTAAATCTAAATGGGTAACATATGTAAATATCGCTATAGATTTGGACGAAACTCTCAATAGCTCTGCGATAGACAGAATAGGCAGAAAGTAAAACTAAATGTAGGCTTTAAAAGAGTGTTATGAAGAAATACATGGCTGGGTCGTCACTAGACGAAAGTGCGTGGTAAAGATACAAATGCGCGTAAAAAGAAATGGGGAAATTGCTGCAGTACATGCAACCTAATGTGTCCACAGTAATTACTATAGCTAGACCACTCAACTATTGCATAGGCAGTGAGGTCACAGATTAAACAGAAATGACATCAGCCGACGTACTATTTTTCATAGCTAGGTAATTTTTGCCATTTATTTTTTAAAACTACCGTTTTTAGTTCTGGTAATTGGGCAGTCTGCTTCTGTAGTGCAGATACTATTATCTAGTTCTAGTAATTATAATAGCGTACAATTTTGTAGATACATTGTACTATATTCAGATAATATTCCTTTTGAAAAATCAGGAGGCTGTCTCACAGAAAATAATCACGTGCAAAAAATGTTTCTAATGTCTCAGAACGTATCATACTTATCAAGAATACATTTTTCATGTGTATTGTCAGCTCACAATACTGCCATTAAAAAGTTACTTTAAACTAAGCACCTGTTACAATAATATCAAGAAACGTAGTTATGGAAACTACAGGCATTAATACTGAAACAAAAGGATATACAAGTGTCTCAAAGCGCCTTGATATTTCATTGTGGCACAGATATCCAGAAACTAATTCTTAATGTGGACAGTATTATACTACAGT
The DNA here is from genome assembly GCA_023690525.1 of Holotrichia oblita. NCBI lineage: Eukaryota > Metazoa > Arthropoda > Insecta > Coleoptera > Scarabaeidae > Holotrichia > Holotrichia oblita. Next base: position 109,806,524 of record CM043019.1, read on the forward strand.
AAGGACAAAGAGATTACATAACACTATACGTATAGATTTGCAAACGAGGTCTTCAGGTTGTATTACTTTCTACATCTACAATATATTTACGTATCAAGTATCCAATGGACTTTATGTTCTTTTCGTGAGTAACCTTACTAATAGTATAGGTTATGTTTTCTGTTATACATGCGTTATACATACATATATGCACTCATAATTCTATTTTAGTTGTGGGTTAAAGTTAAATCTTTTTTGATTTCTTTGCAATAATGCAGTAGTACTAGAACGACAGAGAACCTCTGAATACTGTTGTCATGATTGCGGTCGTGTGAAATCGTAACTTTGTTAGCAAAATCAATTCTACACTTCTCCAATACTTATGCAAATGACTACTTTACCTTTCAGCATCTCTCGATAAAAGCTATAAGTTGAAGAATTGTTTCACATAATCTATCAGGATAACATACAACAGAGTAGCTAAATGTAGACATTGGTCCAGCCAGAACCTGATCTATCACTTATTTAACAAAAAAACCCGTTTAGCTTTATTGTACGATTATTTAATAACTAAATATAAGTTATTTTAAAAATAAAATAAATATATTTTTTATTACACACGTTATTTAAGTCGCTGCCAATGATTCCTTGTTTTAATCATTCATAACAAAAACTTACACACTTATTTCAAATTACCCAGCAAGTGATAGTAGTCCTCTCATTTAATCTTTGAAGTGCTCTTCTTAACTAAATTATATTGTTGTTGTATACAGAATGCACCTAGAGGACTATGGGAATTATGAATCATGCAACATTGCCTGAACATATTCTATTTTATTGATGCTTAGCACAAAACATATGAAACACGTACAAGTCGTGTTATGCTTCTGTAGCAGGTTAGTGTACATTTAAAACCCTCATTCCTTAGTAAAAAGTAAATATTCGTTGTAACGTGCATTGTGTAGAGGTACATACATGACCTAGCTACAGTTTACCGACTAGCAGCCAATAGCATCCACTATTGAGAAAAGAAATCGCCATAGTTTGATTTAGATTTATGTAAATAATTTGGCATTATTTGGGTGCTACTGTACATCATGTGTCCGTAATTGCTCCAGAACTTACTAAGACTTCAGTAGTGAATAAAACTGTACCCGGGCAATTTACTGTAGAATATCAGGATTGCTAGCAGATCTGTACCAATAGTTCGAAACTTTCAGAAGGCACAGATTGCGCAGTTTACATTCCTACTTCCATATCTAAATATACATCAACGGTTCAAATTATCGTTCTTTGCCCGAGATTACTATTATTCTCTATTCATAACAAAATTGAAATCAATGAGTAACATTTATATCCGATTCAAAAGGACAAAAGGACTACTGTGATGTCGCTCATAACGAATATGTTGACCAATGCCACCGTCAAATTTTTTTAGTAAAATTAAAATCTTGTGACTCTTTTAAACGTAATTGTAATATTTCCAGAAAATAACTATACAGAATGTGATACATTGTATAGAAACTTGTTACAAAAATAGATGAACGAGTTCTTTAGAAGGACAAACATCTCCAGAATTCATTAATATAACCATAATATTCCAAGAGCAATGTGCAAATATCACAAGCAATACAGCATTGTACAGTAATTTTATAAGCAATTTCAGTGTCATCGTGGTGCAAAAATTAATAGGTACCACGGCACACCTAGAAAAACACGAATATAATCATTGTTGTTGTACAACATACATATGTATAAGAGAGAATAACATAGCAGTAGTGCCTGATTAAAGCTTATGCGTTATTTTCATAACATCGTATAATTTCTTGCGGCAAAATTCTTTACAAGAAAGAGGATATTTGTTAGTATATAATTGTAAACTTTTGCAGTAGAATTTTAGACGATAATGGGCTTCAATATTAGAAAACCACGATTGCTTACTTAAATTAAATTTAGTTAAAAAATATAAAAATGTCAAATTTAAATACTTCAAAAGGAAATTTTTTTTTTTTTTACTCTATAGTTGTACAGTCATTCTTGAAGGATATTCACTTATGTGGTGTTATTATCTTTTTACACATGGCGATTTCTTGTTGTATTACAACATACAACGGGAAGGATTCCTTTAATAAAATCAGGAACGCCATACGCTTTCCTTTGCCTCAGTAATAGTAGTTCTCGAGCAATTTCAGAATACTAAATGTGCAAGAAACTTTTCATATTCATCACATAACCGGCCTAAATAATTACATGATTTAGAATGCTCCATATATAAAAATCCTTGTAATTTTGTAATAAATTTATAATAGTTTGATTAGCTGTGTATCCTATGCAATCAACGGTCATGTGGACGACTCGTCATTCACCCACACATCTAAGTTATATCATGTCACCTGGATCGATCTTATGCGGCATTCTGTGATATAGTATTATTTTTTGTCAGGTTGTGGTTCCATATTAGATTAGATCTGATAGCTAATTCTCGGCAAGCCAAGTATGTAAATGACTATTGATTGCAGCCGAAGCCATAATCTCTTGATGTTAAATACTATCCATATTATAATATTAGAAGATGTGTATTCTAATCCTGAGAATACGAGAGCGGACCAGTTTAGCATTTCAGACAAGCTAATGTTGTATCTTAGTATATTCAAGCTAATTATACAGGGAGTACGTTAGATATAGACATGTCGGAACGGGTATAGTAATTTTAGGCAATGGGCACATTTTATCAGTAGATGCTACTTTGTTCAACAATATTTTTTCAATTTATCATGTCATTGACGTTTCTTTAAATGACTACCTGTATTTTTGCTTCTTGTGTTTGACAGAGTACTCGATTGCCTATTAGGTAATTACAAAGAGTAATATGTTGCATTAGACAGTTTTTATTAGAAAAGGAAAAATGTAGTTGATAATTGGCTAGATGTATTGTGCATCAAATTACTGAAAAGGTGCTAGAAGTGAGTCATAACTGACGTTACAACGAAAGCGAGTTAAATTTTATTTTAAAGGATGAGGTGTTTAACAGCAAATAGCATAGATACGACTTATTTTTCTTTATTTTTATATTTATTTATTGGTATGCGGTTCATTTGATCGTGTACTAGCATCAATTTTGACACATTGCCGACATTTATACACCATGCCCATGGTTTTTCCATTTTTTTTGTAGAAACTTTTCAATGCAGCAGTGTCGATGACTTCACACCCCCAACAAATATTGTCTGGCAATATAGCATTTACTTCCATTACCTGAAAGCGCTATACGTGTTCGAGTATTTTTACGCAAAATAATCTTCCATTTTACGAATTTTACTCTGCAATTTATGACCTCACTATATATCTATAGATACAAGTTCGTTAATTTAGTGAAACATAACTTCCCAGAATATATATGTATACGATTCGATTTACTAATATAGGTAAGTTCAGTTTTTAGTAGCACTATAAGATGAATAATTACTACGTTTGATTTAGACGACCGCGTAAAGTCACGTAACACAATTAACAACGAAATGTCATCACTCTTAGAAACAGCATAATAACCAGGTAATTAATATTGGTATTTCTAATAGATCGTGTAGACAGCTATCGCGAATACCATAAGGTTACTGTAATCAGTACTATTCTAACAAGTGTAGTAGCGTTTCTTGTAAGTGAAGTGCTCGAGCTAATATAGTAATGTACTACATAAAATAATAAACTGATATGCATGTTCCTTTGTAGAATTTTTCTTTGTACCTGTCATCATTAAGAAGAAAGCTAAATTTGCATTGAAAATGTATTCGCATATAAAAAATGCAAAACAAGAATCAATATATTATATTTTCTACAGCCGTCAATATTATAATTTGCATAAACAGAAAAGTATTTGCATTTCAAATATTTTTCTATACTTGCAAATTACAATATTGGCGGTTGTAGAAAAAACGTTATACTATTATGCGCCAAGGAAATATAAAATTGTTAAAAAAGTGTAAACATGAGCATACATTTGCTAAAACACGAGATCTAGGTATTCCATCGTAATTAGTTTCTATCTGCGCTTCCTACACATGTTCACTATTCATTGTACGCAAAAAGATATAAAATTTCTTGCTTATGCGTAATTCTACATCAATCGATATAAGGCGTACGAAGCTATAAGCACTTGGTACCCCTGATAATATACGGATATTTTCCCAAAACTGCTTAAATAAAATATCAACTACGCTACCATAAAGCATGAACTGTAGGAAACTCGGGCGTCACTTCGATTCGACGATGCTGATTTAATTACGACAGAGCGGTGGCAAATATACGAAACAGAAAAAAGGAAAAGTGAAGCAAGGAAGCGGCCGCCGTACATTTAATTTTTGTGCCCATATAATGATGAAAGAAACCAGAGAAAAATAAATGTTATGCTAAATCAGTTTAGTAGATGTGTAATACCTCGTATTAAAATTTTGTTCTGCGTATGACTGGGAAGTAGGAAATAACTCTCGCCACATTTTCTGAATATGCGGACTCGTACAAATGATCCTTGCATGATCTTAATGTGGTTTCTTTTTCAGGTCCTTCATGTTTCTTTAATAATCGTCGACATGGTATATAAAAGGTTAATCATCAACTTATTATATTAATAATCTAATAAATAAGAATGTTACACTCAGTCTAGATATTATTTTATGTATTCTCCCGTTATCGTATTAAATAATTTATACAGGTACGTTCATAAAATATTGCCTAGCATTCTTATGAAAACAAAAATAAAGTTGTTGTTATAATATATGCATTAGTTTAGCTCATATTGTATGTTTATTTTCATATCATACATATTGTGATGTTCAAGCGCTGGTTTATATAATACGAATTATTTTGAATGAAAGGTTAAAAAAATGCAAAATTATTTTTTTGAGGTAGATGGCACTATATTTTAAAATTTTTTGTGTTAAAATTTTCCATTTTTAATTTTTATCTTGTGTATAAAGCGTTTCGTATAAATGTGTTTAAATCCTTTACGTTCATTTCCTCCGCTTATTTCCGCACAGATACGGCAATGCACCACTAGTTTTTTTTTGACTTGTAGCTTCCTAATACTTCTACATATTTAGTTTTAATATCACACTGAGTAATAAATTTATGTGTCATATTTTTTGGCATTCCATAGTCCTATCAGCTTTTCTATCTAACTTATTTAGTTCTTCTTCTTAATAAATTATTTCAAATTTTGTTCAAAATTAGTTCCATTCAGTTCCAAACATTTATTAATTCGTTTTAGCACGTAATTACTAGTGACCTTTTGTATTTGCGCTAGTGTTAATGAATTTAGTGCTCCTCGTATTCTTTCTTTTGTTTCCTCTGCAGTTGTCACCGAAGTACTGTAAATTTTGTCCTTAACATAGCCCCAAAGGAAAAAATCCATAGGGATCAAGTCTGGTGAACGTGCACGCCACAAGTAAGGACCTGCGTTTGCCATAAACTTTCCGTTAAATAACCTCTCCAAGATTAAGTGTACATCTCTTGTGCCGGTGCCCCATCCATTTGATACCAAGTAGTATTTGATTCGCTAATAGGGAGTGTATCATGTCCTTCTTCCACAATATTGCGCAATATATCTAAATACCTTTCGCCATTTAAATTTTCGTTATAAAAATATACACAAAGTATGCGATTTACATGGCGATTTTCGGCTGCCCAAAAATGACTGTTATGTTTATTAAAGAGGCCATATTTGGTAAATTTAGCTTCATCAGTCCAAATGATTTTCGCGAAATTTTCGTCGTCCTGGCAAGCTATATGGTTAAGAATTCACAAAAATTGACCCTATTTAAGAAATCCTGCTGATGTAAGTGCTGTACCTGCTGGTATGAAAATGGTCACAATTTATGTCTTTTTAATACCCTTTGAATGGACATTGTTGAAATTTCCAAAGTTGTCGCTGCTTCTCGAAGAGCTGTAGTTGGGGTTGGTATAGAAATATCCCATAACACCAATTTCAACTACTTCGCCATCAATTTTTTTTTAATTTTGTCCTAAACTGTCTATGTTCTAAACAATTTTTAACTAACCGTCGCACTACATCTTTAGATGGAATTGGCCTGTCCGGATACCTTTGTCGAAATAAAGCACATGTTCGACTTAACATTTTTTCCGAACTCTCCACAAATCATCAATAAATTCAGGTAATCCTGATTTGTCAATCCTAAACGTGACATTTTCGTATACTAGATTAGGAACTGTGTGATATACTAGGAAGTTTATTAACACGCTATCGCACTGTCATTAGAGAATTAGACATTACGCTAAAACTGCGACGAATTTTCATAGCACCTTTAGCGCTCACACGAAGTTTTTGAATACATTCACATAATTTGCGAATAGTTCCTAAAATAATCATTTTAGGTATAGGGAAATGTAATATCATTTGATGAAGACTTTAATTTTCTACCGTCTGCGGCAAAAATATACAGAGTGTTCCATTTAAAATGACAAAGTTATTCGTGAAATTTAACATATTAGGTCGGTAAATACCAACACCCTGTATAGTATTTGCACAAAAATGAAAATAATTTTCAATAGTCCATCTTAGTAGCTGTCTAACTTCCAATAATCATTCATCAACTCTTCTGCATACCGAAGAAATACGTGACTAAGTACTACGATGCATTTGATAAAATTTTTATAAAAATCAAGTTAGCTATAAAACGGTAATGTTTACACCAGTCGAAATAAATGATCTATACGCCAAATTTGTTGCTGAATTCAATTGTTTGAAAAAAAATTGGGTAATCCATTTAAGAAAATGTAGTTGATTGTGCTTCCGGCGAAACCGGAAATAGAAAATATGTACTAATATTGTCTAAAAGTTTGCCCCATGCGCAAAATAACTTTGCAAATTTACAAATATGGAACTTGCTTAGTTGCTGAGATACGGTTAACGTAAGCTCGTCGTGTTACACCCTGTACCTATACATACTGCTTTCTCTAATTTGAAAGCAGCAATACTAGCTTGGCAGGATCCCACGTACCCCAATTATCAGGGAAGAAATCCAAATGCGACCGCAAAAAGTGATACCTTAAATTTTTATTGTTTTTGTAGCAAATGCGCTACGATATCTTGATAGTTTTCACTTTTTTGAGTTGTCAACAAATGCAAACATTTTTAAAAGAAGTCCACGCTGCCAGCTCTCTATCATTTACGGTACGTTAGAAATTTTCATCTTTGAAAACTTTCCTAATTTGTGGGCCAACAAATATTCCTTCGTGAGCATTTGCATCACACCGCTTTGGAAACTTATTCCATAAGTATAACGAACAAGTTGAAATTAATCCTTTCAGCACGATACACTTGACCATTGTTTCCAATGTTTAAAAGCTCTTAACCAAAGCAAGCATTTTACAGTGTAATATTTAGTCGTAGCTGTAATTTGTCCATCTGACTTAATTGCATTTACTAAGCTCGTACTTCTGAAGAATACCGCATGCATAATCTTTTTCATAGCTCGCTGCTTCTTGGTAATTGTAGGAGTCTCCTCAGCTATCCATACACAGGTCTCTCGGCGGGTAGTGTCACAAGTTCTAAGGATTCAATCTTGAGTTGATGGTCTATTATCGTATAACTGGCTTTATTGTCTTCTACAATTATTTTTTAACAGCAGCAATGTTTTGGTCGGTAACCGCTGTAAAAGGACGCCCTTTTGATGTCGTGTTCAAATTCTTTATACCATCAATAGACTTTAGCCAACGAAGGTGCTTGTTCTAAAAAAATATAAACTCTCTTTGCATTCATGAGCGTTTAAACCCGTTTTAAAATCGTAATAATTTAGTATGTAATGTAGGTAACAACTTTCTTTCAATTTTAAAAGTAGCTGAGTTATAACGAACGTAACTTTAACAATAATGTATGATTGTTTTTCATGGCCTACTAAATTTTCTTATTCTCAAAAAATTTAGCTCATCCCTCGTATGTAAATTAGTTGCCTTCTTTTTCTACTTTTTACAAACTGTTTAACCAATCATAACTTAATGTGTAGAGGCGCTAGAATTACCAAATTAGAATCCAGTAACGGCTGAAATTTTGTATTAAATTTTTCGGGAACAATTTTGGTCCGCAGGTGCCATTCTCTTATTTGATGATGTTGCTGAACTGCACGGCTACGCCACAGACACAAAAACAACAATAGTTGATAAACCTTTCTTGTAATCCAAGTAATAAGAAAATAACCTTAAGGTCACTACAGATTTGTTAAGGATGATTTGAATGTAGAATGAGATTTCATATAGTTGACATACTGTCATACGTTTCTTTTGTATTTGTAGAATGATCCAATCGAATTGATGGTTTCGAGTTACCGCTATAAAATAAAACTACTTTCAGACTTTTGCGATGAGTCGATAAACAATTGCCATTTTACAGAGTTATATTCAATACTCAATTTATACAAAAGTCTAAATCATTGTAGTTACAGACATTTTTTTCAATTTTATGAAAGTAACTGAATTTTAGCCGCGAACATGCTGAAGTGTGTTATAATACTTTTCTAATATTAAATTTTACATTAATCTTAGTAAAGCATGAATGTATTACTGTATATCTATAACTTTTCAAAGAGAAAAGTCAAGCAACATTATACTTTCGAAAATTCCAAGTATCATAAGGACATTCTTAGCGAAATTGGATAACTGGAGAAGAAAATCGACAAGAAGAAGCCGAGAAAATAGCACAGAGGAATTATGCTTGCAAAATTATTTCTGATTCTGAAGACTGCCTTATTCTACATTCATGACTCAAGTCGTTACAACCATGATTCTTAAGTGTAAAAATCTAGGTTCCTGCAAAAAGAAAATTCTTCGAAAGCTTTCGAATGTTGCTCATCAATTTATTTAATTTTATAAATATATAAATTACACATTCTGGCTCAAAACGCATATTGTCTCATTTCAGAATATACAAAACAGATTTTCTTGATTTCATGCAGGGTTACTTTACACAGATATGTAGTTTTCTGAGTGTGTGCGTGGGTTTTAGAAACGCCAAACACAACGAGATAAAACTTCGTGAACTTGTATATATTCGATTCCAGCTATACCTTTTACCGAAAGGAATGCCTTACATTTAAATTTCAGTTTGTTTATTTTAGAGGATCTCAGTAATGCAAGTTTTACCTTACCTTTGTTCGTGCAAGATTTCTTTAGAGTTTTCCTGTTACGCATCGTACCTTGCCTAAATATTTATCTATACTTGAATTGATTTATCCTCTTTGTGGTCTGCACTACTTGTATAACTTACGAATTCAACAGTATATGTAGGTATGTGCGATACTCTGCTTTAGCTGCTTCGTTATTTGAAAAGGTTTACCGTCAACCATTTACTGAATGATTTAGTTCCGAATTCTTTATTCCTATCGAAACGGAAAGGTGTAAAACTTTGGGATGTTTTACGGTTGCATATGCTTTTACATTACTTCAAAATACGGATTATTGGGTGCAGTGTGAATTGTACAGTTAAGTATTAAGTTTGCAAGTTTAATTTCTGTAACGATTATGAAAACTCTTCTTCTCGAAACAGAAGAAATGTACTGGAAGTAAGTTTAATGAAAATTTGGATATTCATGATATTCGCATTATTCATTCATTATTCACACAATCTCTTGCAGACTTTAGTTTGTTATTACACAATCCTTCTGATTGAGTGGCGTTCTGCATTATGTGAGAGGACTACATCTTTTACTTTTTTTATAACATTATCGGTGGGGGTATATCGCGGTAAAAGTAGCCGAGTTCATACGGGATCGGATATTAGATACAGAGTAGGATGTTGGATTTTGTCTAATTTCATTCTGGTATTACCCGCGACTATCTTTCGCCGCAGTTTCAGAGTTGAAGATTTTACCCTTAAACGACGAAGTTAACTGTATCTGTCAAAAAAGCAATAATATTTCGCAATACAATACTACTTATATAGAATTATATTATGAATTTGTAAACATACTTTCCTCGCGAGTGGTAAGCAACTATTCTGTTACAAAATTGAGTAGGCCATTACGAATAGACAGTTCCTATCACACTTTATAAAACATGGTATTAATATTATTCGATGTTTTTTCTTGTTTTTAAATTTTCTTCATAAATAAATTGCGTTTCCTACTTCTAATTGTTACCAGCGCAACGTAACTAGCCTGCATTACAAAAGTTGCTTACAATATTACTCATTTAATGAAGGGAATGTTTTACGTTTTGTAATGAACTTCTTCCGATACAAAATCTTTCACAGATAGATACCTTTTCGTGTATTTGAAACCGATATATTTATTATTATTAGGTAAATAAAAGACTATTTCGTACTTGATAATAAAAGAGCTCAGTTCCTGCTTAACGGAATTAGCATGGAACGGAGGTATTATAGGCACCATCCTTTAGGTAAAATTATAACCGTATAGGAAGAAACATTCAGACACACATGTTAATTAGTGTAACACCTTTCTAAAGTGAAATTACTGTAAAAGGGAAGCTGGAATTTCATTCAACAGGTAAAGGTTGATGTTCTGAATACTGTATTCCATATGACACGGCTCACAAGGTCTTTGTTTGCAAAGTTCCTGTCCAAATTACAACTGCCTACTAAATACTCACATTAAGAGCAGATATTTATGTGAATCCTTTTGAAGTTGCAAATAAACAACGCTTTGGATTTTAAAATAGGGACCTGTATCTGTTTAATTTTTCAGAATTATTGATTTTAGTCGACTTTCATAAAAACAGTTATGTAAAATCCGCCCACTTGGCCTAACTACTATGACTTTCCTTATATTTATGAATCGTACCTTCTCACATACAATAGTGTACATAATTAAGACACCGCATTAACGTTAAACCATTGTTTCATCGGTTTATGTGGTTTTCTATAAATAGTAGAAGAAACATATAAAAGTGAAGCTTTGTTATTTTAAGGATGTATTAAGGGTCCATTAAAAGATTGAGCCAGCGTACTCTCGATAAATGGGTTTATATTTGAGATATTGCTACCAAAAATTATTTAATTATTTTACCAGAACACGCAATACCTGATGGAAACCATTTTATGAGTATGAATGTTATTTGTCAGTAAATAAAATCCTAAAAAAATATCTAACCGAATCTGTAGATCAAAATATTGTTGACTATGATTTTTGAGTGTTTGGGACTGCTTAGACTAAGTCAAACATAAAAAATGTCTTCGTATATTTCACTTACTTGTAGTTATGTTATTAAGATAAACGTTGGTTGAAATATATCCGAACGTCTTTTTTGAAATTTCACAAATGCAAAGAAATTACGGGCTATTGTCATATTGCACATTTGACTCAAATCCAAACACAAATAAAAGAACTTGAACGACATCTAACGAGTGCAACAATGCCGTAGTTATTTCAGATAAAATCCATATCAGTAAAGTTTCATAAATTGTCTTATACTAAGTACCTTGATGTTTGAGTATTTACAATGATATCCGTCAATGCCTTGCGGAGTGGCCACCACATCCAAAGTATATTAATTTTGTTGTGTAGCGTTCGTCTTACATTATTCCACGTTTTGTCGCTTTAGTACGTTGGAAGTGAGGTGGTCGGAAACTTTGCGAAATTGAATCCAAACTTCATCTAAGTTTAAATTTAGTTTGTATGAAATAGGGTGTCTGTGACCAACTATACAGATAAGAAAAACCGATCTATTTTTGAAATCTAATACGATGACTTCATATTTTGATGTTTAAGCAAAGGTACCATTTTTCCAAAGAGATTTCAGAATGTTAAACGCACAATAACATGTATTTGACTAAATTTATACATTAAATAGAACAGATGAAAACATATACTAACACTACATTTACCGTATCTAGCTTTCCAAACGTATCGCAATATGTTACACGATTTAGGGAGCTTAACTATTTAGTTAACTAAAATTATTTCACAAACGTTGTGCTGAATTTCAAAGAGAACTGTCTAAAAATAACCGTCCTCTAAACTAAATGTTTCAGAATCAAAAGTTTAACTAGGTAGGTACATAATCTTGCAAGTTCTAAATACGAAATTGGATTTTCTACAGAGGTTCGATACTAAGCTTTTCTCCTCCATGTTATTAGTTTAAATCTCCTTCGAAATAGAGGATAGACAAAATGTTATAATAAAACTTAAGTACAGTAAATATACGTACATATGCATATAAATTTTATTGAGTTGAACAAATTTGATTTACAGAATTTATTGCAGTTACTTTAAACAATTACAAGTCCCAGTTCTACTCCAAAGAATTTTTCTCATACTATCACGAGTAATAGCATTTCAAGTCAGAGATATGTATCTTTTTTGGGTCGATATTTGTATTTTATAATTACTCATTTATTCCTTAGGCTGTTACTCCTGAATATTATATAAAAAAAGAAAAAAATATGATAAACAACCTAAACAAAACATCTACTCTACACTTTTGCATCTCGATTGTCTTTTGTCAAGATAGTGATAACTGACTAACTGATAGGAAATTTTGTCTAACAGTTGTCAAGCATTTGTACGACTTGACTCAGCGAGTTATTATTTTGCTGTAGTCGATCCATTGGTTCCACCGGTAGCAAAGAGAATGGTGTGACATGCTCTTGCTTATGGCGAACTTACACCCTTAGTGCGTGTAGAACAGAGAGGTCACCATTATATAGATGGAGAGCTCCGTGCTGTTGCACATTTGGCTACACATACACGACAATACGTCATCATATGTAGCTCATGTTGTTCGGACTTTAGCGGACAGTGCCTCACACGGGTGCTTTCCTGACAGCTCGTTTTTTAGTTCACTCTCCGATTGAACATGTTTTGGACAATGGTTGGAAATTTCAAAGTTATCTCGTTCTCCGGACTAATATTTAAAAGCTATGGAGACGACTTGTAACTTGTAACGGAGTGGTTGACCAACAGTATACTAATACACCAGCTACTGGTGGACTCCATGCCTAGTGTTATTACTATGATATTGTGATAGTGCTTCCACTATAAAAGCATCTGCACCTAACAATGCTCCATCGTTCTGTATGTTAGGTTTCTTCATACATATTCTCAGCGTAGTAATGACTACAGTATATAATTTGAAACAAATCATATAATTTTAATAAAATTACCATTCTGGTTACAAAGGAAAACCTGAAGAAGAAATAAAAGAAACAAAAATAATGTGAGTTACTAGAACAAAATAAAACCGAGAGCACACCTATACAAATTTATGTGAAGTCTACATCCAGCGTTTCGTTGATTTGATATAGTCCAGTGGGCTTTGTCTGACGTCGTACAAGACCAATGGTGAAGTACTTGTACTCCCCCTATCGGACGAATTACATGAAACGACGGCGCTCCAAATGTATGAATAATGAATGAATACTAATATATAAGGTCACAAAAATGCGACACATTTTTATTCTGGATATAATTAGATAATCACCAACAGAAGTAACTTGCTTAGTTTCAGTTGAAACTCTACATCCTTATATGTAGTATCTGTCGTATATCTTCATACTTCACGGATAAATGTTGTGAAATTATTCATTCCGCTTATGGTTTATGTCCCCACATTTCACTTTAGTGTCCTCTCTGGAAATTGGATTTTATAAATAGAAACTAATACCGTTGTGTGAGTAGAATATACTCAGGAAATTTTCCTGTGATCATAAAAATTTCCGGGAGGTCGACAAAAAATAGAAATTAAATCTAACAGTTTCTCATTTACACTGCTTCTCAGCCTGTCTGCCTAACACAACAACGACGAAAAGAGGATGAGAAAATGTTGATAACTTGTTAATTAACAGTGCGTGAGACAATCTAGATTAGACACTTTCCTTTAATAATAACAGTGGACCAAGTTTAAACCAAGGAGATAATTGGAAGTTTAAATTCATGATGGGAAATTCGCGTGATGAAAAATGTAAAAGCAAAGATAATTTGAGTTGCTTTTCTTTGTTTGTAATTTTATGTAACTAGCTATATAGTATATTATGCCCTTTATCTTCCCAAAAATCACTTTGTGTAGTAAGAATGTCAGTGAAAATACCGTTAATAATGCATAGAAACGTGTTTTAATACGCTAACTTGAACCCATCATAAGTTTGGTCACAAATCTTACATCTTAATAGCCGTTACGACTCCTTCATTCTGTCAGTCCAACTTTGCTATACAGTGTCGTTCAAAATGTTACAGTAGATTCTATGTCAAAAAGGCGAAGTTAACTGACCAAGCAGTGACAAACTCTTCGTATTGATAGTACAATATTAGCGGATGCCCTGTTCAAATTTGACATATTATCCATCTCAGTGGCGACAGAAATTTATGGAGGACTTTCCCAAACAAACGAGTAGATGGTAGATGGATTATTTATTACGGTTCTTCTATTTCGTTTTCTTCTTGATGCAAAAAAATTTCCAGAAGTAGTCTATTGTAATAGTACGAGTAAGATTTGTTATCCAAGGAATAAAATCCAAAATAGTTCTCTTACTAGGAAAAGGTCTTCTTGGCCAAAGAAATCCCATAATCATTGTGTTAAAAGCATTTGCGATGACGAATTTATAACGAGTATGATATTCAATGTAAATTAAGCTGAGATAGTCAAATTACTATTGCAAATAGAGCTGACCAAGTTTTCGCTGATATTGTCAGCTTGATCGAAGCATTAATATAATCTGAAACCTATAGTTGGGAACACTCATTCATTGTTGAAACCTTATGATTCCTGGGAAGGTTCTGTTCACTGATATTTTCGAAACTTCCTTAAGATAAGTACAAATAATTGCAACGTGTCGAGCTGTATAAATATGCGTGACACGAATACAAATACAGAGAGATTTATATACCAAAAACTTTTGCTTGCTACTAAAAGTTGGAACTTGTTTCCCCACTTGTTATTTGTGCGCGAAAGTTATATGTAAGTCATAATATAAGCATATTGAATAGAGAATGTAGACAATAGAAAAGTATCGCTATGTTCATGTATTATTACCCCCTCATTACAGCCACATTTCTATAATATTATTCTACATAAAAATCTTACTAATATAATTAATAAATCTAATACTTAATGTAGCGTTTGTTTCTGTTCTTATCAACTTTAACAGTTACGAATTTCCTTTTATCCCGTGCTAACATCTTGAAACTAGGTATTCAGTCAAGTTTATGCGAAGCACAAAACTTTTGATGAATTGTGAAGAAGTGTGAACGTTTCATAAAGTATCAACTCGCTAAAACTTTGGTGATTGATTCAGATATAATCCGCCTACAATGAAAATTCTAAAGCTACGCAAACGACACTGCGCGGTTTGTATTGAAACCTCCATAATACACATACATATTTAGCGACTTATTTTGCATCTTATGAACCAAAAATAAATTTCTACGTATTTCTATATTTACAGCTTTCTACTATATTGTAAAGTGAACGGAAATTTCGTCTAACATCTACATATCATTATCTTCAGTTGAATAGAATTCAACTTTATATCCCTATAATAAAATTACTTAATTACAAGATTGAATCCCAATTTCTCTCTCATCTCTGAATCAGTGAGGTATTAGACTTAATAATTATCCGAACATTCTTTTCTTTATAAGTAGCGACATTTCACAGAAATTATTGCGGCATAGTAGTACGGAAACATCCTACACATAATTATCCAGCATTCTTAGTTAAGTACACCAAGCAGAATGCTTGTTATGCAGTTGTATACATCCATACATATCCGCGAAGGTTTAAGTTTCTGTTTCGATCTCTTCATACTCAAGCGCAATCTTGTTATCTCTACAAAAATATTAATGAACATACAAATATGATATTAAAATTGTGCTTATTTAGTATATATGAATGTATTTCGTAATTCTAATCAGTACAGTTTGTAGTATACTGCAAAATTATTGAAACGATACAAAAAGATTGTTTCAGAATAAAAGTTGAATAGATACCAATTAACTTTTATACTGATGAACTTTTAGGAAAAAAATACTTTTGCTTGTAATAAAAACTATTGATGATGCAGAAACGATTACGATTTAGACAAAAATATAAATGCTAATGTACTCCAAAGAAATAAAAACGACACTAAATGATTTCTACAAAATTAAACATTAAAAATATAATGTTAATTATTATTCATCACCTGACAGATGATAGTCAGCTCATATTATAGTTGTGTTTTATTGTTAATTTTCTTGGCCTTTGTTTTGAAATAATGTTTTTTTTTCTATTTTGGTTTCTTGAATTAAAAGTCTTGGCAAAAAGTTAAACTAAAACTTTATTCTTCAAATTTAGTAGTAGTAATTGTTTCATGTGTACAAATGATGATGATGATTCATATGTATTGATGATACTATTTTTTACTTCTTTTCTAATATCTGGTCTGGTTAATATTAGTCTTGTGTAAATTAAATCAATGACTACGCTTTTTTCATTGCGCTTTTTTTTTCGAAGTAATAGACCTTAAAACACCACATATTTGTAACACAAAGGTAGATTTTACAAGGAATCTTTCGATTGTGTAGTCAGAGCACCGGTTTCTAGCATTGCTGCCAAATTAGTATATGAAGACTTAGAAGACAAAATACTAAGAAAAAATAAAAATCGAAATGAAATTTACGAACTATATAGATAGACGACTGCGTAATGACAACGAAATTAATTGCATATTACAATTATTTAGGTATCACCAAAATGATAATGATTAATAGGGGACAGGACGTATGTTACAAAGTCAAAATTTGATAATATCATCGTGAATTATAGGCAATATTAATTCATACATTTTATTTTTACGCTATGTCGCTTCACAAAACTGTTAGATTAAAGTTTTTCACAATTTTAAACAGAAAAATGAGCACGCAATTTTGACGTCAATTGTCTAAGGCTGTGGGAATATTTTATTATTAAGGGTTGGGGACAGTGTAATATATTGGCTATACTAAAAAGGGCTACTGAAAAGCTGTTGTCGTTGATGACCTCGTTAGAGATGCGTCTGAGGAACTACGTGAGCTATACTGGCTGTGTAAACGCGTTGATAACCAGAATTTTTACGCATATTATTTACATAAGAAAAAAGAGTTTAATGCGTTGTTAAGTAATTCTCGCAAAGCTTACTATGATAATAAAATTGCTATAGCGCCTAATAAGTCCACTGCGGTGTGGAATATAATTAAGACGGAAACTGGAAAGATGCATAGAGCAAATCCTATCGAATTGGACATCAATGGTAATTTGGAATCCGATCCCAAGATATTAGCTACGCTATTTCTTGATTACTTCAGTAGTGCTAAAACAACGTGCAATGACAAGAGTCCTGCAGCGCTGAATGTACAACTTCATGAACGTAGTTTTTATTTTTTTCCAACTAACGCATCTGAAATTTGTCGTATTATTAGCGAACTTCCTTGTAAACAATCTTCAGGATTCGATGGTATACCAACGAATATTGTGAAGCTTTGTTGTACGTCTTTACTCGTCCCTTTGGTTGACATTATTAATTCCATGTTTAGTAGTGGTAGTTTTCCTAATAGTTGCAAGTTGGCAAAAGTTGTACCAGTTCATAAAAAAGGTTCTAGAACTATGATACATAATTATAGACCGATATCTGTTTTATCTTCTTTCTCGAAAGTATTAGAAAAAATCATAGTTTCGCGTCTATTAGATTTCTGTCGGTCTGGATCCGTATTTTCCAGTTCTCAATTCGGTTTTTTACCTAAGTCTTCGTGTGAAAAAGCAATATTTAGTAGTCTTAATGCAGTGATTAAAGCAATAGATAATAAAATGAAAACAGTGGGTATATATTTTGATTTAAGTAAGGCATTTGACTCTATAAATCATAAAATATTGTGTGGAAGTTGGATCGGTACGGAATTCGTGGTAATGCTCTGGATCGTCTACAGTCCTATCTCTCTGATAGGCGTCAAATGGTATCTCTGGTCGACATTAATGGGCACCCAACAGTGTCTGAAGCAGCTGAACTGAAAACTGGTGTACCTCAGGGTTCCGTTTTAGGTCCATTTTTATTTTTAATTTACGCCAACGATTTGCACAGTTATATACGCGCTGAGACTGTGGTTCAGTATGCAGATGACACATCTCTGATAGCGAGCGCCTCTACTATGGCGGATTTATCGATAATCGCAACTACGTTTGTTAAGCGTATGGTCGATTGGTGTGAGATCAACCAGTTGAACCTTAATTGTGGTAAGACCGGACTGGTGAGGTTTGGAGGTTTGACTGAGGAATCTGTTTATATTCCTTTGCGCCAGAAATCAATCCCTGAGTGTGAATCGGTGAATTTTTTGGGTATTAACATTAGTCGTGATTTGAAATTTGAGGGCCATATAGATAATCTAACTAAAAAATTAAATAAATCAGTGTATGCTATTTACCAACTTCGACGGGTAGTGTCTCTTGGATCGCTTCGGACTTATTATCATGCTTGCGTCCAGTCTCTCTTATGCTATGGAATTTTGTTCTGGGGTGCTTCCCCTCCTACGGTCAGATTATTTACTACTCAAAAAAAGATCTTACGTTGCATATATGGTCTTTCTTCTAGGACATCATGCAGGGACTATTTTAGAGACTTCCGCATTTTAACTCTGCCTTGTTTGTATATTTATAAGCTCTTAGTTTTCCAAAGAGAGAATAGAGGATTGTTTCTAAAAAATGCAGACATGTCCTCGGCGTTAATGACAAGAAACACTAATAAATTATCTATTCCCAAACACGCTACAACCACGTATGAGAGGGGTGTTACTATAAAGCAATTATCGTATATAATTCACTGCCAGAGAACATAAGAAATATATCAGACACAAATCGGTATTTTACAACAATCAAAACATATCTTATTGAAAAGTGCTTCTATAGTGTCAATGAGTACTTATCGTCCTGACTTTATCACGTATGGTTACTGTAAATGTTTGGTATTTTTTATATTAAGTTGATATGCATAGATATATTTTATAGATTTTATATTTTATAGATTTTTTGACAATTGTCCATATCACTTTGTGATCAATGACAAAATTATTATTACTATGACATATATTCAAACTTGCATATATGTAACATGCTGTGCCTTCAAAATCTTTTCTGATTAGAGTAGTCTGTTTTCTAAGCATTTCCTTCTAAGCAATACCTTTAATTGACATTTATCAATCACAAACCCAAATTGGAGAAGCTTACATTTGATTATTTATTGATATCAGAGTAACAACATAAAAGTTTATATGTAATCGAAAATTACTGTAGAATTAGTCGATACCTATCTTATTATCGAATAATGGAGAATGAGTTTATTTCATTAGCAGTGCTTGCAGGATTACCTGCAATAATTTTCTAATCTATGCACATTAAAATTCTACGAATTTAACGAAACAAATATCATACATGTCATGTCAAATATTTTTTATGGTCGCTAATAACAGAAAAAGAAATTTACATGGAAGTTGCAGTCAAACCAACACAAAAAAATACTCTGTGGCAAGGCGTAACGTCTATAGTCTTTGTATTTCAATAGTTGGCCATATTTTCATAACGACACTGAAAAACAAAACTTTAAAAACTTATATCCCAATAAATCATAAAGATATAGCAAAATAAAAAAGTGGTGATATATTTCTTAAACTTATTTCTGTGAGTACATACAATATGAAAAGTATTCCTGTTTCCCATAAAACAAAGCAATAACATTCAACGAAATGATACACAAAACTTACACATTCTTCACATTACATGATTTAATTCTGACCTACCAACAACCATGGAAAAAAGTGAAATCAAGCAGATAGCAAAAGAGAAGTAATAAGAAAGATTACAAATATGTTAGTAAACAAGAAATAATGACACAGAAAAAAAATCTAAAATAAACAAACAAAGAACACTTAATAATACAGAAAAGTACTGGAATACCACAAAGAAACAGATTCATAAGCAAGAGAAATACCTTTTAATAACTAAAACCTTATTAACCCCCAATTAAAAGTAAAAACATCAAAGCCTGAACAAACTCATCTTATATACCAAACACAATATAATAACGGCAATGCAGTATACATAAGACAGACACCTTAACATCACGATGACAGATTATAAAGTCAAATATAGTAATAATGGCACAACGTTGAACAAACATGTAAAAAATAAAAAGCAAAAGAACCAGGTGCTCATTTTGATAAAGCAGAAACAATTTTTCAGGATAATATAAGAAAATTATCCAGAAAGAAACTGCTTGTGATATGAACGCGTTTCATATCAGTTCAGATGTTAAAATAATTTCAACATCTGACATCTCATTATACGCTTGACGTAATATCTAAAAAATCTACTAATTTAAAGTTTAGTAAACACAAATCATAACCTTCGTTAGGATGATGTTAACGTTTGTTTATCAGCAATAGAAACAAAACTATGCATACAATAATGCATAATCTTGTTACAGTTATAATTACAATTGAAATGGTAAAAATATTGCAAAAACGTCTTGTGTTAAGTTTTATACATGTGAAATAGAATTAGAGAAATACTAAATTCGAAGAATTATGTTTTAATTTAATTGTAAACCAAAGTCTCTAAATCAAGAAACAAAAAGAGACAAAAACTTTTCTTATTATTAATTTTAATACGTTTTTTGTTTCAAAATTTTATAGAGAGATTAACAAAAATTCAACAATATTTAAAGCATTTAATTCATGAGGTTTAAATAAGGATTTCCCAATGACCAATGCATAGAATCCATAGAAGTTTATTTACACTTTTGTATGAAGATATTTTTCACCATAAAACGCTCCTTCAATAAAATAGAAAGTCTAAATTCTGTGCAGTATACTTGCCTAACTGATTAGTTTTTGTACTATCGGAAGTGTCGTTTCGCTTAATCATATAATTCGCTTCAAAAACTAGAATAGAGGGGGTCGTTGTTATTAGACGTTCCTGAACTAATTCTACTTTGCAAGGAATCATTTTCTCTTCTTTGATAAATACAATTTGCTTAACTTTCTTTGATGTGTTTTGTGTTTCTAGTCCCGTGTACATAAACATTCAAATGTATGTGTATACACGGCCTGCCGGTATGTTTGTAGTTATGATACATACATACATGTTGTTGTTTAATATTTAATTATTTAAGATTGATGTGTTATAAGAAATTTGTTTCTACTATAACTAGTATTACGCCGACAAAACGTAATAATAGACAAAATTACACAATTGAAAAACGTTAATTACCGGATGCTTTCCTTCAATGTATTTCGACGAGAACTATATCCAAACTAAATACACGTTTAAACAAGTTACTCCTCGATTTAGAATTTATGGTTTATGTAGCCTTTATTCGACTAGTTTCCGCCCGGTACTATTTAAAGTATGTATTTGGGAGTTGAATTTGCAGGCAACTGCGTCAGTGCATTGATGAAAGCGCTATCCTAACCAAATATCAAGTGGAAGTTCCGTGTAGGACACAGTCCCAGTGTCTCTATTGAAATTGTGACATACTTGCTGCAAGTAACAACGAAGATGGAGCGGCGTGTCTTTTTGGACCTCCGTCGAGTATTTGACATAGTTAATTAAGATGTAACATTACATAAATATCTTCAGTAAACCGGGCCTGGAATTTAGTGCAATATTGTTTCTGAACTCATAGTTTAGCAATACGCAATACAAATAGGAATAATTTAGAAACAAAATCGGAATTTTTAACTATTTTCTACAAAATTAAATAATATTACTCGATAAAACATTATTCTCCACGATGGATGTGCAAGAAGTTATTCCAGTCTTTATTCTATGAATTGAAACTCAAAGCTAAAATCAATATTCATTCACAGACAGCTCTTTACCAACTTTAGAGAACAAAGCTTTCATGAAACGACGTGGCTTATTTTGTTAGTACAAGACAATTACAAGGCTTAGAACTAAGAAAAACCGTTTCAAGTCAACTCTTTCTCTATAGATTATGGACGTTTCTCCGAAGAAATAATAGGCAGCCTAAAACATTTATAAGAATAATAGCATTCTCCGGGAACGTACGGTTACTACCGTAAACTTTTCAGTTTACTCCAAGACACATCTACTAAGGAAAATGAGGCCAGTCGCACATTACACACTATATAGCATTCGGAGAAGATCCTATTTTGGATGTACGACGTAGAGAACATATATTGTCGGCCTAGCAGGCTTATACATGTTCAAAGGTGTTGAACCTCTATTGTGTGATAGTTGTATATGTGCAAGGTCTATACGTTATATATATTACGGCTGGAAGAGTAGTAGTTTTTAGTAGCTAAACAGACAACGTGACTAGAGCACGAAAATGTCTCAACTAACGAAAACTAAGCACCTCCTTCATATTCCGCCGGGAAAACGTTTCCGTTTGGGGCAAGAATCTCGTAAATATGCCCAGCCTACACAGCAAATTGAAATGATAACGTCTTAATACGTTTCAAATTGTTAAATAAATGCTATTAATAAATCGCTGTTTGAAAATAACGAAACTAGCACTAATGGCAACATTTGCCAATCAAATTTTCACCGAATTTTTCATGCGTATTTGTATATGAATAAGGTTTGTGAAAGATCGGCATTGCATCTTTTTTTAGCTCTCCAACGGCTAGAATTGTGAACGCGTACGGAGCGGGCAGAAAATTGATTTTGCAGACAATTGTCATATGACCGGAAACAATAGTTCTTGTCTAATATTCTCTACCCAAAGCGGGGACAAGTGATTGTCACAATATTGTATAGGACTGTAAGGACGTCTTTGTCGCATAAATTGCATATTTATGCAAAACGTAAAAAAAGCCGTTCGAATATTGGGCCCCAGTAATTATCTTTTTTCTAATTTAAAGAAATACCTGCGGTTTTATGCACGACAGTGAGTTGCAAGCAATTGCAGTGGCTCATTTAGAGACAAAAGGTCTAGATTATTATTACAAGGGTAAGAAATAATTAATTAATTATTGTAATAAAGACGTTGTAGCTAGGGCATTTAATTAAAATTGCACCGTCAGATACAAGTTGACGTAAATTGGACATATAACCGCTTAGCACTCGTTTTAAATTTTGCTTACATTGCAAATAAAAATACATTTACATGTTATTTTATCATTAAGGACTCTCTTATTTCAATGCGCTACCCTACCGGCACAACCCACACTTAGCTCGCTGAAAAGACGCGGATAGGAATGAGGCCATTTCGTGTATGTTCGTAGCCAATATTGCGTTGCAACGAACGTACTAGGAGTAAAAGAATCATTGTCCGCGGCCCTCAGTAATATAAGCAACGGCCCTGATATCCTAGCAGTATCCTGTCAGTAATCAATTCAATAAACCAATCGAACTCTTTTAGAGAACATATATTATGTATAAATAGATTTTGACTAAGTAAACCATTGCTATCGTGCTTGTGCTGATAATGGAAAAATGCTTGCTATGTTGTACAAATTTTCAAATTTCTGTAAAGTTTATCTTTATATGCATAAAGACCATCACAATATTTGTATTCAGCAATTTCAAATAATTCGTAGTATTCGAGGTTAATGCAGAAAGGTGAGTTACTATTTAATATACCTGGCAAAAGGCATTAGTTAACTCAGAAAATAAAGCGTTCCCAATAAACGCTAACGTGTATTGGTATTAGTGCTGTATTTGAGAGCTGGCAAATTGATGTCTATGTATGTGACATCGACAAGCCAAGTTCTTCACTGGATCTCTTGGTACAGAAGTAGAACACTAAACATTTCAAGCCACTAAATACCAAAAACTTGAACTAAACACCGACGCGTTTTGACAGCATTGCACCAAGAAATCCAGTGAAGATCTTGACATATCGATGTCATGTACATAGACATCAATATGCCAGCTCTCAAATACACTACAACACGCTATCGATATGCCAGCTGGCAGAATTTCCCATTTCTGGTTGTAACAGCACATCTTATCCTTTCTTAAATTATTTAAGATTCTTCTCCTAAAAATTACAGCAAAATTGTGTGAGGCATTGGTGTTGTCTCAATACCAATTTACCTACTGCTCTGCGTGTTTCCGATTTATCAGTGGATCCAGAAAATAAGAGCATATCTCTCATAAATAATGACATTTTGGTTGATTAAACATGAAAAATGGAAGAGAATTGAAAATGTTGACTCTCTTCCATAAAATTATGGTGCACATGTCGCCACCCTATTCATTCTTAAGAATTAGTTTTAAATCTGATGTACATACATAACATTACCACGAGATTTACAGGCTCTCCTCCTATGTTTAAAACTTCTGTTTTCTAACGTTCATAGTCATTTTGTTTAAAAGCCGATGCGAGGTACGAAAACCGCAATATCAACATTGTTATTTCTTTTTACAAAATAATACAGGACGTTTCTTCGATAAAAAGCGGCACAACTTATTAAATAAATGATGCAAAATAAGGCTTACGATAATATTGGCACATAAGGCAAATATTAAAGTAGAATAGTACAACAAAAGGAAGAATTTTATCTCTTAGATGTCTATCTTTCTGAACCCAAATAAATCACACGTAACGTGCGATATCTTAACGAGGAATTGGCTAAAGTCTAAGCAAACTAAACATTGCCTTTGTAGATTGTTATCGATTTCACCAAGGATACACAATGTTTTCTAGCATACACCCGTTTGTCCACATTCAGCAGTTCTATTACTATTACTATGAATAACCATAAGTTTACTATTTTTAGACGGACCGTGGTATGTTATGCATTTTCATCCGATGATTGAAACATTTACACATGCACTTGCAGCATAAAATTTAAGTAGTCATAAATCCAGTTATTATGAAAATAAAATTAAAAGGTAAGCAAAATATTGAGAAATCAAAGCCAATGAGTGGTCAAAACGTGGAACATAAATTGCAACCGACTGATTTCAAGGTTGCTACTAGACTATAACTGTAGTCATTAACTATTTTGTTACTTTGCATTAGTGTGAACCTATTTATAAGGCAGCGAGTTGTAAAGGTACTTTAAGCATGGTCAGCATTTAATTCTCAGAATAATATATGTATATCAAACAATATTTAAAAATACAGGTAATGACATTTAATAACCAATCATAAGATTTAAACTATTAAAACAGTTATAAGCTTATTTTTATATACAATGAAATATGATTAGGCGAAAAAAATTGATAAATTCAAATTTAGGCGTCATTATTGAGTATTAGCTTCATTTGTACAATTTCGAGAATGAATTGGAACAGATTTAATAATGCCACCAGCTAAAATGTCGAGATTTGTTGTTTTGTATAACAACTTCGTTCATTGTTATGGAGTGGGCATAACAGTTGGTTCGATATGCAATTTAGTAACGGTATATATTGCAAATATTTCATATTCTTCTGGTTCACATTCATTGGATCAGTTTCCTGAGCGTTTGTCTATTGTTGCTTATATTATACCTTCTAAAAGCTTTTACAAAAAATTCATGTTCTGAATATTTTTAGAGGTCTACATAAGTGCCTGTAGAATTGAAGTTTTTGATAATATTTTAGTGTTTCATTCAACCTGTTTGAGCTTGGCGCAATGATTAGACACATTTTATTGAGCCATGCAGTGTTTTTCATTCTAGGTTCTTGGAGTAATTAGAGTTTGTTTTCAGGTCCTACTTCTACAAGTTAAAAAATTCATCCAAATCGTTAGTAAACAATAAATAAACTATAGCTTCTAATTCTTGTCCAGCTACATTAAACTAATAATTTAAATAGTATACAGTTTAAATTTTATTAGGGATGTATGCAAAAATACGTCTAAATATATCTTATACTTTCAGATTTTAAAAGTGAAGCAAGTCGATCATTAGGAAATGACCCAATTTTCGTAGCCACCGGCAGCCGAGATAATTTTATACGGTCCAAATCACATGAAAATTTTCTTTCCTTTTCAAACGGCACTGCTAAGGATTAACACTTCTGAAAGCATACGGCCGCTAACGCGTCTGTGGGATTAAAGTTATTTTGCAAGTCAATGTTTTTCTCTTACAGGCCTATTTTATTCCGTTTACCGAAAAGAAAGATGTTAATTAGTTTCGTTTAGACAAAAGGTCTTAGAAGTCTGCGCTAATTCGAATGATTTTGAAGGTAAAACGATTACTAATTTTTAATTTTCTTTTTAATTTTGTGTCCAAGAGACACTAATACAATTATAAATCTATTACCACAATCGCTTTCCTACAATAAACTGAACATGTATCTCATATTAACTAAATGATGTGAGTTGTGAAGAAACAATTCATAAATTCAAACAAAACTCCAGAAACTTCACAAAAGTTTTAATTTACATATATATGAATGTATTTCATACGATATTGTTACGGCCGTACGCCTATGATTATTCAGGAGAACTTCGAATTCTAGAAAACCTCTAGAAAAGTTCTAGATTATTCGAGTATAGAATGTTCGGGTATCCCAAGACATATAAAAGGGGGTCGAGGCTGGACCGAGAGAACAGTCTATTACCGAACATCGACAAGTGTAAATAAATATTGTAAAAGTAAATAGTGCGCGGACATAAATAATCTTTTAGTGTTAGTCAATCGTTATTGTTTTATTTGTTACTACGTTATTATTATTATTAGAAATAAATCGTTGTTTTTACGAAATATCGCCTGAATATTTATTTAAACCCCGAAAACGTTACAATATTTAAATTTTATATAAATACATTGTAATCGTGGGGTAGTATGTATTTACAGTACTTTACTAGCACAGTAATGAAAATTAGAGAAACGAAGAAGCTAATTCGGACCGATCATTATTGTTTGAAGTAAACAGCAGTGAATGGCTTCAATAGCACCTGTGTAAATGTATTAAAAATGGATCAGTGTGGTGGTCGGTATTCCTGATACAAGTTCTGATTATCAAGAGAGATTAAGCAGATAAATCCGAGTTCTATTATTAATTCCAAAGAGAAACCATTCATGAAAATACCATTTTTTATGTCTGCTACTAAATTTAGCATATTTTCAAATTTTACATTTCCTTATTCTGTTTGCATTAGAGCCATGTTCTGTCTACTTCGTATTGTGTATACATCCGTAAAAATATTACAGAAAATAAGATGAACTACATCTACCTAAAAAAATATGTTTGCAACAGGTAACTAATTAAGACAGTTGACAGTACCTTTCTTGAGCAACTATACATCTCAATTTTAAGTATTTTACAAGTTAAAGTATCTGAATGGTTGGCTGTTGTTGTAAAGGAGAGACAGATAACTACTATCCTCTTGTTGTTAATAAGTCATTCAAAGAAATACTACTGCGTTTGAACATATCCTCTTGATCGATTGACTGACTTACAATCACGCTGAAACAATTTATCGTAAAGCGACAAAATTTGACACAAATATTTTACTTTCTGTAGAAGGATTGTGCAAGAACTGATGCTGCTAGTTTTTTTAACTTTTTTTCTACTGCTTTCCCAATTTTTGGTAATTTTGGAATGTTTGCTCTTCATACATCAATAAACGGTAGAATCTGCCTATAGCTACCGTAAACCAGATTACCTGTCTGTAGCATAACAATAGCTTTATTGCAAATGAACCATAAATAATATCATGATCAATGTCAAAAATATTGACAAAGTAACCGAATAAGCTTCGTTTAATTTGTTAGGCAAGTAGTGTTACATGCTAATTACAAATTATCACAGGTATTTATAAATATCTCAATGCCAACAGTTTTATATAAACTTTCTTACTTGATATTGAGAATAAGAAAATACTTGCTTTAGAATATCCGGAAACTCTAGTTAACGGAATGTGTAACAAATTTAAGTACATTATTATTATAGTAGGCCGGTCGGTAATTCAAAACCACAATATGTTACAAATATAAAAAATAAAATATTAGTTTTGACATTTTTGCAGTCAAATTAAGATAAAACAAAGGTGTGAGACTAATTAGGATAGGTACATACATACACTTTAATATATGCAGTAGTAGATAATGATACAACGAGAAAGTCGGGACTTTGTTCCTACTACTGACAAAGAAATTTGTTTTATACGTATTTTTGGGGAAATTGAATTAACGCGCTTAAATAAGGTACGGGGTTTTACCTAAAAATTAGAATCCTTTGAGAGTGTGTAAAAGCGAGCGGATAGAGCATGGAATCCAGCTAGTCATTTATATAAATAAGGACAATAATATGCAGAAAATTATTTACAGCACCTTGAGATGTGACTTTAGGCGGAAAAATCATTTATCAAGTATTTTATTATTGATGTTTGGTAAGAGGAGGCACCGCAAGATGTTAAATTAGACGCTTACGCAACGGTTACCCAAGATGATTCGCCTTATTATTTAAACACCAAAAATGGAATCAGAAAACTAACTTATATTGTTAGAAAAGTTTATCAAAATTGTGTTACAATTAGAACAATATTTATTTTCTGTGTATATTTTTCAGTATCTTCTGTAGCTATGCTATATTATTATGTGGTGGGTGCTAGCTGCAAAGTCTTCTTAAGCTGTATTGCTTGCTTGACTAGTGCTACAACTATTGCTGTGTAGTTTGCGTGTGTGTGTAAAGGTGTTCAGTGGTCTTGTTCTATCACTATTCCGCCGTTTATAATGCTTCTCTATTAATTAGTTTACTTCCAGTTTACAGCGAATGCTGGATCACTAAGGATACAATGCTCTGAGACAACTGCTACTGTTTCCTCAGAGAAAGAACCCCAGATCTCAGTGATCTCCCACATCATTGAGTAGCCGCCCAACAACTGCGGCAATCGACTCTTTAATAATAATAGGCACAATGCGATTCCTGTTCTAAACTCTGGCAACGTTCAGTATTATTGTATGTAGTTCTAAAATTTGCATATGCTGCCTATACTTTATTATTGTAATCCTAGAAATGGTAAGCAGTGGACGTTAACCAATTTTTTGCTCTGATAACTCATCAACCATTCATTGCATACATATCCGGTATCACGGCACGATAAAATGTCATTATATTATTCTTGTAGTATTATTGAAAATTTTTGTGTACGTATATTGAAGAGCAATACGCACACGCATTGAATTTAGGGCTTGATTTTTCATTTATACAAAATTTTAGTTCCAACAACTGGCGTAATTAAAGCAGTTCTGAATTCTAGTAACAAAATGCATTCAGTTAGATATAACTGTTGTACAGGATACAAACTTTAGGAAGTTGAGATGCAAATGTAGAATTTCAATATTGCGATTTCCTATTGCTATCTATTTGTGCAATCCGATTGCAGATCACATAATACTATCGGTAATGCGAGAGGCGTTCCCGAAAATGATAAAAGGTTTACCTACTGTTTAAAGTTGACTTAATTCCCGTTAACTATCTTACAAACTCTATCCTAGCGGAGAATTAAATAGGAAATAATCGGAGTAGAAGTTTTCCTACTTTGCGTTCTGTTATGAGCTTGCAGTTTGGCAACGGCCCTATCCCGCATTCGTCATTCGTGTTTTCGTTAATCGGACATTAATGATGCGCATCGGATTGAACGTACATAACATTTAACCCTTAGATTACCACGCGGGGTCTTCTGGGGACCCCAGATCGGATGTTTTACACTTCATTCGTTTATATTTTAATTTTCAATTATATGCGCTTGTGTAATTTATCTTCATATGTTTTGTAACAAAATCCTGAACTCACTACGAAATTGTAATTGTTTTCTCTTTAGCTAAGTTTGAAATAGATAGCTGGGGTCCCACCATGACCCCATGCGGCTGTTTAGGGAACCATTCTGATTATAAGTAACAG
This sequence comes from Holotrichia oblita, assembly GCA_023690525.1. Lineage (NCBI taxonomy): Eukaryota > Metazoa > Arthropoda > Insecta > Coleoptera > Scarabaeidae > Holotrichia > Holotrichia oblita. Next base: position 109,836,281 of record CM043019.1, read on the forward strand.
CTGATTTATCCGTCGGTAAAACTGTAAATCAGTTATTTAGCCGCCGGTATATCAACTGTTGTGTGAATACTAGTAAATGAGGTGCATTATTAGTGCGTAAAAATAAAAGCTGTGTTACGGTATGTATACTAATTTCACTTTTGTCTAAATATTTTTGATTCATGTTTTATATGTAGAGACTAGCTAGAAAAATGAGTAGTTATGAGAGGGTGCGCCTTCTTACACAGGCAGAATTAGAAGCTGAAATTTTGAGGTTAGGTGAGGAAGATTGTGCTAGCTCAAACATAGACACAGACGATGAGGATCCAAATTATGATGAAGAATTGCTTCCAGGCGATGCCAATGATAGTTCTTCAGAAATAGAAAATAATATTGAGTATGTTGAGGAAGAAGACGAGGATGCTGTTCTATCAGACGAAAACTTAAATCAAGAAAACAACGAACTGGATGCAGAAAATTGTATACAATATACCGCTAAATCTGGTATGATATGGCAGTCTAAGCCATTTCGGTCATTGTGTGGTCGTCGCCGTTGTGAGAATATTATAACCGACAAACCGGGTCTCACGTTAAAATCGGATGCTATTGACAGCATTGTCGATGTTTTTAACTTGTTCATTGATGAAGATATGAAGAGTATTATATGCAAACACACCAATGATGAAGCTATGCGAGTTTACAACTTATATAACCAAGAAAATCACGGAAAAGAAAAACAGTGGAAAGAGATGTCTAAAGTGGAGCTAGATGCATTTATAGGAATTCTCATATCTGCAGGAGCGTTACATTGCAGAAAAGAAAACACCGCCGAAATGTGGACCACAGATGAGTCCATTCGCAGATCAATTTTCACTGCCTCTATGTCTCGAAATAGATTTATTCAAATTCGAAAATATCTTAGATTTGACGATAAAATTACGAGACCAGAAAGACGAAAAGATAATAAATTAGCAGCCATCAACGAACTGTTTTATAAGCTGGTTGATAACTGCAAAACATGTTTTATACCACATGAAACGTTAACTATTGACGAACAATTAGTTTCATTTCGGGGCAGATGTCCATTTCGACAATTTATAAAGTCGAAACCAGCACGATATGGAATAAAGATTTGGGCCCTCGCTGATGTAAAGACTTCGTACCTGTATAATTTGCAGGTCTACACGGGAAAGCCACCTGGGGGTAGATCCGAAAGGCTACAAGGCGAACGAGTGGTAAAGGACCTTATGAAACCTTTGTTCAAATCGGGCCGTAGTGTGACAACAGACAATTTTTTTACGTCGGCGCCTCTTGCCGAATTTTTGCTTACAGAACGAATTACCCTTCTCGGAACCGTGCGGAAAAATAAAGCTGACACCCCAGAGCACCTAAAACTAAGTACAAGGAGAGCAGAATACTCATCTTTATTTGCTTTTTCTCAAAATCTAATGATGGTGTCATATATTCCAAAAAAGGGAGAATGGTTCATGTGCTATCATCCCAACACCATGATGAACAGGTATCTCAAGAGGAGCATCGAAAACCTAACATAATTTTGGAGTATAACACCACCCAAGGAGGTGTTGATAACGCAGACAAATTAATTCGAGAGTATTCTTGCGCTCGTCGTACAGCTAGGTGGCCCTTCAGATTGTTTATGAACATGTTGGATATTGCATGTTTGAATGCATTTATTATATATACAGCGAAATATCCCGATTGGAAGAAAACGCGCAGTAACAGAAGACATATATTTTTGAAAACATTAGGAAAAGACCTAGCCATACCTAACATGAAAGAGCGATTACCAGTAGTGAAAAACAATCCCCATGTAGTCAGAGCCATTCAGGCTTGTGGTATACATTTGATTCCGGAAAACGCAGCTCCCGCACCAATACAAACAGGCGTCAAAAGAGGAAGATGCCGTTTATGTCCAAGATTATTGGACAAAAAAGTTAACATCCGATGTACCACCTGTGGGTCGTTTATTTGTAAAAATCATCGCAAATCTGTTGTAAAACCTGCTAACTATTGTACTGATCACAAAGATTTAGAGGACATTTAATATGAAAATTAAAATTTGAAAGTTTTAATTTTTAACTTTGTATTGTTTATGCTTAGTTTATATTGTATAATAATAATAATAGTTTCTTTCAATAAAATAATTTAAACATAATATTTATAATATATGGATTTAAGACCCCTTGTAATTATAAACTCTAACCTGCAAAGAAAATTAGCACTTTATATCCACACATTCATTGGGGTCCTAAAAAGACCCCACGAGGTAGCTTATGAGATTTTTAATGCGTGGTAATCTAAGGGTTAACTTCCTTGTTATTTGTAGGTTTTATTTTAATTTAGCTTTATTATCGTTTTGATAATGACAGCGTTGCTGTCGAAACGCGTCGGTGTTTAGTTAAAAGTTTTTGGTGGATTTTTTAAAACCCAACGGAAAGATATTAATTGTTACAATTTATTACAATGACTGTGTATAAGTGCTATTAACACCACTATATTTTGAAATTAAATTACATTACATTATCTACGTTATATGTAATAAGCGCAACTCCGTCTAGGATGTACCAACAACAATTCATTGAATATATCACCATCTTTCTTGCTTTTTCATTAAATTAGGAGTAAATCGACAGTGACATAAAGTGAGCACTGTTGTGTAAATTACGGTCGCATCACGTACATAACAGGGCAAGATTACTTGACGAAATTACGAATTAGGGATTTCCAACGTGTTGTCTTCGATAAGAAGAATGATTTTTGAGGAATAAGAAGTCAACCGTTTAAAAAATCACGTACATATTGTTCAATATAGAACGAAATTATATAGATAGAAATTTATTTTAAATCATTAGCAATTAAAACATAATTAAAATTATAATGGAAGCACGTATGAACAATTGGGCGTTTCGAGAATGTCCTCAATCATGATATGCGATTTGGGTATCGGTACCGAATACTTATAAACCGTTTGACTATGCATACGTATGCTACTATAAATTTGCCGTAAAAATTTGAATTGCCAAACAGGCTTTCCATATAATGAAGGTGTAGCTAACTAAATACAGAAAAAAACTTATATGGCAGTAGAAGAGATGGTAATCGACGTAAATTACATGTAATTTAAACATTGAAAAGATTGTTTAAAATTTAATTTTGTTTTTATATAATCAATTTTATTACATAATACTTTCAGTAATTACACTTATATACAGATTATTAGAATAAATCGCAGAGAAATATGAAGTAAGATTCGTTCTGTGATTCGTCTATATTTCACAACTATACGGACTAGATCAATGTTTTCCTTGCAAACAACAGTCTTAGACCGTCTAGCATCAACATCTTGTCCACAGGTCTCTCTGCCAAGTTTAAAGTCTCGCCCAATTCTTCATCACCTGATATGAAAGTGTAGATTCACCCAGTACTTATAACATATCCATATGAATTTCCTATGGTGATAAACTTTTCTACCAGCTATATTCGATAACGGCTTTGTTTTCAAATTTGTTCAATTCCGAAATTTGGGCAACACTTTCTATCAATCGACTCTATAACTTGATAAGGGGGACAATAATATCTAAACTGCCCTCGGACATAAAATTGTAAAAAATTGAAGTACACTAAATTTTAATGATAGCTATCTTCACTCAATTCCTCTTGAACATTGCAGCCCAAACAAAATGTGACGGGTTCTTTGGAGGTTATAGTATCACACATATTATAGTTAATAGTGACGACTTTATTCTTCAGGTCACAAAGATAACACTTTCCTTTGCCTTTTTCTACGATTTGAATTTTCTTGGTTTCGTCTGTCATGTATTTTACGATAAATGGTTTCATAGTAATCGATAAATTTCGGATATTTGATCTGGCTCCTAAATGAGAATTCATTATAGAACGAGAAATTTTAAAAAGTGCTTCTTAGTGCTTTTAAGCAGAGCACTATTTAGTAGCTGGAAAAATATTGCTAACGATCATCTTTTAATTCTTTTCAGTACACAATAATTGCTACTGTGTCAATACCTCCTCTGGTTAAATTGCGGCATAAAACTATATCAGGTTTTTACCTGATGAATCATTGCACTCTCTATTGACAGGATGAGTACAGTTTTATTGTTTTTTGGACGATATATGATACTAGTGGCGGGGACGTGTTTTAACGAAAAACAAATATTGAAGATGGATGTGGCCTAGTCTTAAGTGGCAGCATTCCATGAAGAATTTCTGTTTTGTTCTTTCGTATCGTGCCGAAAAAAAAGTAAAAGTTTCTGTGTCAATGTGCAACTAGTATTCCAATGATTTGTCCTATTTGTTGCTATTACTTCCCGATCAGTTAGCCTAGGCACTGTTTCTAAAGCTGCATTTTTGCTTACTAAGGGGTTAATTTGGTTGCTTTACAGGATATAATTTCAGATAAATGAAGTGAAGAACTTTCCACACCCTTTACAACTAGTAAAATAAGGGTACGCGAAAGAATTTTTTTGCAGCAATTTCGGCATATTTACTTTAAAGTGGATGCTTGCTCCAATTACTATTTTAATTTTTTTCCTACACAGATAAAATGGTTTTGGAAATCCGTTTGCTTGTATTGCTATGTTTGACAATCGACTTCTTTGAGAGTTTTTTCAGGAGCATCTGCATTTGTCTCTTCGACTTCTCCTTCTTCTGACTCCCGCATCGCATGTGTTAGCTTCTAACTGCGCTTGTGTAAATCTTTTGGGTCAACTATTTTTATAATACGTATTTCTATAAATCTGTGTATTTTAGATACAATTAAATTTATACCACGTTGAATTTTTGACATTTACATAGATTTTGTGAATGTTATTTACTATTCTAGCTTATTAGTAGTTATTTTAAGTTTCTGTCACGTATATTTGCTCTGCATGTAAGTATCTGGGCATCTCTGCTCTTTGATTAAATAGAAGCAAATAGCTGTATTCTATTTGCGGCAATTTTCAATGGCATTTCCATTTTATTTCAGAAAGTTATCTGCGTAATGTTCGTTTTGAGTACGTTAGTGTTATAAGTAATGTTTAACAGATCGCGTTAAAATGAAAATATACATGAGTACTTCTGACGACGATGCATATTTCAAACAATATTTTATATTTTACGTCTGACTGGCATACAACATTACGTTATATGCATTTGGCAGTTCTGTTTGTCTACAAAGATATTAAAATTAGCAATTGTACTACAAAGCTACCTTGGTTTCCTACAACAAAACAAATTGATTTTACAATGCAATAGATAGATACGTAATGGGGACACAGTCATGAAATGCAACGAAACTCTTTCTATAATAAATAATCTATAAAGTATTCTAATAGTCGTTGAGTCAGTGATTTAAGAACTCTACATCGTACAAATAACATCTGATACAATAAACAACTGAAAAGCAAGAAATCATAAAATATATTTTGCCTACCATGCTAAATTTAACCAGAAATTAGAACAAATTTAACTGAATTGATTACGCAAGTGACATTCACTTCACATTTTATTAAATTAACAACCAACATAAACCGTTAAATATTCAACCTGCTCCCGTAATTTCGCGTTTTAAACGGATTATATAAATGGAACTACAAGACACGTCAGTCAAAGATCGATGGAAATTAATTGTGTATAATGGAGATCACAGGCTTCAAATGTTCATTCTTATAAATTCATTTACCAGAAAATATTATAATATAATAATATCTGGCAAGAAGATCTTACTTTTTAGATCGAATTGATTAAATTCAATTCCACAATTCATCTTGCGATACAATATAGAATTAGTTTGGTTTATTTTTAGAATAAATCTTGTGCTATTATTGAGTAGCGTTGTCAGCTTTTTTCTGTGTAATTTTCCCAAGCACCAAATTAAGCTACTTTCAATTAAATGCTTGACGATCAGTCAGATTATATCCACAAGTACATACATTTATATCTGAATATTCTAAAGTATGGATCTGTTTAAGACTGACATCAAATATACTATTGTCGTATACTCATTCTTCGTTCTTTTAATCTACAAACTACGTTTTCCACTTTAGCGATAACAAATACAAAGCGATTGGTCTATAATTTTTGATTTTATTCCGGTCTCCTTCCTTATAAATAGGCTTTATAATAATTTTTGAAACTGACTGTCTGCAAACAGGAGTGTAGAATTTATGTAACAACATTCTTTTTAATTTCCAATAGGAATATAATTTAAAACTGAACATTATTTCGTAGATATCATCCCAAATTCTGATTTACTGACCAATATTACAAAGCCACTTACTCTTCGGTTGCATATATTAATAAATCCCCGGAAATATCCGTTTTACTGGCGCAGCATAATAGCCATAATTTGTATTTACTGCATATTTAATAACGTTAATGTCACCTCACTATTTATTTGAATAACCGGAATGAGGAGCGAAATTCTAGGTGTGTGAATTTATAAACGTAATAAAATTTTATAGCTGCATTATTTCGAGACCAAGGTCGTAGAATGTATTACGTATGTACCAAAGTAATTTAAAGCAGTGTACAACATAACTTATTTAGAACTCAGTTTATCAAAGTTATCTCCACAATCTATCTCCTACATATATACAACTGTCTAATTAAAGAAAGTGAAAATGTATACGAATATTTTATTTTAGATCATTACGAAGCTATCTTGGGTACTTAACAGAAGAAATTACTTGTAAACAAAGTAAATATTTATCTTACCTGAACGGCTAATACGGAATCCGTAAAAGAAAGGTAAACGTAATAAATATTGCCCATAATCAATTTCTTAAAACAGCAAACAAAGTAAATTATAAATCACTTCTGACAGTAATGGAGCAATACATTGCCAATTAAAAATATGTATTAACTATACTTTAATTAAAATGCTTTCTTCTCTACAGCGCCGTAGCCAATGCTAAATGATATTCCCCATACAAGTACACAAAATTTAGAGAGAGAAATACTACATAAACGCTTTATGACCAAAATTTACCCAACTTTAGTACTACATCGCATTAAAATTTATTTTACCCATCTTCGTTGAATACCTACTAAACATTACTAAAAAAACAGCGTACTGGGTAAAAACGAAACAAATGAACGTCAAATAGTAGCAAACCATGTTAATGATTATTTGTATACAGTTACTAACGAATTGATTGATAATATCAAAACAAATTTGACATATATCAATAGAAATTTTAATAGCTTTTTTGTACTTGCTTATCAAAACCTGTCATTTCACGATTCGATTTGCGTGCGTAAAAAGTCACTTTAAACACGAGTGCGTAAAAGTAAAGTTGGTACTTCCTGGAACTTGATTAATTTAGTGACATTTTAAAATCATAAATCCCTAAACTTAATAATATGGTTATAAACGATAACGTATTTAACAATATGTATTATTATTATAGTTCTCGTACAAAAAATATTTATTTACGAACCAAGTGCGTGAAACATTTCGCGAATTCGTGCCCATAAAGCGCTCGCCTCCGGCTCGCGCTTTAAACTGGTACTCATTCGCGAAATATGATTTCACGCACTTGGTTCGTAAATAACTATTTTCTGTTTCCAATCATTGAGATTAAAATACGAAATGTAATCTTAAATCTAACGTACACTAATTCCTCGGTGTATGTGAGCATCAATACAGTTCTCATAAAAAATTCCGTGAATGAAGTCGATATTGTGTTGACGGCGACAATGAACGGCTTATTTACAAGTCCATTGATCAATTCAAAACTACCAGAGCAATACTACCATTCAGTACTGCTTCCAAGTGCTAAACAATTATTGACCTATCTCGTTGGTTGAAAAATATATTAAAAAGGGCTTATTAATCAAATTTTTATACAGATACAACATTTTGAACCAAAAGCTGGTTGACTTTGGCGAAGGGCGTTCAACCGTATCTACTATTACCGATATTATTAATAAATTGTGTAATAATTTAGATGAGGCGCTGAAGGAGATGAAGCTTCTGATTTAGCAAATCATGAAACCTTACTAGAAAAGGAACATTAAGGAGTCACGGGACTGGCACTGAATTGGTTTCGGAGTTATTTGGGATATCCAAATGAAATAAAGAGTTCTACATTGAATGTACGCGAAGTAGTAAGATGTGTACCCCAGGGAAGCGTACTGGGGCCTTTAATTGAGTACTTGATTCTGAGCAAAAAAAAGCTGTAAATATACATCACAAAAAAATAATAAAGAAGTTATTATGTTTATATATGTTTATATTTAGAAAAAGGAACCTAGCTACGAAGAAACAATTCTATCAGTTTATTTTACACCCGGCGTGGTTTTTTTTTTTGTTTGTTTTAAGTGAGGAAAAATGCCTAAACGCACCATCAGGGACGGGACCCGTCCCCGGTGTGTGGGGCTCGCACCCACTAAAAAACCTCACTTTTTCAGGTGTAGAATCCATCCCGGAACCGCTGGTCGCATTACTTCAGGATGGCACCTCGTAGTTAGCCTCGATCGGCTGCCTCCATTGCTTGGGTCTCTCTCTTCTTCTCTTTCAGCACCTTCTCGACGAACGTGGCGATCTTCTGCCAGTGGTCGTGTCCGGACAGCATCGTTTGCACGACGTTATCCGGCGTTAGAGGTCCTACTTCGTCTTGTAGAGCGTCTCTGTAGTCACTCCACCTCTCGCATTCGAAGAAGGTGTGGTGAGCATCATCTTCCGCAGAGTCGTGATACTGACATGTCGCGTTCTCTGCTTTACCCATTCGAGCCAGGTATGCGTTGAAATACCCGTGTCCGCTGAAAAACTGGGTGAGGTAGTAGTTTACCTCGCCGTGGTCTCGGTTCATCCACTCCGTGATGTTGCGGATGAGTCTGGCCGTCCACCGTCCTCTCGTGTCGTTCTGCCAGCGCTCTTGCCAACATTGTCGTGTGAGCGCTTTAGCGTCCGTTCTCGCTTGTCGTGCACCGACGTCTCGTCGTGTCTCGTAGACTCTCTTCTTTTCTTGAGCTAGTAAGTCTATCGGGGTTACTCCTGCAATCACGAGCACCGCCGGTTCGGAAACCGTACGGTATGCGCTGGCGATCCTGAGTGCTCCCCGTCGCTGAAGCCATCCGCTTTCTGTACTTGTCCTGCTGTAAGGCGTCAGCCCAGATCTCGCTTCCATACAACAGTATGGAATGGGTGACGGTCATTAGCAGCCGGCGTTTACTCGCCGTCGGTCCTCCTACGTTGGCCATTAGTCGGCTCAACATCGTCGTTACCTTAGCGGCCTTATCGCTCAACGACTGAATCTGTTGCCAGAAGGTCATCTTGCTGTCGAGCCGTAGTCCGAGGTACTTCACGGAAGTTGTAGTGGTTATGACTTCCGTATCCACCGTCATCTCGATCTCCCTAGGGATTCTTCTCCTGGTCAGTAGAACGACCTCGGTCTTCTCCGTTGCCAGGCTCAGGCCGTGTTCGTCCATCCATGTGGTGACTCTTCTCATGACCTGGTTGAGCCTTCTTTGGGTATCCGCCTCGTCACGCGCTGGGATGACTGCCGCTACGTCGTCTGCGTATCCTATCAGCTACGCATCTTGCGGCAGCTCCATTCGGAGGATCCCGTCGTAGGACACATTCCATAAGTCGGGGCCGAGTATGGAACCCTGCACCGCTCCCGCTGTTATCTTCTTCGTGCACGGCCCGCCTGCTGTGTCGTAGATCAGCTTCCTGTCGGTAAGGTAGCTGCGTATCATCCTAAGTAAATAAGATGGCGTGTCGAACGTGTTCTGCAGGGTGTCCAACATGACGTCCCATCTCGCCGAGTTGAAGGCGTTTCTTACGTCCAATGTGACGAGCATCACCAGGGGTCTCGAGTAATGATTTCTCCGTTGAGCGGCTTCGAAGGTTTCCACTACCTGCGCTACGGCGCCGACGGTGGAGTGTCCCTTCCTGAAGCCATGCTGTCTCTCGGACAGGCCTCCCCCGTCGTTTATGCTGCTCTCCAGTCGTGTTTTCAGCAGTCTTTCTAGTAGCTTTCCAGCCGTGTCCAGCATACATAGCGGTCTGTATGCCGATGCCGTGGTCGGATCGCCCTTGCCTTTGCTTATCAGCACTAGTCGCTGTACCTTCCATCTCTTGCAGAACGCTCCTTCTGCCCTTCTGTCAAACATGTTCAGAAGCAGATCTGGGCAGACGCGCGCCACAATCTTGACAGCTTCCGCCGGAATTCCGTCGGGTCCAGGTGCCTTGCGGTTTTGCAGGGAGTTCGCCGCTGTTGAAAGTTCATCTCCGCTAAAAAGTGGGATGTCGTTCAGTAGCTCGTCCTCCGTTTCCGCAGTTCTCTCCCGATGGGTAGGGAACAATGTGTCAACAATGTTCCGCATCCGATCTCGTTCGAGGACTGGATTCGCCGTCTTCGTCGTAAGCTTCTGCATGACGATCTTGTACCCAACGCCCCATGGGTCGTTGTCAACGTCCTGCCGCAGCTCCTCCCACTTACGTTTCTTGCTCCTGTAGATGGCGTTCTTGAGATCTCTCTTGGCGTTCCTAAAGTCCTCGGACTCTAGTTCTGCCGCGTTCGGATCTCGTCGTCTCACTCTGGTTATTCTTCGCCTAAGCTGTAAGCATTGTTTCCGGAGGGTCGCGATCTCGTCGTTCCACCAATACGCAGATCTTCTATTGTGTTTCCTTTTCCGCGGCATAGAAGCGTCGCAGGCGCGACGTATGAGGGCCATGGTCGCGTCCGCAATTGTCTCCGCCGAACCGGAACATTCCGTGACGGCATCCTTTCCCCGAGCGATTGCATGAGCCAGGCCGTCTTCATCCAGCTTCGCTACATTCCATCGAGGACCGGGCGGAGCAGGATTTCGCCTGATCGGCTGCTGCCTCGTCAAGTTGTAGCTTATGTACTGGTGGTCACTTCCGGTGTAGTCCTCCATGACTCGCCAGTTCACGATGTCCCGCACAATGTCCTCCGAGGCCAATGTGATGTCCGGTATCGTCTCTCCGTAGCCTGGCCTTCTGAACGTGGTGGTGTCTCCGACATTTACGACGCTGAGTCCGAGTCTAGACGCCATGTCCAGTATACGCCTCCCTCGCGAATCGGTGTATTCCATACCCCATTCCACGGCTTTGGCGTTCACGTCTCCTCCTAGAATAATGGACCCTGTCATTTCTCGAAGGTCGTCTTCCACCCGGCGTGGTACTAACAATATGTTTTCTGTTATTATGAAAGTGCTTAAGTATTGTTCATTGCTATTATTTTAGAAAAATGTGATATTTTAGAAGCATACATAGAAAAAAATGAAAAACGAGGTCATGCATATTATAACGAGTAGCAACTTGAACGCGGCACTCGAACTTGTCGATATTTTTAGTTTATTTTAAGTTTCATAAAAAACTTAAAATAAAAGTAGAGGTTTTCAAGAAATAAGGAGAAACAAATACAATAACTTTTGTATTTTTTCTCATTGGTGTTTTGTTTAGAATTAAATTTTCAATTAGGCTGAAATGAAATCTACAGAAGTTCTGTGTGCGTTCTTAACTTCTTAACTATTATTACTGTAACATACAGGGTGAGGCATTAGTGCGTCAAAGCTCAATATATCCCTTATTATTGAAGATATCAAAACACTTTATGTACAAGAATCATAGACAGTCTTACGCTACACATTTTAAAATTAATTTCATATATACATGGTGTTTCATATCGCTAGGGTGAACCAAACATACATTTTCTTAAATGGAATACACTATATATTATTTCAAATTTGGATTAAGCCCATCTTCCTCGTTCTTTCAATATGAGGTTTCATTGAGTTATACCGAGTATTTCAGAAGTTATGGCCAATTTTGTGTGAAAATCGTTGCGTATTTAACGTCCTGTGTATTCCATACGAAACAGCTTGAAATAATTTTTTTACTGGAATAACTTTTTTATACTGTTACACCTTTATAACGAAGTGGTGTTTTCCCAATATTACGGAAACTGTGTACAGGGCGATTCAAAACACAAATGCATTATTTTTTTTTAATGGAACTGTATTTTATATTAAGAAATAGAAGAATACTTGATATACTTTCATTTTCATTAACTATTACCTATATCTAAAAGGGTTAGTTTCTGAGATATTTAATGATTTTTAAAGAAATGTGAGCATTTTGGCAATAATTGGAATATAATACATTAGCCATGAAAAAGTGACATTAAAAAAGTCTGAATCATATTATTTATCAGTTAATCAACTAGTTTTATTTGTTAGTACAGTTTGTTAGAGTTTGCAAATTTAATTACTCTTTAAAATCAATGGTGATGGTACTAGGAGAGTGCAGGAGATCAATTGTTTACTTGCTAAACGAATTTACCAGGAGAGATATCCTGCCCGACGACAACCTGAAACAATAACACTGGAAAGGTTAATGGATCGCTTTACTCGGACAGGTTCTGTAATATATGAAAAACATGAAAGAGCGAAAACTGTTCTTACCGAGGAAAAAGAATTCAATGTGGTTCTTGCAGTTACGGACAATCCACATATTAGTACCAGAGAAATCTCGCGGCAACAAGATATTAGTCAAAAGGGTGTCCGAAGAATATTCTGTAAAAATAAATTACATCCATATCGTATGCGATTGCATCAAGAGTTACTCGACGATGACTTGGCCCGTAGAGTTGCTTTTTGCGAATGGGCTCAACAACAAATCCGCAACCAAAGAGATTTCTTTAATTTTGTTCTTTTTGGAGATGAAGCTACATTTCATAGAAATGGAAATGTAAATCGCCATAATTTTCATTATTATGCTACAAGTAATCCCTATTTTGTAGGAAATTATAATCAAAATAGGTGGTCTTTGAATGTATGGGGTGGAATAATTGGAGACTACATAATTGGACCACAGTTTTTCACAGGCCCAGTGAATGGTCAAGTTTATTTAGACTTCTTAGAAAACCATTTACCATTATTGCTGGAAAATGTTCCCATCAATATTCGTCAAAATATGTGGTATGTACATGACGAGGCTACGGTACATCACACTAGACCGATTCATAATTATTTAAATACACATTTTCCTGCACGGTGGATAGGAAGAGGAGGACCAACTACATGGCCAGCCCGATCCCCAGAGCTAACTAAAATTGACTTTTTCATGTGGGGTTATGTAAAAGACTTTGTGTATAAAACACCGGCAACTACGCAAGATGATATGATAAGAATAGAATAAGACAAGCGTTCCATAGCATTAATATAGAAATGTAAGTCGATCACTCGAAAGACGGCTGCAATGATGTTTTTGGAGGACATTTTGAGCATTTATTGTGAACCTTGTTGTATTTAAACTTTGGCTAAAATGGTAAAATATTAATTATCGGTATAAGTTTTTTATTTTGTAGTTAAATTTAATAAGATTATTTTAATTAATGATTTAGCATTTTTCTAATGTCACGTTTTCATGGCTAATGTATTATATTCCAATTATTGCCAAAATGGTCACATTTTTTTTTAAATCATTAAATATCTCAGAAATTAACCATTTTAGACAGAGAGAATTGTTAATGAAAATGTAAAAAAATCAAGTATTCTTCCCTTTCTTAATATAAAATACAGGGTGTTCCATTAAAAATAATTCATTTGTATTTTGAATCGCCCTGTACACAGTTTTCGTAATACCACTTCGTTATAAAAGTGTAACAGTATAAAAAAGTTATTCCAGTAAAAAAATAATTTCAAGCTGTTTCGTATGGAATACACAGGACGTTAAATAGGTACGTAACGATTTTCACCATACCATAACTTCTGAAATACTCGGTATAACTCAATGAAACCTTATATTGAAAGAAGGAGAAAGATAGGCTTAATCCAAATTTGAAATAATATATAGTGTGTTCCATTTAATAAAATGTAAGTTCGGTTCACCCTAGCGATATGAAACACCCTGTATATATGAAATTAATTTTAAAATGTGTAGCTTGACTGTCTATGATTCTTGTACATAAAGTTTTTTGATATCTGCAATATTAAGTGATATATTGAGCTTTGACTCACTAATGCCTCACCCTGTATATAAAGAAGTAGATTTATTTATAGAATAAGTTACTTCGTCCCTTTTATTATCTAATATAATGAAATTTATTAACAACTCTACAAACAATATTCTGACTAATTCGTAAACAGCCCGTTTTCTTCGGTAACGGTTTGTTGTATTACACCCACCTAAGCTTTCATAGATTGGGGTTCGACGATATCCTATATTATTTCATGAAATCTGTTAAATTTACTTCAAGCCTAAAACTTGGTTAACAGCATAGAACAGTAATGGAACTTTCGCAACTTTATCGATTAAATTGTTTAACTCCGAAACTTTCCTTCTCCTGTTCTATGCTTTAACGCCTACTGCACTGATTCAACAGTTAGTTCTCAGTAAAATTAACAAAGTACTATGGTAAGCTTTGTTTTGTTATATCGTATTCGTTCTTTAAAGATACACTTACTATACATTTCTGCATTGAATACGTGAGTTCTTAACTAAATTGAATGCTAAATTTAGACAATACATTATTTCTTAGAACAACGGTCGATTAAACCTAGCTTTTATCAGAATTGTTTGTGTTTAAACGACATACTTGTGGATAAAATTTTCGTGGACGGAAGTTTTCAGGAGAAAATTAAACTCATACCAAAAAAAAGCATTGTTCGGCCGGCTTTAAAATAGCAACCTAAATAGTTTTTGTACTAACATTGAACATACGTAGTAAACAGTATTAACTTGCATAAGCCCAAAACTCCATTAACGCGATTTAATAAAAAAACTAGTTTATATATGAAATATAACTGTAGGTCTGGTAACCGCATAGTCACGTTACACAAATGAGTTTTGTTTCATACAATATAATATATACGGTAAGCGAAAAATTTTGTTAGAATATGGAATTCATTGCAATGCACGCAATTATTGCATCTAGCGAAAAGCAAAAACGAGTAGCAGCGGAGAGGTGTACATAAGTGGCATTGTTCCTAGTTATCGCTGTGTGGTTTGTGGCATATACCTCTCTCTAGCAATCTAATTAAAAGTTTACGTAAATGGTATATTTTACGTGCGGCATATCGCGCGCGACGTGTTGCATTAGAGGGATAATAGGTTTAGCATATAATTTCTGATCACACAATAGCTAAATAGTAGGACTTACACTTTGTTCCATTACTGCATTCCATTAATGCTTATTGGCGGTTCTTTCTGTATCAACCATTATATTATGTAGACACACATACGAGTGTAGTGTTAATGCTTTCATATGTTTAAGAATCCAGCTATGTTCTCAACTTAATTGTAGTTTCTGTAACTATACAATTTGTCTATTCTCATTAATGAGAACCTTTCTACTTGCCATTACGGAGATATACGACGATTAGTTACTAACGTTAGCAAATGTAGTTAATAAAAAAGTTTGGCTTGTTATGTGAAATGCTGCAACGAGGGTACTTCCGATACATTATAATAGGAATATATAACATGATATTAAAGTATGCATCAAAGTTTTTTTTATTAATAATGTTACCATCAATTTTTAGGTTAGTCATTGGTGTAGCATAAACGTTCGTAATCATCATCATTATTATAATATAAAGTGACCAAAATAAATAAGGCCCGGTGTAAATACAGAGGTACAAATACTTGCAGAAAAGTTATTTACAAATATATTATAATTTTTATCTAATAGTACATACAGAGTATTTTGAACAATATACTGAACATTTAATAGTTCACAGGATGTGTTGAAAGTTTTCACCATGAAGTTCGATAAACAAATTAGCACGTCTCAACATATTTTCGTAAACTCTTGCCAGTTCAATTGCTGTAATTTCCACAATCGTTTTGCGAATATTCGTTTTCAACTCTTCAATTGTATGCGGGTTGTTACTGTACACTTCAGACTTCAAGCTACCCTACAAATAAAAATCCCAAATAAATAGGTCAGGTGATCTGGGAGGCCATAAATCTACGGAAACTGTACGAAAATATCATAGTCGTATGCCATTGAAAACTGGGAAGGATGCGCTGTTGCACAATCTTGCTAGAAAAAGATATACTCTCGTTCTTCCTCTGTCAACTGCGCAACGAACGGAGCCTACAATCCGTTGGGCAGAAGCTGCACATCAAACGCTTATTTTTACCAAATGAGGTGCATCTGGTGAAGTAAGCGTTCCTTGGGATTGTCCGTTGACCAATAACGAGTGTTTTGAGAGTTCAGGTATCCACGAAGGTGGAACCATGCTTCATCTGTGATAAAGTAAAGATTTGAATCCAGAGAACCATCACATGAGTGAGCAACCATTTGTAATAATATTGTCGTTGTTCGTAGGTTGTAATGTTTGCATCACCCTTACTTCGTATGCTCGCATATGCAATTGCTTCAACATGTTGTGCCATAATCGTTTGATGTTTAGTTTGAAGGATATAATAAATAATGTTCTTTAAGTACAGTTCTACTTTAAGATATAAGGAGAAGGTTTCATTTGTCCGATAATATTATTCCATGGAGTGATCCCAGATGGTCCCTGCACCTCTTATGCTCCCTAATTTTACAACTTTTCAAGGAGTCTCTTTTTGATGACTTGCCTCCTTATCTGTGCCGGGTATTAGCTTCTGAATATAGGGAGTTTTGCTTATGAATGCCTTGCCTTAGCATATAATAAATAGAAGTGCTTCGTTGTCCACAGTAAGTCGGATCGGATGCAAGGCTCAAGTAACATAATTGCTTAGTAGTGCAGGTAAGTAAATTCCTAGTTCTTTTGTTGAAACTCTTTCTCTCTCTATTTTTTTCCTTTCTACGAAAACGAATTACGATCTTTCATTCATAAACAGCCTGAATAGTTCCTATTTAACTGGTGTTGCTATTATCGCTATTAACTTTCTTAAAAGTGTCCTGAATATTATGCTGCTCGAATATAGTCTCTTTCCACCCTCACGGATACATGGAATTATTCTCCTGTATGAGAGGAAGTGATGTAAACATGTTAAACAGCAGTTCAAGAAGTTTACTAACAAGATTTTCTAAAACTTTGAGACCTATGGAGAGCATTCGACAATATTAAATATTACAAGTTAATCAACAAAAAATAATGAGAGGTGTCGCTTTGTCACGATCTTCGCCACGTTGCGTAATATCTTAGGTTGTAATTATTATCTTCGTTTACACATAAATGTGAACACAACCACAAAAACAGTACTGTTGTACATACGTGCATATTACAATAGTTATAGGAACAGTCACTGTTATCCTAAACAACTTTTGTTGTTAGTATAATAAAATGTACAATAAACTTGCTCCAGAACTGTGACAAACTTAAAATATTTTTAATAGCAATAAATTTGCTGTTCTCTTGTTTGTAGTATTTGCATTTCTACTTAGTTCTGTTTGGACTATCGCTTTTGTGTACTAATCAAACACAATGAAATAGTATTATTGGATGCTGTCATAACGTTTTATAAATCAATTGCATTTAAAACAAATTAAATACTTTATGGCTTTATAATTCGAATATGAAACGCCAACAATTAACGCTATAATTTTTAAGCGTCTAATGAATGCCTTGCAAGATGAGCTGTTCATTTGTTGGAGCATTCTCACAGCAACATTATAAGCTTTAGTTATTTCAACAAATACAATTATACAGTCAGTTGTTGTTTTAGCTACGCGTGATCTAAATGTTGCGTGTGGTGAAACTTGTGTATTCACTGTAGCTAACTCATTAAAAGCACATTCCGCTTCAGATACCGTGTAGCTTTTGTTTTTGACCTTTCCAATTATAACTTTAACTCTCGCATCATATCATATGTCCACCCATTTATTTGAACTACGCAAAATTAAATAACAGGCAACGCGAGAGTTTCAACGTCGTTATTAAAACACTTAAAAGCCGGAAAAGAATATGAACAGAAACTTTTAAAATTGTATACTAAGAATGCTCTGACTTTTGTACCGAATTTAAGAGAAAAGGATGATGTTTAATACGTTTACTACAACTTGTAGACTAGACGTTGTTCATATATATTGTAATAAAACATCTCTATATCTAATATCAATATTTCCACGATTACTAGATATCAAGGTAACTTAAAGAAGAAAATGGTTATGCCGTAATATGTGTTTACTAAACGGAATTAATGGTTCTGCTATTGACAAGTCAAGCTATAGACATTCAGGATTATTTCTCTATTATTTGGCAATAAAGCAAGAAATACCAATATATTGACATTTCAACGAAGCGCATATAGGCTTCTAAACAAATAAAGCCAGCAAAATTGCTTTCTATGTCAATATAGTGGTTTTATTAAAAAGGTTCCCTTGAGATAAAATACAATCGGACGTGCTTCAGTAGTGTATTTTGTTGCTTACTAATATAAAAATTTATCTCTTCTAATGCAAATATAACAGGAATTTTATTTAAATATATTATGCTTAATGTGTATCTATAAAACAATTCTATAAAATTCAGAAGATTCTTAAGCCTGATTCCTTTCACTTAAAGATATAAAATGCAAACCACTCTGTGATTTTTCGGATGAGTAATAAGTGGGACTAGATAGTTACATCTACACTACAGAACCGGATTATCGCATATTGAACAAGGTCACTCGCACATATATTGTTAGCAAGTGAACCACCCACAACCAACATAAATGCATGTTTATGCATCTGCAACTCTGTCCGACTAATTTGGTGTCCTTAAAGTAGTTCATGGGTTAGTATATTCACTCATTATGTCCGAAATAACGCAAAGTCCCCAAAAAAGTTCATCCTGTATTAATTTTATATTCGTTGCAAAGACAAAATGTGCTAAATATTGGACGAAACAGATGAATTTAAAAAAATGTAGATATACTGCATGTTTGACTGTTACTATCTTTGCCCAGGCCCATTGGCATAAATGATGATATTGCTACTTTGACTCTTACTGCGACGAGGTTCGGACCTCGTAACCAAAATCTCATCTTGGTATAATATTGTTATACCATTACATTAGACAATTTTCGAGAAAATGACAATAGAATGTTAGAAAATGTACATTTTATTCTAAACAAAAATTAACAAAATGTGTTGTCAAACAGTCTGATTTATTAAATTAAGTGTTCGAAGTGCTACCCATAGATCTTTTGACAATACACAAGCCTATTAAGAAATTCTTCCTGTAAATCTTAAATTGTTTCCGGACGTCCTCTATGCGTTTCATTTTTATGATTTAACAGTTCAGCTAAATTTTGTGGCTTATTGATAGACTTTAAATAATTTCATAGAAAGAAATCAAAAGGCGTAAGATCTAAGGACTTCGCTGACGGTTCCATTTGTCAAAAAAATAACAAGTTTCCAATGGTCGTTATCGTCCATAGAGAAACTTTGGGAAGAACCCATGTATAGGTTCTTCCCAAAGTTTCTCTGTGGACGATAACTACCGTGAATTTATACGCCTGCTCACTGATAACGCACGCTATGTCAACTCTTGTGCTGTCGGCATACGTAGCAAACATAGGCAGTAGAAACCTATTAGTTGTATGACTGGGCATAGTTGGATATCTAAGCCTTGGGATATTATCTGTATCGATGTTGTATGTCCTCTTCCTCGAACGAAATATGGTTATAATTGCATCTTAGTAGTCTTTGTTTTAGCAAGTTTGTTCTGACATTTCCTTTAGAAAAAGCTTCGTCTAACCTACTACCTACTGCTCTTTGTCACCCTCAAGCTAATCCAGTTGAACGTATTAAATATTATACATATTCTATAAATTAGTCTTTTTATTAAGGTTGCGTAAGAAAACCTGCGAGTTACATATAAAAAAATCGCGGATCATCGAACGTTCTCATAATCCACTCCTTATTTACGACTCCTAGCAGTGAGCGCTTTTTAATTACGTCGATGTTTCTAGAAGAAAAATAATATGGTTGACAAAATAAGATTATTTTAAACAGTTTCGATGTTGTTATTTTTTATTATATAAGCTGAAACAGAAACATAACTCTTTGAACAGGTATAGAAAGGATTTATTAAATATAAAACAACTGGTAAATAAATCAATTTACAACAACGACAATATTTACAAATAACTCCTGAAATTTTCGAATTGCAATTTTGCACAATGAAGACCGTATTAACACATATGTGCGCTGCTCGCTTGGTCAACGAGTCGTTTATCCCTACAAAAGCCCTAGGTGTATTGGCTTTTTCCAGGTCCAACGTCAGCAACAAACGTTTTGGGGATTCCGTGCTCACATGTCCAATATTCGATTTTCGCTGCCGATTTCTTTTTATTTGTTCAACTTTTCTTTATACTGCATCACTTACCTTATACATTTTTTACGGAAACTTGCTCTTCCTCCTATTTACTTTATTTTTATTCTGAAAGAAAATTCTTGCATGATATACAAATATTTAGTATGTGTGAAATAAAAACAATTCCGTTGCTGCCGTCTCTACCATTTTCCACGTGTTTATTCATTTCTGAGTTGCTTGATATAATAGTGCGGGTTACATCTGAAATTCTCTAAAAAAGCTTAATATCTACACTCTTATGTGAGTATTTAGTCATAATTTTTGTAATTCGCAAACACTTTACCGAAAATGCAAGAATATTACCAAGAACGCACTATATGTCTTCGACGGGCTTATGGTGCTCTTGCATAGCTGAGTGCAGTTAACACCAGTTAATTTTCAGTTCTTCGTTATACCCATTTGTGAAATTCTGACATTCTCGAGAATTTGGGCTTAATCATTTTATCCCTGTATATACTCTTTATAGGGCTTCTAGGTCGAAGACCAAGACACACCAACCAGTTTTGTGCATACTAGAAAAGTCCTAGTCTTCTAGTTCCTTCAAATATTATAACATTCAGTTGGAATACTTTTGCACTTTGTTCAGTGGTTTTTGAGTCTGTAGTTATGTACAAGGTTATCACACAAAAGACTCGTAGCAATGTGTCTGTAACCTTTAACTTATATATCGTATTGTACATATCCGACGAGAGTCCCCAATTTAACCAATATTAGACGCCCTTTTACATTTTCGCTGCTACTGATAATTTCGAATGCCAGAGAGTAAGTTTGCAATAAAAGCTGCTGTTTTAGTATCAGTGCAGTTAGAACTAGTTTTCTGTAGCACTTCGATTTGCTCATTGTTTTCCTTTTGTCAAGCTTCATGAAGTCAAGCACTTTCAAAGGTTTTTTCGACAGTTTCACAGTACTACCTCCATGAGTTTTCTTTGGCCTTCCTTATAGACCTACTATTCTCCCTATGAGTGATTCTAAAGGTGATCCAGTCACTGGTTTTCTGTACTATATTATAAAGTTTATACGTGTCTGTCCCAAATTTTGTAAGATTCATTCGGCGCTGCTTACAGCTGACAAAGTGGAGAATGACCTATCTGATACCCTATTATGACCTGTCATACATTCTGATTGATGATGATTTGCTAAAAGTCGTTCTAGAACGCCATGATAAGTGTTTTCGGGACTACTCCCTCGATACAATAAATTAACCCCTTTCAACGTTGAAATTAATAGAAATAACTGATGCAGCATTTTTAATGCTAAAATTTAATGCTATATTTTATACCTCGTTTTATGCCATTCGAGACACGAAATTGTGCCAACTATTGTGAATTATACTTTGTAAGATAGATTACAATTAACGCATTTAATATGTCCTTCCCGTTTTGCATAATATCCATTTTGCAGCATAATGTTTAAGCGCAAATTATCATAAAAAATCATTGCATCTAGAGATACCCATATATAAATAATAATTAAAACAGAGTCACTATTAAAATGCTACAAAGGTAGTTTTGCTTCATCAACCGAACCTTTCTTACAGCCGCTTTAATCGTATTAATAACGTCTTCGTTATATAATATATACCTTACATAATTTTTACAACAGACATACATATTTATACGATGATAATAGGAGAGCATAAAATATGAGAATTTATGAAAATATATGCAAAAGAATACGAATTAATTCTCCATAAAATCAGAGCAACTGGAGGTGGATCTTTATCCCAAGAAGAGATATAAATTATTTTTACGAGTAGTTCTACATAAAATAGAGAAATTTGATATTACCTTGTAGAAAAATATTGTCTTTACAAGGTCGTTTTCGATGAATTTCAAAATAGAAATTGCGAAAAATGAAAAGAAATGTCTCTTTTGTAATGTGCATAAAGTTTTGTATCAATTAACATGTTCCAATTTTGTATATACCTATATAGATAAGAATATCCTTATATAATGATGCATGTGCAATAGAAAATCAACAGATACACAACTTCTGTTGAAGATTATTAATTCTGCTGTATAGTATGCGTATGAGCCAAGCTTGCCTTATGGTCCTTCCGCCCGTGCAGTCTCCCAAAAAAATGTATATGAGCTACGCAAAGTTTTGTTGTGGTGCGAGCAAATTAAGAATCTAGAAATTCGCAGCAAATCATAACAATGACCTCCACGTTTTAAACAAATCAATCAATTATTTGATTAATTTCAATATACCAACTATAAAAGGATATCGGCTGAAACATTTGCAAAAATGAAATTATTTTACCAACAGCGTTCGTCTCCAAAACGTTCAAAATTCACAGTAATCTTCTTACTCCCATCAATATAAAATCTAAAACAAGTAGGACACTACATGCAAGTAAACTTATAAATGCAAAGCGCATATATATTTGTAAAACTTTCTTATTGCCTTCTAACTTTACATTAAAATACGATACGATATTTCTACTGCATTAGCTTAAAGTCCAATCATACCCAACTGATCTTGCCTTCATTTAAGAGCTGCCTATTCTACAATATTAAAGCTTTCATCACAGCTAAATTTAAAAAACTTCAAAATAGTATATCATCTTCGAAACCTCCATATATTTTTAAATACTAGTCATTCCTCAAACTTAAGCATATGCGTAAACTAAATTAATGAAAGGCCTAGCAAAGAAAGTAGCAAAACAATTGCAAAGAGTTTTATTAAGATTTTGTTTCTGTTAGAGGTGACTTACTGCATCGAATCCATTATCAGAATTAGATTCAGTTCCATAAAGAATGAATGTGTATAAAATGTACTTCTAACTCACCTCCTTTAATACTTCTTTGGTGGTCTATAATTATAATGAAGTATAAAATCAGTAGGGAAGTAGAAGAACATCGTGTCAATTAAGAAAAACATTTTTTGTATGTTATGAAAAACGTAATACGTTAGAAATTCTTATTCTAACGTAAACAAGTTATACAAGAATTTATGAAGTCTTAATCGAGGAAAGGTATTTTTGATTAATGTAATGGATGTGGGAGTAGCCGATAATTTACGACAGTTAAAATATACCGATACATCTTCTTGAAGGTATGCCAATTAATCAATGCGAAGGCGTGCTTGCAAAAAATGGAAAAATTGCTCGGATATTACCGAAATACGGATGTCAAATCCACTTGTCTCTGCATCTAGTCACCGTCACCGCAATAGATAGAAAAGCCGACTAGAAGCATACCATAATAGATTCATAGGTGTGATGTAAATTCCGAATTTGCATAGAAGAAGACATTACGATACGGATTCCGTGTGTTTATAATGTGACCCTGAGTCTTCCGAAAATGTCGAAGGTGTTATAAAACAGTTTGTGGATTCTTTTCGTATTAGTTTCAATGAGAATTTGGGTTGGTGGGGTTATACAGGCATTCGAATTTTATAAGAATACAGCCCGAAATAAGATAACTTGATTACGATTGTCACCTTCACGTATAAATAAGAGATGTGAAGAACTTTTCGACAGAGTTGTGTGCTACTATATATCACGATGATCAAACTGGTAAGTTGTATCCCGGCTCTAAGTGATACATATGCAGTGAAGATAGTGATTTGTGTGAAACTGTTGCGCCTCCTCATTAAAAGGACAACAATTGGAAAGATAGTTTACTTAAAATATTAACATTCCCACACAGCTTTTACCTACCATTTATTACATTCGAATAATTTTAATGAATGAATTTAATTTTTGTGTAATAATAATGTAACCTTGGCTGAAGTTTAAGATGTACAAGGCATTAACGATAACTGTTTGACAGTTAATAGATTCAAAACAACTTAATATATTGCGTGCGCTTTCACAATTTATAAATTTTATAAATGTAAATGAATAACTTCATCAACGCTCGTAACACCGACATATAAACTGCTACCTACACATTCCATAAATGTACTTTAACTTTCGCAGTCAAGAAAAGCAAAATTTATGGAAGTAAATTTACAATTGTCGAGAACATGAATTTTACTCTATAATTTGGTTCCTGATTTTCTAACCGTGCTCAAGTTGTTCACAACATGAGAGAATTTAAAGTTGCATTTTTCTTGAACATAAAGGTCACAGTTTATTTCATAACCACCACATCCCTCAACACTTAGCTGTAATAGGATTATAGCAATATTTACAGCAACATAAAAAAACAATTTTGACAAAACAGAAAACACTACCTATGCAGTAGCGCTGCACCAAATTAAACATTGAATCTTAATAATAAGGTATAATAACTATTTAAATAGAATAATGACCGAATATTTCAGCCACTATGATTTTAGCATATGTAACCACAAATTTACAACCATATAATAATATTACTTCTATATGTGTTTCAGATTTTAGTTCTCACTGTTATTGGCGTTGTCTTCTCTCAATTCACCGGTAGCAAGCCGTATGTTAGAATTCTGCGTCAAAGACAAGAAATTGATCCAATTGGCAGCTACAACTGGCAGTAAGTAAACACGATATAAACTAATTACACTAAAATGTACTTATCATAAATGTACTATTCATTTTATATGTTTCTCAATACTTATCCCATTTGCTTTCCTGCTAATAACAATTTTATCATAGATTCGAAACCGAAAATGGTATAGCATCAAACGAACAAGGTAGACTTCGGCCTATTTCAGGACAAAGAGGATCAGAAGAGGCTCTAAGAGCAGAAGGAGAATTTAAATATACATCTCCAGAAGGTGTTCCAGTATATGTAAATTACGTTGCGGACGAAGACGGTTACCAGCCTCAAAGTGATTTAATTCCAACGCCTCCTCCAATCCCAGAATACATCATCAGATCCTTAGAATGGCAACGAAATCATCCACAACAACCGACCAGGAAATTTTAGATAATAACTTTATACGTTAGAACATCATTATATTCCACCTTTCAAATAATAAATGCCGAACTTCTTGATGTGATGCCTAATACAAATGTTATATGATGTTATTGCATACTCTTGTAGATAAATGTCACTGTAAATAATAGCATGTTGTATTACGTAGGAGTAAATAAATTATATCTACATTTTGTTAAATTCCTCATCCTAGTTGAATGTATCCGTTAAAGCAGTTTTTATTATAGTTCTATCAGCGTTAAAAATGTGTATAATAAATGAAAATATATGAAATTAAAAAAAGAGAACTCGTTTAGGATATGTGTGGAGCATGTGCAAGTCTTCAACATACTTCAGATACAATAATAGATTACGTGAATCGTATTTTATCTTAAAATATATGTCGATTCCAGATTATGCATTTAGGCATCCTAAGTAAACAGTCCTGTTTATTTGCGCATAACATAGAACCTGTAAATGGATGTTTATAAAGGGCAATAATAATAATAGTTTTTATTTGAATACTACAACGTATCAAAGAAAAAAAACACAATAAATAACATAAGTACAATAAGTAACATAGCCAATAGAATTAAAATCACAATGGGAAACTTACTATTAGATGCAACAACAGTCACCAATATTATTTATTATCCCTATTAAAAGTCACCAATATTATTTATTATCCCTATTAAAAGTTAAGGTAATCAGTGCCTATACTAATTTAAACCAATATAGGGTATTCCCCAATTACGCAAACAAAGATACAAAGCATAATCAATTAATTAATATTAGTGATTAGTAATGTTAGTACTTTGAACGAGTAGATAGCCGCAATATAATGATTAGTCGGCTGCCCAGTATTGTGAAAGATCGCTGGGAGTGATGGGTCGGATTCGTATGATTCATACAGTATTGTAATGTGAAATTTGATTTATAATAAAATCAAGACAATGTGAGTTTTACTCTTTAAATTAAAATTTGGGGTTTAAACAAATTAATCTCAGGGGTTCGTGAATTCTTTGCTCTACAGCGGGTGTAGAGAACAGAATACGAGAGCTTATCGTACGTTGAACAAATACCCAAGTAAAAAAAAAATTCTAAGTTAAGAAAAAAAAATTTTTACAAGACAAAAAGATGTTTTACAAAAAAAAAAATTATATTTTATTTAAATCAATAAAACCTATAAAAAAATTAGTTTACAGTGTACAGCATGGCGTGGCAAGCACCACAACTAAATTATTACCTATAAAGACCCTTTTTGGTAGTTTTGAAATTTTTCCAACTTTTAGTTGGGACTTAGAAAATTTCTGTATAAAAAAAAAATTTTAATTTTTAAATTTTTCAAATATTAATTTGGACTAAAAAAAGAATTTACGGTTTTAAAGCGAAAATATTAATTCTTAAAATTTTTTGACCTTAAAATTAAATTAAAATTAAATTACCTTATCTTACGTGTGTGTGAGTGTGTGTGTGTTATTTTGGAAGCTTCTGTCTTCGCGCGCCTATAGACGGATGGTGGATGGAGAGACGTCTTTTTCGTAGGGGTAATTAAATTCGGTAGAAGTTTTGGATGTTTATAAGTACTTATTCGAAGATGATCGTTGATTTGGGCCCACGGTGCACCGGGTTAATTTACAAAATTTACATACGTAGAGATAAACGCTCTGTACGAAGATAAAATGCAAAAAGCGGAAGTTTGTTGCTCTCGCACGGCTTTTTATAGGTGATTCGCAATTGTCTCTAAATTTCATCAGAAATACCTTTCGCTAGTCATCTGTTAATCACGGCAATCAACGATCTTTGATGGATTAATTTATGCGCGTCCGATCGGAATTTTGTTGTATACAGGGTCACCGAAAAGTTGTAGATTTTAATTACCACCTACTTTTTGTTCTTTAAATGCCCCTAACTGGCTGGTCTTTCTTCTTGTGTGTGTGGAATTTAATTGTGTGATTTTGTTACAATATTGGTGTGTATTTCTGTACAAAATAAATTATTTGAAATTAATTAATTACCTTATAAAATATGATGGTCATTATTGTGGTGCATTTAACATCTTTCTGTCTTTGTCGTTGGCTGGACTTAACATAAGATCTCTGCTGAGCAACACCCCCCTTCTGCGTCAGATGGCTACTGAGGCAAATCATGACATCGACGCGCACATATGCGAAACTTTATCAGTTAAACTTTTTATTAAATTTTGAGTAGATTCACTACTGCTATCACCAGCAGCTTCTTCGTTGCCACCTGACGTAGATCTCGTACTATAAGGCATCTCGTAATTCTGCCCCACGTTGGGCGCCAAAACTTGTAATGTGAAATTTGATTTATAATAAAATCAAGACAATGTGAGTTTTACTCTTTAAATTAAAATTTGGGGTTTAAACAAATTAATCTCAGGGGTTCGTGAATTCTTTGCTCTACAGCGGGTGTAGAGAACAGAATACGAGAGCTTATCGTACGTTGAACAAATACCCAAGTAAAAAAAAATTCTAAGTTAAGAAAAAAAAATTTTTACAAGACAAAAAGATGTTTTACAAAAAAAAAATTATATTTTATTTAAATCAATAAAACCTATAAAAAAATTAGTTTACAGTGTACAGCATGGCGTGGCAAGCACCACAACTAAATTATTACCTATAAAGACCCTTTTTGGTAGTTTTGAAATTTTTCCAACTTTTAGTTGGGACTTAGAAAATTTCTGTATAAAAAAAAAATTTTAATTTTTAAATTTTTCAAATATTAATTTGGACTAAAAAAAGAATTTACGGTTTTAAAGCGAAAATATTAATTCTTAAAATTTTTTGACCTTAAAATTAAATTAAAATTAAATTACCTTATCTTACGTGTGTGTGAGTGTGTGTGTGTTATTTTGGAAGCTTCTGTCTTCGCGCGCCTATAGACGGATGGTGGATGGAGAGACGTCTTTTTCGTAGGGGTAATTAAATTCGGTAGAAGTTTTGGATGTTTATAAGTACTTATTCGAAGATGATCGTTGATTTGGGCCCACGGTGCACCGGGTTAATTTACAAAATTTACATACGTAGAGATAAACGCTCTGTACGAAGATAAAATGCAAAAAGCGGAAGTTTGTTGCTCTCGCACGGCTTTTTATAGGTGATTCGCAATTGTCTCTAAATTTCATCAGAAATACCTTTCGCTAGTCATCTGTTAATCACGGCAATCAACGATCTTTGATGGATTAATTTATGCGCGTCCGATCGGAATTTTGTTGTATACAGGGTCACCGAAAAGTTGTAGATTTTAATTACCACCTACTTTTTGTTCTTTAAATGCCCCTAACTGGCTGGTCTTTCTTCTTGTGTGTGTGGAATTTAATTGTGTGATTTTGTTACAATATTGGTGTGTATTTCTGTACAAAATAAATTATTTGAAATTAATTAATTACCTTATAAAATATGATGGTCATTATTGTGGTGCATTTAACATCTTTCTGTCTTTGTCGTTGGCTGGACTTAACATAAGATCTCTGCTGAGCAACACCCCCTTCTGCGTCAGATGGCTACTGAGGCAAATCATGACATCGACGCGCACATATGCAAGGAAAATACCGATGGTGCCAACTTGAAGAGTTGCGCCTCCTCTATCATTTGATAGTGTTGAGTTGGATTTAAATGAGTTAATTTTAAACAAATACCTCGCATGTGTGCAATCGTGTTAATGTTACATATTTGATAAAATAGAATTAAATTAAATTGAAGAAATACACAGATCAGATAGTTGGTTATAGTTTAATGAATATTCAATTAATTTAGTGTTTTTTTTTCTTTTTAGATTACCTACAGCTGGATCATCTGTCAACTGACAAGTGGAATTGTAAATATTGAATAAAATGTAATATAACATTACAGTATATACGACTTTCATGTGTGATTCGTACGGTACGAATCTTTGCTATTGATACGGATTCGTATAGTCCTATACGAATCATTTACTTTATACGAATCCGTATCATTTTGGAGTTGTACCGCCACTTGATATGAATCAGATTCAGAGTCAAGTAGTATACTGCTAGCAATTGATTGTAGTCGTATGAATCGTACCATTGTACGAATCTGTATAATTATACGTAACTTATGTGAATCATTTACTTCATACCAATTCGTAAATCGAAGTCAAACAGTATATTTGTTTCATACTTGTAAATTGTAGGTATGTTACGAACAGTCGTATACGTATGACTCTAATCAGTAGCATGAATATGAATCGTTACTATTTATACTACAGTGGTGTATTATGATTTCATAAACATATTCGTTCGCTAGTTTTTATAGTTAGTAGTTCGTGTTCCTACATATAAAAGCGCCAATAAGAAATAATTCTTATCGTACCTATTTAGGTTTGTTTATTTTACTGACATATAAATCTTAATTAATACTATTTTGCAAGATCATTTAGAATAAAGTCTAAACTCGAAACTCTAATACGACGAGTCATCAATGAATCGGGCTGAATCTGTTACGATCTTTCGGTACGAATCATACGAAACTAGTATACGGATCACCAGAACGATTCGAATCTTGTCGCTAGTACGGAGAGTCATGAATCATCACGATTCTATACGAATCCTTTTGGTACGAATCATATTATAAGGATTTTTTATTTTAGGAGTCATTTGGATTGGAATCACCAAAAAGATTCGAATCGCCCATCGCTATCGCTGTGAGCAGGGGTTTCAATTCTCCTAGGGAATGGTGATATTTTATTGGAAATTGTATTGCTATTAATCTACCATTTGCTGTTGGGAGCAACGTTGATTAGCAGTACAGTATTACAAGCGGCAAAATAATGCTGGCAATTACACATATTTACAAAATACTCAGCAAGATTTGTGGTGGCAGTCAAAATAGTCATACAGCTTAAGAAGCCGCTGCAACAAGCATCCACCAGCAAATAAAAAAGGATTAATGTTGCGCAATGATTGAATGATTGATGAGATCTTATATTAGCTAGCAGGATGTCCTGAGTAATGCCCCGGACACACGAGGCTAGTTTTCCAAGCTAGGATAGCAAGCTAGTGCTGTTAAGCTAGCAAGCTAGTGCATCTATCCTTTTGTATACAAAACTAGCATTTTTCCAGGCTAGTAAGCTAGTGCCCGAAGCCAGGATACTTTAATAGGTTGCCGTTGTATTTTTAAAGCTAGTAAGCTTTCCCCACCACTAATTTCACTGTCCTGGGTTGTGTTTAGCTCCGTGTAGCCGGGAAAGCTAGTATTGGCTAGTATCCGGCTAGACGCGGTTGTCTTCATCTGACTGCATATGTTTATCCAGCGACATGCCTAAATTAAGTAATGACATAAATTTAAAGTTTTTACGAATGCAGTTCATTTTACTTAGATGAGTTGTACAGGCGACCTATTGGCTCGGCTGCCTCAAAATTACTGCCATCATGTAAACAACACTAGCATCTTCCAAGCGAGAGCACCAAGCGAGAGCACCAAGCCAGGGCACTTATCTAACTCAACTAGCTTGCTATCCTAGCTTGGAAAACTAGCCTCGTGTATCCCGGGCATTAGTGGAACAGATATTATTGTACTTTAACAAATATAACTCTGTCTATTAACCTTTATCAGTTGCTTCAATATTGCCAGTGGTATGCGGAAGTGCTGTTTCTCAGTTATAAGTAGTGTATAATATGCAGTCTCAGTACTAAATTCAGACTAACTGTCTGGCAAAATAGTACATGTTTTTACAAAATTGATAACTTTTCCTGTGACGAATTTGGCAGAATACTAACGGTTGATAGATCCGACATTTCTACTGGATTTTTTTTTTTGGAAAAGTACTGATTATTCGGGTCGATGGCCGAGTGGTTAGGCGGCTGACTATTGTTGTGAGAGAACGATAGGTGCCGGGGTTCAATTCTCTGGAGGGACGGTGACATTTTTTCAGAGAGTTTAATCCCGGATCGACTTGCCATTCGCTGTTGGGAGCAAAGTGATTAACAGCGCGGCATCATAAAAGGCGATATGATGCTGTCACAAAGCCATTTAAACACAACTTACACACGCTAAAACTACACCGCAAGAGTTGCAGTGATAGCCAGACAAGTAATACAGCTTACGGAGTCACTGCAACTAAGCACCCACCACACATTAAAAAAAAAAAAAGCTGCTTTTCCTTCAGTGGGAACATAACTTTGTCCAAGAATATAATTAATTATCCACATCAAGTAAGAGAGAATAATTGTAGGATAAGGGTACGGAGCGGCTGTATCTCGACAATGGTAGTCAGCAGAAGTTCTGGAAAAAAATTCTTATACATAAAGTGGGTAAGAAAAATTGCTGGAAATTATTTTTAAGTGTGTAAATCGACCGCTAGAGGGCGTAACTGCTGCGAAGAAACATAAAATCTACGCTATCTCGGAAAGTCAGGTAATCACCTATAACTTTGAAAACATCATTTTATAGCTTGGGTAGTACTGCATCATTTTGTCTTGTGAAATTTTTTTCTATCAGCCATAATAAAGGAGGGGGAAACCGATGAATTTATTAATCTTTATATTGTAATATCTCTTGAACCATTCACCCGATTTGAATATTTTTGATTTCGTTAAAAAGAGCATTTTGTGGACTCTTAAATCAATTTTTTCTTAAATTTTTCTATTTAAACCAAATAAACTAGAGGACGTTATCTGCAACGTTCTTACATTTTTGTGATTTTTGGAATAAAGTTAAATGGAACGATACTATGTTCCTGACAGATTCTTGGCCACAATATAATTATCCGAATTTTAGTGAAAACCGCATCGCGATATGTCCATGCGTTCTCGATTTATAGGAGAAAATGTTAAAAATTAGAATACCTCAATCGTATCAAGTTACCTTAGTAAGAAAAACAAATCAGGTAGCCATGGTTATCTGTAAATTGAAAGGATTACAAGTTTGACAGCTGCCAAAACTTTGTAATGTGCCGAAAAGGCTGTAATTGCGTTGTATCAAGTTACCTTTGCAAGAAAAACAAATCTCAAAGCCACAGGCCAGCAGAACATAATTTAATTGTAAAACAAAATAAACACAAAACAATTATAATTAAAGTTCATCCAAAAATACGTTAGAAATGTTATTTTACATTAAAAATGTTCAAAATGTTGTCCATCTTTCTCGATGCATTTACGTAATCTATTTTCGGTAGAAAAAACTGCCGCTTCAATTTCAGCCCTAGACAAGCTTCTAATGGCATTTTGTATTCTTTCCATCATGTTTCCTCGGGTTGTCGGTTGTTCTTGAAATACCAAGTCTTTAAGTCTACCCCACAGATAGAAATCTAAACAAGTTAAATCCGGCGAACGCGCTGGCCACGGAAATAGACTTCCTCTTCCAATAACCTGATTTGCATATTGATCCTCTAAATGCTGACGTACGTTTCGGTTGTAATGCGCCGGACAACCATCGAGCTGGAACCACATGTTTCTTCTTGTTTCCAGCGTGATGTCCTCTAAAAGTGGTGGAAGAGAAACGTTTAAAAATTCTAAAAACCTTTCTCCATTAAGGGATTGATCAAAAAAATATGGGCCTATAATTTTTTCCTTCCACGATCCCGCACCATACGTTCAAACTCCAGTGATTTTGATATGCTACTTGCCGCATCCAATGTGGGTTTTGCTCCGACCAATAATGCATATTATGCAAATTTACACCCCCTGAGCTACAAAAAGACGCTTCATCCGTCCATAATACTTGCGACAAAAAATTTGGATTTTCCCGAATCATATTTAACATCCAGTGACAATGGTTCAGTCTTCTATCATAATCACTGTCTCTTAATGCCTGATGTAGGACAATGTGGTAAGGATGCATATTATTGCGTTGAAGAATCTCTTGGACACTTGTTTTTGGGACTCCTAGGTCGTTGGCAATTTTTCTTATGCTTAAGAATGGGTCGTTTTTCACGTAGGCTAAAACGTTAATAATATTTGCCTCGTTACATGTTCCACGCCTTCTTATTGGTGCTCTAATGGGCTGCACGCTGCCAGTCTCTCGTAAACGAGTAGCCAATCTTGAAAACACTTCTCGAGAAAAATGTCTTCTTTCTGGAAATTGCATTGCATATTGTCGCGACGCAATTACAGCATTTTCGAAACATTGAAAATAAATACGTAGCATATCATATGCTTCTGCGTTAGTAAACGGCATATTTTTTTACAGAAAAAAGATCGATTACAAAATAACTATAAGTCACAGAAACTATCAGAAATAACTTTTGGCAGCTGTCAAACTCGTAAACGTTTCAATTTACGGGTAACCATGGCTACCTGATTTGTTTTTCTTACTAAGGTAACTTGATACGATTGAGGTATTCTAATTTTTAACATTTTCTCCTATAAATCGAGAACGCATGGACATATCGCGATGCGGTTTTCACTAAAATTCGGATAATTATATTGTGGCCAAGAATCTGTCAGGAACATAGTATCGTTCCATTTAACTTTATTCCAAAAATCACAAAAATGTAAGAACGTTGCAGATAACGTCCTCTAGTTTATTTGGTTTAAATAGAAAAATTTAAGAAAAAAATTGATTTAAGAGTCCACAAAATGCTCTTTTTAACGAAATCAAAAATATTCAAATCGGGTGAATGGTTCAAGAGATATTACAATATAAAGATTAATAAATTCATCGGTTTCCCCCTCCTTTATTATGGCTGATAGAAAAAAATTTCACAAGACAAAATGATGCAGTACTACCCAAGCTATAAAATGATGTTTTCAAAGTTATAGGTGATTACCTGACTTTCCGAGATAGCGTAGATTTTATGTTTCTTCGCAGCAGTTACGCCCTCTAGCGGTCGATTTACACACTTAAAAATAATTTCCAGCAATTTTTCTTACCCACTTTATGTATAAGAATTTTTTTCCAGAACTTCTGCTGACTACCATTGTCGAGATACAGCCGCTCCGTACCCTTATCCGGACACCCGGTACAGCACAATAAGACCATATGTAACTGTTGCATTTTGCAGAGGGTTGGTTGAGGTTTGTTGAAATGACAAATCGAATTTACCGTATTTTATTTCGTTACCGTAATGCACAGGTTCACAAGTAGTTTTTACAATGAAGTTATTGCGATGTGTCTGCATGTGATATGTTTCTACCTTTATTATTGGAATTGAGCTCAGAGCAATCCAATTTTACCATAGTCATGTATGGAGCTTAGTACAACTCTTATGTTATGTACATATTTTAATCTCTACAATTATGCTGCAATGTATTCGATTTGAGAAAAGTAATTCCTTTAAAAAAATTAAATACTTCACTTTCGGTTACGTGAGAAAATTGAAATTTAGTGGACAATTGATGCATCTTGTGTTGACGATAAAATCACGTCAACACGCTACCGGAAGAAGATTTAGAGAATCAATAACGTAGCGAGGTGTTGTATCTTTGCTTATACATAAGTTTGTTTGAATTTATTTTTAATAAAATCAAATAAAGAAAATTATATTAAGTGTCACTACAATTTCTGTGAATACAATTTACTGGCTTATAGTATTATTTAAAGCTATTCACCCTTATTTCTGTGTGTGTTGTGGTTTAAAATCCTCATGCAATCCTTTTCCCCGTTTTTCGACTGAAAACCACTTATACCGCGCAGCACCATCAGTCAAGCATAAGTCGACAATAGATAACAGCTTCGTTTTAATATTTAAAATGATAATACTTGTTGTATAAACTGACATATGTAATTATTATCGTTCACTGGATAGAATTTCGAGTTTTTCTATTTCGAAATTAAACTTTTTATAAACTTTCTTATCTTTTTCCACTGACATGTTGCTTTATCCCTTGGACGTACCTACCTTCTCCCAATTTAATCCTTTTACATCAAAATCTCTGTGTGGATCCAATTTGTGGCCGGACTGGACTGCAGATTATCCGGTACATGTGCGGTGGATATCGGAAAATATAATGTAATGTGTAAATGTTTTGTATAATTTTGACATTTTAGATTAGCCGACAATAATTTAACCGTACTTTTATAGAGTGATTTACGATGTTAATACAAGATTATTTATTTATTATTATATTTAGAACACAACGTCAAAATCATTTATTTTATCAAGAAAGCATCTATGTTTGCAATTTATCAAAAGGTTGATTTCCACCAACCACAACACCCAATTCGTTTCATAAATGTTTAACCCCCAGAAACATCCGCACATCTACTGATTGATAATATTATCACAAAAAGGAGAATTTTCCTGTCAAGATCATTAACAAAAAAATTTGAATGTGTCTTAAATTAGCTTCCAGGTTCACTAAATCAATTAGTCCAAGGTTATGGACAATTTTATCTGGAGGTTTCCAAGAAGGTTTATAAATATTATACCTATTACGAAAACAAGTGTATTGGCAAAAAAAGAGTAATATGTCAATTAGAGAACTTAAAGGATGAATTAGTTTCTAAAATCCAAGAAATAAATAATAGTATGACTGCAAAAGATGCATAATGTGTGAAACGTATGGTTATTATGCATATTAAAACGAATTTTGCATAATAGCGGTAAGATACAACTCCGTGTAGTTAACAAGCGACGAACATTTTGATTTTCCTTACCGCCCACGTGCGTATATATGGAACTGATTTTCTTTGATAAGGGAAACACGAAATGAAGAAGGTATTTGCGATAAATTATCGCAATTAAACCATAAATTGTTAAGTTATTCAATGGTGTGAAGTGAAGGAGATCAAACCGCATGCAGGTTTCTGAGAAATTCTGTTACTTTACTGAAGCTACGGAATGTTACAAGTTCCGAGATCCGGAGTAAAGGGTTAAATTTTGCTCTGTAAATGTGGGAAACATAGACATTTTAGCGAATAACCGCTGTTCTTCTCCACAACAAGATTTAAAAAGTTTTATACAAAATCCGCTTTTTAGTATTATTTAATACTAAGCGATAAATGTTCTTAGATAAAGAAACGACTAACTCCTAAAAGTGATAAAATAAACGTATAGTCGTATATCTGGCATAAAAATACTAACTTCAACACGGTAGTATTTATTACCTGCGTTTATATGGGCAATGAAACATGCAATTATACATTACATAATATTACTAGATATTGAAAACATTGTTGTGGGGTTTACATGCTCCTTTTTTGCCACAAAGGAGATTGTGTGCTTCTATATTAACCGATTTAGACGGGTTTCTTTTTGGCGGAGCCAAGGACATAATAAGTCTGGATTTTAAAATAGCTTTAACTTGGTTAATATAGAAACACAAAAATTTCCTTTTGCTGCAGACAGCATAAATATAACTACATTATAGCGTGTTGAATATTTCACAATTCTTGTCTCTAACCCCGCCAAAAAGAAAGCTCTATCACTTAATTAATATGGAAAGACAACATTTTTTATTTGCGTCACCAAGCGACCCAAACGAATAAAGTAAATAAGATTTCGAAATGCGGATGTGGTTGAGGTAGGGCACCTGCACCCATATTGTACCATTGTATTGTCTTTATTAACTGGCGCTTGGGGAAGCAGGAAAAATACTAGAACAAGTTTTTAAATTTTACAGAACTTCCCTAAGAAGCACTATGTTTAAGATAATCTTAATGCTCTACTAATAACAACTACTATAGAACTTTCTCGGTTACTACATCGCGAGATATAAATCATTGTATTTTCCTAGAGGTAGTAGTGCAATGCAATTTTAGAATTTACAACGTTGCATACACCGCAACAGGTAGTTCTGAAGTTAATCCTTAAATCCGAGCTATCTAATATCAGCTTCGAACCGCTAGAATAGTTTATTTTCAGAATTATAGCAAAATTATCTGAAAGTAATTTCCTGCTCATTACAACTAACCCACGTTATTTTACGTTTTTATAACTTTATTCCAACGAATTCGTAAGCTCTGATGCATAAATACTCAGCCAAATATAAAATAAGAACCTACGCTCTACATCTGAAATTAAATGCAATTACCCCTTAATAGCTAACATTGCGAACTATAGTGTGTATGACTGGGAAGATGTCCATACAAAGTAAAAGATAGGATTTAACTCAATCGAGACCGCGCATCATTCAATGCGCTTATGTAAACACATGTTTTATTGATACCACGGGGTATAGAACTACATCTATAAATGCGATAATGCATAATAAAATTAATGGGACCGCTGCTATCATATAAATATTAATGACGCAAGGCAGAAGCGATGAGCGTGTATATATGTAGGTGTACCTGAGGAATAAATAGGAAGTAAAAAAATCTTTGCAAACTAATTTATCGTATTACTTTGTAACTACGCCAGTACTTTTCAAAAAGTATTCATTTAACTTTGGGGGTATCTAACTAATATGTTAGAAAATAAAAAAACGGTCAATGATGTACATTTACGTAATTATTTTATACAATTAACGTCGCACTTTTCCGGCTCTTTAAGAGGTAGTCAAACGCTGAAAATGGTGAGGCTTATTTTCCTATGTCCTTTGACCACAAATGGCAACAAATTTGACCATCCATGAGTTAAATTTTATCCAATCTCGTAGTTATATATAAGAATTTTAAAGTATATCGTGCTTTTCACAAACTTTGAGGAGTGGTTAAATGCTAAAACTTTGAATGAGCACCCTTACTATGCAGAACGTGAGGTATGTAGAACAACCAAGCAAAACCAATACATACTTTTGTCAAAAAGAATAGAATTGACGCATGAACACCTTAGCAAGCTCCTGCAAAATGCCATGCTTAATATGTTTGTAAGTGTGTATCATTGGGTATGAGTGTTTTTCTTGTACTGTGTGCAACTGTAGCGACTTTCGAAGCTGTATTGCTTGTCAAGATTACCACTGCAGCTATTGCTGCGTGAATTGTGTGTTACCATGTGTTTCCATGGCTGTCTTAAAACATTACGCAAACAATATTGCGCTGTTAATTGTATTCACACAGTGAATGGTAGCTCCAGAGAATTACAGATCTGCTACGACGTATTATAAGCGTCACCAACAATATTTCAACCCCCAGCCGCATGCAATATCCCACGCATAGCCAGGCACTTTTACCCTGTAATGATCGAGTTGTTAAAAAAAAAACTAGAAGGCAATTAAAAATACAAATTTTAAAATAGCACGCTCATAATTGAATATTACTCTTTGATATCCAAGTTATCGAAAGTTAAGAAGGACTATAGAAAGGGCACAGCAAAACTGTCAATAATTGTTCAATATTTCGCATTTTATTCCTTAATCTACTTCTTATTTTTCTTAGTAGGTGCTGTTTATGTTTTTCATGTATCTTTCTGTTTCGTCCTCTTGATAAATTAGTAGTAATTCTTTTACTGATTTTCAAATTTAATTTCGTAATTCTAATATCTTGGACTAGAGGTTTTAGGAAATTCGTAGAACGAACAAAACTCAAAATTTTAATTGCACTCGTAATGCACATATATGTATGACAATTCTCGTTCGATAAATATTATATACAAACGTTTAGCCGGGAATGTAATTAGTAGCCATGAACTGAAAATGCTGGAGGTATTTAATTTTTTCACACTTTCTATATTTGTATGTATACTGTAACTAAGTAGTATATAATTTGAGACGTAGATTGAGTAATATGTTTATACATATAATAAGTATCTATTTTGACACTCGGAGATTTATTAGACACTATGCAGGTTGCATTAATATGTGAAGTATATATGTAGTTAAAAATAGAACAAAACTAAGCAAGTAATTTGTGCATAACCTATAATTATTAATAAAATAGTAGATTGTCCTACTTTCTATGTCCATTAATTTATAACCAATTAAATAGTACAAGATTTATCTAGTGTTAAAATTTTATCAATACGTCTCTACGTAAAAAGTTGTACGAAATCATACATATAACCAGAAGATTATAACATAATAACATTTAAGTGTTTATACTAATACTAGACCTGAATATGTCTAATATGACATGTTTACCGAGAAAATTAACGATTATTTACAACTGGAAATAGAATTCCACGGTCGCTTGTGATATTTTCGCATTTCAATCTAAATAACTGGCCGTGTGTTGTATAATACGGCATTACGCATTCGAAAATTCGAGTCCATTAAGTGTTAATCGATACACAGGGGACGTTTTTTCTCAAAAGTACAATAACCTCACCTGGATTTCAATAGATGAGGTGTTTTCACTATCCCGACAGCAAATAATCTATCGATCATTGATTTTCATTGCCCCTTCCGCATTCCTAACGTTGTATAAAGGAGTTACCAAATCGACCCTTATCTATTATAGAACACACACTCATATAACGAAAGAAACCTTCTAAGCAATAAGATAAAATCTAATTGGTTTAGCAGATGTTAACATTTGAGATTAATACAGAAAGCGATATGTGAAGCTGTAAAAAATAACGTCTTGTCGAATGGTTAGTATTTTGTAAAATTATGAATTTTTCAAGTAAACATTTGTAAGAGTATGCGCGTAAGATTGTCATTAATAGATGTAGGCAGCGCAAATTATCGCTAGTTGCTTGTAAACATAATAATTTATCTTACGTATGTCAATCCTGGGGTTTCAAATTCATATCTTGAATTATCCAAAAATAAATTACCTATGGATAAGATTACCGACTTGCGATCAATGTTAAAATCGTTTCCAAACAAAAGATCATTGAATTTGGTTTAATAAACATATTAAACATAAGGTAACGCTAAAAAAGCATACAGCTATGCTGAAACCAGAATACAATTCAATAGTCGTGCTATTAATTTTGCAACACATTGTCCTTTATTGTATAATACTGATTAGATTTCCGGATGTTGCAGCCGATAACTGACAATCAATAAACAATGAATGAAAAGCTTTTTTGCTTAACTTAATGGATGACGTTTCGACAATACATTCTATTCAGATGTCATTTCTTAAAAGTTTCTTTCCAGATAAATTCCAGTTGACAAAAGCATAAATACTTATTGATCCACTTCGAATGAGCTTGCCATTCTGAAAGCAAAAAGTATTTTATCGCACATTGGGTAATACAGTCCATTTTGTGTAAATACAACGATAATGTTTGATTGAATTGCGCATTATCAATACGACTAAAGAGATTAATAAATGTTATACCAAATGACTAGACAGCTAATTTTATGCAATTAAGTGAGCTACCTCTGTTGAAAACGTGCTTTTCAGGAATTGTTGTCACCAATACCATTAATTATCACATATCACAATTTTCAAAATCTATTCCTCATACAGTTTACTATCTTTTCGAAATAGCAATAATAATTTAAATTTTAACATTTCTCCACAATAATGTTTGGCTAGACTTAGTCAAATGGTATAGAGCAACGTATCGGCCGCCTCCTTATCCTCTTTAATACAATATATACAGCTGTATTTGGGTTATTATAATTGTACCAACACAAATATGTTGTCTTCTTTTCTTTTACAAACTTCTAGAAGAATTTTGAAACAACCTCACAGAGCTAACGAAACTATAAAAAAGTAACTATTAAATAATAAAATTGGGATAGGGAGGTATAGCATAATAATTGACACCGAACAGATGTATTCTGAGATACTTTTCTTCAGGTTTCAAGACTCTCAGGTCTCCAAGGTAAAAATTATATCACATTATCAGCAGATCACTAAGCAGTAGCCCACTTTATTACATAATCATCATCAATAGCTTTGGTTCTTCATTATTTTTGCATGTCGCGCTAGCAAAGTTAAATATGAATCAAAGCCCACTGCGTTTAAATCATTTATGTAAGTATATCAAGAAAAGCAATGATCAGGAAATCGATGTCCGAGATATTCCGACAGACATTGGCAGCTTCATTCATAAATTTACAGTGAAACAAAACATGATACATAATCCAAAAAAGAGGATAAAATTTAGTTAGAAAACATGACAGTGATGCTGAAAAATTTTCAGAATTTATTAGTTAACAGAGGAGTTTAAGAGTATCAGTTTACTTTACTGACAGTTGACGATCTACTATACATTTTTGGCCGGGTCGGCGTTTACCCTATAGCGTCGACCCTTAAAACTCTGCGGCTGCACTACCCAATCCCTGATTTCATAGTTTCAGGGCAACGGGCGTGGCGGGAGTAGACTTCGTATATAGGGGAGGATGCTTGGGCGTAGGCATGGGCATACGCTCCGGTGTCCGGCCGCTAACCGTCGGAATATACGGTGGGTAAGTGAGGCACCCCACGGCGCTTACCTAGAGAACTCTGCAGCTGCACTACTCCATCCTTGGTGGCCACACTAGAAAACGGGCGTGGCGAGAGAATTTGGCGAAGATAGTAGGGGAGGACAACAGTCGGTTCGCCGAGGAGTAGTCCGGCCGCTGGTTGTCTGGTTGGGGAAACCTTTGGTTTCATCCTAAAACAACTCGGTGACTCTGGGACCTTACGGTTTCACTGTA
Organism: Holotrichia oblita; assembly: GCA_023690525.1. Lineage (NCBI taxonomy): Eukaryota > Metazoa > Arthropoda > Insecta > Coleoptera > Scarabaeidae > Holotrichia > Holotrichia oblita. The sequence continues at coordinate 109,877,801 of CM043019.1, forward strand.
GCTGCCGCGGATACTTGATCGCCGGAGGGGCGAAAGAGTTGGCGCGGTTGGCATTTTGGGGTAGGGCTTCGGCCCGGCCGTCCCCGTAGTTCAGGCTTAATTCACGGGCGGGCTGGTTGTACCTCACGGCCAGATTCCGTTTCCCACGCTTGGCCGATAGTTACCACCCGCAAAAAGGCCCAGCCCCCGTGGGGTTAGATGTGAGGTAGGAGTTCGCTAAAGCGTCTCCAGCGGTGACCCGTCCAACGTTGACAAGGAAACTTGTCTAACATGGGTAGCACGAGGAGAGGAGCCTTCCGGCTCGCCGGTCCTCTCGGCGAGGTGTCGGTCTCGTGCGGGCGGTGAGATAGTGGGTGACAGTTTCAAGGCTCATAACTTGTTATGTGCAGTGTGGTACGAGAAAATTGCAGGATGTGGGCTAACGCCTAGGCGCCTGCGGCTAAACATCTAAGCCATTTTTTTTTCAAATCGTATGTATACATTTTTGGCATGATATGTAGTACATTAAAGATTCATAAAATGCTTAGCTGAATCATTCTATTCAAGAGTAACTACAGCTATTTGCTATAGTAATCCCTTGCTCAAATAATTCAGTAAAGTATGTACTGCGGTGATACATGGGTTCAAAATAAAAAATAGTACATAAGAAAGGTGAGCTATTCCATTTTGAATACATCGGTTAACACTACAGTAGAACTCATCGAACGTTTATGAGATTTTCTAATTATCAAAGGGTAAATAAGCTGTAAAGTTAGATAGTCTTACGCTTATCAAACATAATTAAAAAAAGTGATGGAATAAAATCACACATACAAAGGCCATAACGGTATCCGATTGTGGGAATTTCAATTAAATTATCTCCGTTAACGAAGTCATTCCACACTTTTAATTTATTGGCAATAACGAGCTACGCAAAGGATGAGAATATAATCTCTTTATATATACAACAACTGAATCATGCATGAACTCGCTTGGAAATTGTAAAGCAGCGTATTGACATCGAAAATATAAACACCATCAAAATTTCATCGTTCGAGAGCAATATATAACAGGAGTATTTAATAATTGAGCTCCATTATTCAAGTAAATTTACCAAACGGATATATCGCAAAAAGAATTTTTCGACCTACATATTGGTGAAACTACATTTTCGATAAACTTCCTATTAAATAGACGGTCTCGGAAAAGCAAGACAAGTTTAGATTTTAAAAGTTGTAAGAGCACAAAACAATACCAGTTCAAAATCCTTGGCCTAACCGAATAAATATTTAATTTTTAGACAGAAATTACTATTGTCAATTTTCTAACAACAAATCCACATTGGGCTTTTGAAAAGCAAGTTTTCCGGTTGCATATAACATCCGCTTATAATTTTATAATACACTGTAAAGTTCGTATTTAATATTTCATCGGAAAAAAATCCAATATCATGTTTCAGATTAGCTGCTGTAATAATTAGTTTAAGTAATACTGTGTCAAGATTTCAGTTGGCGACATAACTTCTTAAAAGGAAAGCATTATAAGAAAATATTATCAATCTCGAGGTCAAGTTATCTAAACGATATTGATTTTACTTACCGTTATTTAATCAACCATGAGGACCGACAAAATATTCTAAAATAACCCATTTCTTATCCTCGTTAATAAAGCGAAATCTCTTTCTTGCAGGAAAAAAGATATTTCTACTAGGTAGAAAAACTGATTACCGCCCCTTTTGATTTATCCATTGAATTTTATAAGAATGCGATTGGTCATTTATCAAGTGATATGAATGACGATAAACTGATTGAAGATATAAATCTATTCCGTGAAACGTTGCCAATAAAAAAGTTGGATACTTCGAAAAAATGTGTCGGATTATTACGCTTAGTCTATAGCAATAATAGTTGATATATTTTCCATTATTGACAGTATTTAATCGGTAAATATAGATATTACAATTATTTATTATGAATTAATTGTTACTAGTTGCCTAATTAGCACATATACCATATACTTCACTTCAGAGGGGAAACAATCGCTTATGCATTCAAGACATTCATTTTCGAGTATACATGTTCACTTTGTATAACTGTATCCTACAAGGATTTCTTGTAATACAATATACTCTGACTCTAACAAAAGGAGAAAGCTCTCCAAACACAATTAACAGCAAAGCAACAGTTACAAAAACTTCTTTCCTTTTCAGTGATAATGACAAGCGAATTTCTCACGGATTTCTCTCGCATGTTCCTTCAATTGTCTTCAGTGTCTTCGTAAATTTGTTCATAATAAAGAACCTAATAGATTGCAAATTTGGTCGGTAGGTATGTATTTTGAGGAAGCGCACAAAGCTACAATTAAATTACCGACATTATATATTTGTACTAGTTCCAATTTAGACACAGATGTAATTAACTAACAATATCGATAAAAATATAGTTACGACGCAATAAAATTATTTCTTAAAATAAATAACAATCCGAAGACATAGTGTACATCTATTCTACTATTGTTTGTAGTTAATTTTATATAAACACGATTCTTCAAACGCGACTTTTAGCACATGAAATTAAAGGAAATCTTACAATGGTCCTTACTAGAGTATAAACTTTAATCTTGAAAATCGCTTTCTCTCTCACAACGTGGGAATGTAGATTTATCAATCCAATTAATCTCGTTCGTAACGTATTCAAACTGTCTTGAGTGAAGCGCAGGGATAAATCCGTCCAAACATATTATATTGAAAGTGTTTTCTAAAATTGCTGAGATGCTGCTGTGGTTTTGTTAAATAAATGTTGGGTTTCATTGAATTGCTAATTTTGATTGTAAGTTGCAATGGACCTTGGACACGTTCTGCATATTTATACATAAATCTTGTATTTGTTCCCATACCCATAAGATTATGGTTTTTTTTTCCTAACTATACTATCACTTATAGGGCACTGTACATAATACAGATATATTGTCTCTAGTAAAAATTACTTCTGTATATTCAACAAGAAGTAAATACAGACTGTCGTATATACAAAAAAAAAGTGAGTAAGACGTTGCAGTGCTGCTAGTAGTAAGACCACAGAGCGATGCTGTTATATACCATCTTTGGCAAATTAAATGCGATTTTGATTATCTGGGAATGTTGATTTTGTAAATAAAGGCTTTGCTTTAATGTGAATTTAATTACTCTAAAGAAGTTCATCAAAGCAGTACTCTCTTTTAGAGAAATTAAATTTGCTTCAAAGTATAGCCTTTATTTAGTAAATGGAAATTCCTCGCTGAAAATTTCGCATTTAATTTGCCAAAGATGGTACATATATACTAATAGTTAATAGTTAGCAAGCTCAATTAGTACCTAAATCTAGATGTAACACACTGTACAAATATGTGCATATCTATCTACATATCTAGGTACTGACACGTTTGTGCTACTTTGTTGTAAAAGGGCTATGAACGAACGATAAAACATAATCGCATTAACTTTCAATAATTAGATAGATTATACAATTAATATATCTATGTTATGACCTGTAAGTACTTATCTTTCAATTTATAGATGTGTTTCCACTTTTAGGCTAAAGAAATAGCAATTAAGTAAATACCATTTTATTCCATGGAATAGTTAATTGCTGTTTCTTTGACCTAAAAGTGGAAATAAATTCAAGACAGTAGCACATCCTCTACAAAAAGTTAGCCAAGCCTATGTCAACAGAATTTTGGAAAAGCTTTCATCATTCTTTCTTTCTGGCATCTACTTTTATTGTTCGATATATTAAACCAAAAATTTACAAACCTGATTTTTTCGTGCCATTTTCTACTAAAGCTTACAATTAAAAAGTTATTTTAAAAATTATGCGGTTTTCTATATCATCCTGCATGGTAGTTTTCATGTATCATCATTAATTTGAAAGTAAATTCCTAGTTTATAATCTACGTCTTTGCTGTGTTTACTTACTAAACATCGTTTATGTAAACTGTTTATAATTAATTGAAGTACCATAATTAATTTTGATATCAATATACCAAACAATATGTGCTGTTATATGCCTTTTTGCACGCCATTTTCATTGAACTCGGTAATCAGATGCTATTTCTTGCAATATTTTAGTCAGGGACTGTGCCAATAATTTAATATTTAGAATCGCATTGGGATCAATATATGTATGTATGTACAGTTAGTTGCAAATTAAGTGTGAATCCTGGATTTTGTATACAAATAGGCGGAGCTGTCGGCTGTACTACGTTAGGGTTCAAGATAAAAGATTTAAGGACTGCACCTGTCTAGATTGGATACTTGCCTTCCCATTCTACCTTCTTTCTCTGATTAAGCTAATCAATAGTAAGCAATTGCTTAAATATAATATAAGAGAATTTGTTTTATTTAATTGGCTACAATCCCATTTTTTTTATTTTGTCTAGAATTAACTAGTCTAAGTTACTATATTGAGAAAGGTGATCTAGTCTGGTTTAGTGGAAAGTAATTTAAAACCGACAAGGGTAATATATTATTACTGCATTCTAAATTCTATTTGTGAATCAAACATTCCAGACATTTTAATAACATTAAATTAAACGTACTCTACTATTGTAATTTTCAATTTTGTCTTCGTTATATCTTCCATTCTGAATGTTATATACCTTTTTGTCATGAGCGCAGCTGAAGCAGTTACTCAAGCTGTATTGTTTGCACTAACTACTCACTACAGGTCTTTCGATTCAAATTGTGTGCGCAAATATGTTTCTGTGGCTTTGTTACAAGAGAACCTTCGCCGTAAATAATGGTGCGCTATTAATTATGTCCCAATAGCAAATAGTAATGCAATCAAAGTTCCAAGTTAGTGAGACGCTACAACAAGTCCCACCGACAAGTTTCGAACCCCGGCTCTGAAGTTGTGTCGCACCTATTACCAGTCGCTCCTAGCTATCTAACCAAGGAGTTGCTCAGTCTTAAAACTGCTAATTATCAGAATAATTGAAGAGACATTTGGTTTGGTCGGATACTTGTATGAATCAGTAGCTGTTTTTTTCTACTAGCTTTTTTCTTGTAACAGTACATATTTTTAGGATGTTTTCATAACGGTTGTGTTTGCAGAAATAGTTAAAGTGTTGTCGAGTATCCATTATCTTTTATTATGTTAAAAACTGCAGCAGTTGTTTTTTTCTATACTTATGTCATGAAGTAATAAAGTAAAGCTTTATTTAAAAGTAATATTTGCCGTTAAATTCGATATAAAAAGGCTTTTGTAGTAACAACTCATTATAATCATGGAGTAACCCCCTTACGAATACTCTGTATATCTTGAATCTAAAAGTTGATAGTGTTTCTGTAATGATTTTGTAAGTATTGATATTTTAATTTCGTTATTATTATCCTACGAGAACTAATAGGATAGTCTTAAATAAAATCAGGATGAGTATTTATAATAATAATAGCCAGTTGTAATATGGACAGAAAACAGACATGCGGACATTATAAAACTAACGACTAGATCATAAATCAGAAAGCTACTAATGATACCTACATGTAAATTAGCATAATTTCTCTCTTTCTTAATAACGTATTAGTTTTATAAACATAAACTTCGAGCGATTATTACTTAACAGATTTATATAACCAATACAACGTATTGATGCATCTGAAGGAGCATATTAGCATCTAATTTATGTATCGTTAATATGTAAACCATTATTCGTCGGTTGGAAAAAATACATATAATGTTTCCACATTATAGAAGCCTTGTTAAATTTCAACAGTTCAAACATTTTTCCTAAGGCGTTTTTAAAACTCCAGAAACTTAATAAAACTGAGACAACAATCTGCGTTCACATTTATGAAGCAAATCCTAAAGATAATTTAATTAGAAATACACAATAAATCTTACTTTAAAGGAAAATTGTACTGGTAAAATGACGCAGTAAAAAGTGTATACATAACTGCGGGGAAAATAGTAATTAATTAAGATCCTACAGAATATTATAACACAGCAAAAACGGTTAAGCGTGGATTTTACTAATTAAAAAAAGGTACCTCCATTGCTTCCGCTTATACATTTTTAACGTATTACAGCTACTTTTGCTCAAAAATGACGCACTTGATTGGAGCATCACAAGGTGATGCCTGTTAATAAATTTTTAGAAAGCTGGCGGTAAATCAAATATTGATTTGGTTTAGACGGTGGAAAAAAAGACCAAAGGCTACGAATACGAAAACTTAAATGCTAACTACAATCGAGATTTTTACTCTGATATCCAAGAGCAATACACACATTTTTAACTTTAGTATTTGACAGGACTAGTAATTTAGACGATTATAAATTTAACATTTCGTCTACTGAGCCTACAAAGAGAAAAAAAAATCAAAGATTTCCTCGTTAAACAGTATTTTCTTTGATGTATTCAATAATGACTCAACTAGATTACCTTTCGATACTTCGAAATTTAAGTTATTCAATGCTATTATTTTTAGTTTTACCGAAAAATTATTAAAACAGATATAATTAAGCAAAATATTTCTTTAAGCAAATCGGTGACTAGTTTCGGACAAAGTTTAACGTAACATAAATTTAATTTATGAATCTGGATTATTCATTGCCTAGTAATATTCAATACTAGCGACATTTTTCTAGATATTTAATTTATATGATTAGCATGCAAACAGAATTCTCCTAAAATAATTCCAGAACGAACAATATCAGTATATAAAGCTGCAGACGTTGACACCTTTTATAACACAAGAACTAGCATCCAAGTCGGGATCCAGAAAGCACATTGAGTGCATATTTATCACCTCTAACAAAACACACCTAGCGCAGCTAGCATACTCATGAGTATTAAATGCCTGCTAAATTGAGTCACGTTAAAGTTTTAAAAGGCTCCTGACCATATATAATATGCTCGGGTTTGCGTCTTCATTGTTCTTCATTAGAATGCGGTAATTTACAAAGTAACCAAAGTCCAATCCATTCCATGCAAGTGTCATTACTTCACGCTGAACAGGTCACTATCTAATGCTTGTCACTTAAGCTTTGCTCGACTTCCTTCCTTTAGAAATTTGAAAAAATGCCTTAGATGCCGCGTAATTATGCAGAGTGGAAGTGTGATGCTTACCTTAAAGATTGACAGAATCTATTTTCCTGGTCTAATAATGGCATTGTAAAACAGGCAATGCAAGTGCATTAGTTGCGAAATTAAAGAATACTACATTGAGAATAAAATAATGAATAAAAAAAACATCGACGATCTCTTTTTTCCGTTGTTAGATTGTATACTTTCGTAATCCCCCTCATACTTTCTGCCAATTAAGTTAAAAAGTTAAAGGGAAACAACGGCTGCTACAACATTAGAACAACAAGGGATAAGATAATCACTGGAGGTTGCCCAATAAATAGAATCATCGTATGTCCCCTATCTTCCAATTAATCCCTGTATGAGACCCGATTTAAAATGAGTGGTATTCTGTGCTTTATACATATAAATGTAGCAATATATGAACATTTACATGTGTGTATTTGTTTTATTGGTCAGTAGAGTTCCACTAACAATAGATTTTTTCAAACTCTTTTATAAACGTGTCTACAAACTATAACATTCATCGAAACTACCATATCCACTACCAACTACCAACTCTCCCGTTTTATGATGAGATGAAAAGATAAAAATTTTAACAATATAATAGCTTGTATGTCATGTTAGACATTATCCCAGTCGTTCCCAATACCTGATATAAATTGTCTTAAGTGTTGAATAACTTTCCTGCTGCTATAACTAATAATAATTAATATATTATTTATTGTTTTATTGACCTCTAAGTGTAAATAAATCAGGAAATAAAAGATAACTAATAATAATACATAATTCGCGCTATAGAAAGATACACTCACAGTTGAAAAACCAATGTTTAACTTTACATAAATTTACATGTTTCTACATAATACAATGGAGTATTCAAAGACAAAAATACCTCTTTAAAGAATTGTGTAGGTGATTTAATACAGGAGAGGCAGACATGTATCCACTACGTTCTAGACAAACCCTGCCTTGTTGACAATACTGGATAGTAGTACGAGTATAATCAGAATAAATATTGACAGATATATTTAACAATATTCATCGACACTTAGTGGACCGTATTTACTGACGCTTTAACAGAAAAACAAAATCATATATGTATAGTATACTTGTAACATTTTGTCTTGGTAGTAGCAGAATTAACAACGCAGCATCGTTTATTGCGAGATTATATTATAAAGCTATGAAAACATCTTTATACGCACAATTTAATCAGAAATAACTGCAAGGGGTGGTCTAGATAAACAGTATAGCTTGGAGAGCCGCTCCAGCTGCACTCAGTACAAAATATAGAAATAAAAATATTTTTATTGCTTGTATAGAACACTAAATGTTAGATGAGTAGATACATCATCAAGTTTTATTATATAATAACACTTGGTTAGGTATATACCTAACCTTTTTTTTTCACTAACAAAAATCGTATTTTGTCGCAATCATTATTCATATTTATTCCATTGAATTATGCACCGCTATTCCCTTAATGATCACGTCAAACTGCTTAAGTACCGCGGGTAGGCCGATTATTACGATTAGGATTATTTCATATATTTTCGCCCCAGCACAAAATATAGACATATAACCGAATTATTCAAATTACTGCGCCACCCCATTAATGTCAGTATCATCTGCTATTATTATATTTAAAAAATACGTAAATAAAACAGGGAATCCATTTCGAACGACGAGTCGTTATTTGTGTCAGAACAGAAACGCTGCCACATTTCTTTAACAAAATTCTTGTGCGAGAAGTAATCTAACTCTTTTAGGTTAACGTTTTAATCTTTTCAGATTAAATTCGGTGTTGACTTTCTTCAATGCGCATAAAATGTTTCGTATTTAAATGTATTCTATCACCTAATTAATGAAATATTTAGTTATATGAAGATAATTTGATGTCTTTATGGTGGTAAATCAGACTGAAACTAAACCTGATTAGATTACAATCTAATTTTTTTACTCAATATTGCTTTGTAAATGGTCATGTTTTTTGCGTGAAATTATATTTGAAATTAAAAATGATGAAATTTAGCGAGATTCATGTAAAAGATAGATTAAATGATGAAATATGGTTGGATAATTACACTGAAACCGAATTTTACAAGATGAACAATAATAAACTGTAGATGTTTCTGCGATGTTATCAGTGCAATTCACTGGAACAGTATAAGAGTCCATAAGTGAATTCGGGGATAATTGCGATAGTTTTACAATATTTACATATTGGCGTGTTTACAAAATAAATTCTGGAGAGAAGACTGGAAACACATTTCATTATTACTTATTGAGTGAAAATTTCAAGTAAGAAATTATATTTTATTATTTTCGTTGAAGAAAAGTGGTATGAAATCTTAAATTGTGATGTAACTGTTATAACAGTTATGAATATTAACACTAACTAACACACAATTGAGGAAATTTTAAAATAAAGACGATGATACATACAAAATGATACGCCATTATAAAAAGTGAATTATTACTAAATGAGAATAACATTTTAACTAATCAAGCATAACTAAGTTACGGAGCCATCTTGAGCTACCTTAAATATCAAATCAAACGACAATTCAGTGCCTTTTAATTCGTTTTATTCGGAATCATACTAAAAATACAACTCAATTTAATTTTAAAACGAGATATTCACTGCCTTCATGAGCCAGGCACCTACAGACTGACGAGAAGATATTGCGTTTCCGTTTTTGCTACGAAAATTAAATGGCTTATAGATACACAAGGGCTAATACCCATATTGTTACAATATCATCATGAAATTAAGGCCAAAATATAATCCCTTAATATGTAATAATATGTAATTATATTACCTGGTTTTTTTTCTTCTTTATAGCATCTTTATGTTATATAGTACTATGAAAGGTATTAATAGATTAATCAAGTAATATACAATATAATATTCATGACAGGGTATTTAAACCAGCAGAATAATATCCAGTGCTATTGTTATACTCTATGTAATAATTTCTTGCTTGATATGCGTCATTTTCTTTGTTTTCATAATACATTAGGTAGGAAGCTTACGGAAGGATTCTTTAGAATAAATGTATTGTGTTTTGTAAACGTATAAGTAGGTTACACGGAATAGTGTCAGTTTAGAACATAATGGCTAAGTATTGTATCTGTTATTGAAGTTTACTATTGATAATGGTAAATTGAGAATTAAAACGCAATTCTGGTAATATCAATATGTAAATTTCTTTATGTAACAACTAACTAGATTTTTTGTAATTCTAGCGCTGATGTCTCTAACTCTATTGGCTAAGCACTATAGTAAAATTGTAATTAGATTTTCAATTAGCTGTTGGCGCTAAGTGAAAAACTTTGCTTAATGAGAACTTCTGTGTTAGTCTACTATACTATACAGCACTAAGATAACTTATGTGTTAATATAGTGTGTTTAATATATTTAAATAATATGAATCAAGAAACTGCGAATGTGTATGTTGTTTGACCTCGTTATTAACTTTTCCCTTCGATTTAGTCTCTTATTTATATTTTACAAATATAAATTCTGCCCTATTTAAACAATACTCGCGTGACAACTGCACATTATTACCAAGTATAACTATAAAATATTGTTATCATCCGTATCTGCTTCAATAGATTATATATTTCTAAGATTCTAATTCTCGAATTTTGTAGTTATTATTTTTACACGCAGTGTAATATTTGAAGTTTTTAAAAACCTTTCGTCTAGTTATATTTCACATATTGGTATAAATGGGTAGAGAAAATGCAGTATAGGATATATCAATAAGATGCTGATATTTATTAGATACCGAAAAGTTTGAAACGAAATTAATATTCTCAATTAATGTAGCTTACAATGAAAGTACCAGAGAATTTAGAGATGGTACTAGATAGAGGTTTAGAAATATCGTATCCGCTCATTTCAAATAATCAATATCTAGTTTCCTCTTCAAATATAATTCAAGTTTCTAGAAACGACACTATTGCGTGGAAGTAATGAAGTTGAGCCTCAAATCTTTCATGTGATACAAGAAATAATTCACCTCAAAATTAAATTTTTCATAAATTTTTCTCAATTTCTCGAAGCCAAATATCATTTAGAATAATTTCACTCTAGAAAGCTATTAGGCTAACTAAAATTGGAGAATGCTTTTTCCTATTCCGGTTATAATTTTATCCAATTCCCTGCGCTCCATGGCAACTCTGTCAGCGAGTCAATAACCCTCTTTATTATCAAGTACGGAATAATCTTTTATTTAACTCCATAATTAATACATATGTCCCTTTCAAAGTAAGCTTTTAGCAATATAGGCGAAAAAATGTCCCTCTGTGAAAGATTTGTTACACGAAGAACTGTAGACCGCATGTCAGACATACAATAGCGTTTTGAATATAATGGACGTATAATATTACTGTTATTTCTGATGCAGAATATTTACGTTGCATTAGTAAAAAAATTAAAAAGGTAATTTATTTCTGAATACAAGTCTAAAGCGATAATCAAACAGTTTATGTTGTGAATGCTCAATGCTCATATGAAACTGATTTGTAGAAAGCTGGGCGATTAAGATAACTACATTTGTCAATTTTCTGTTAACGTGTAAATAGTTTTAAGCAGTTTAAACATTGATATTATGTTCTTAATTCATTTTCATTCCTCAACGTCCTATTAAGCATTTATTATACTTTGATAAGTACTAACACTGTACATTGATTGGAATATCTAATACTTAACCTACAAGAAAAATGCCTGAATAAGGACATCAAAAGATAACTGCTAACGACCTTAATAATAGGTTCTATGGTTTACGAAAGGAAACATTAAAAGAGGTCGGTATTGTACACCTATTTTATCATCTTTCTGATAACCTGCGGGAAGTTATAGAATAGTGTCTTCTACAATAACGTCCAGATGACTTATTCAATACGGACAATCAATACTAACGTCATAACCTTAGCATAACACCCTCACAAAGTTATTTTTGTAAAAAGAAAAAGTCAAGTGGAAGAAATAAGTTCGCCAAAAGCGTATGCTTGCTACACGTACATGCTAGTTGCATTGGAGCTGGTGAGTTTATCCCATCCTGTTCAACAAACGGGAGTAGAAAGAAATTTTGTAAAAAACTAATGGGTGAATAAGGTTCAGTGGATGGTACCTACGGGAGACTTTTCCGATTCCGAATGGATTAACTGTGATATCTCCAGGAAATAGCTTAAGTTTGTTTTTATTGTGTGCGCCCAAGCAAAGAATCGCTTCTGAAGTAATTATCCGCATTCAATCAGAACGGGACTCTTCTGGAATATCAGGCAAAGTCAACTCTGTGTGTATGGATACACAAATCACAAATACCGCCCAGAAAAGAAACCACCGAAACTCTTTTCTGAGTTCTCCTTCAAGATAATGTTATAAGAAAAGAAAACAACAAGAAAACCAAGTCAAAATATTTTCATAAAAAGTCACTAAAGGGACAAACTTTTACTTTGCTATGCAGCGAAAGAGACGTTAATGTTCCTGAATGTTCTTATTGTAAAATGGGGCCATAAACTGTGCATAGATCTAAAGGAGCTCTACTATTGTAATAATTATAAATAATCATAATTTATTAAGTTATGAGAATTGAACGTATTTATAACTTAATCTAGCGTTTCTTCTATTTACGCTTTGCTCTGTTGACTTTTCCACTGATATAAAGGGTATAGTGATTTCTACGATGACGTTAAATTAAAAAGACATCTTTTTTTACATTTGCACTACTTTTGAATTTACGCGGCATGTCCATGATCGCGTCTACGATGTAAACCGAGCGGCAAGTAATGTACACAACGATTCTGCATTGAATACTAGCTCAATATTCTGAAACGAAAGTTAATAAGTTCATCGTATAAAGCTCCCGCCGATTCTTTTTTCGTTTAAAACAAATACGTATCTAAATGCTGGATAAATATTTAATTAGTTCATGCACATATACATATGAACACAAACTCACTTTTATCATATACAAATACGTTCATAATTAAACCCGAGTACCCGTTTATTTGTTTGCTAATTGGCACTTTGTTGAATTCAAACGTAGATGCTCTACGAATAGAACGTTTACAAATAAAACACATATGAATTATTCATTGACAATATTATTATTTGCAAGTGTAGGGTTAAAGGAGTTATGGTAGTGATGTGTTTCCATTCTAAGGTAAATTTCAAAGCATGAAACACGCGCGTGCCTGTAGGAACTATATTTATTGCTAAAAAAGACACTAAAAACACATACTGTGCACTAATTTCGTCAAACAAATTAAACTATTACTTCTAATTTTAGACAAAAATTCATATAAAAAGTCTTATTAATAGTAACTAATAATGTAAATTAAGTCAAGGATGAAGAACATTAATCATATAACTGCGTCAAAGAGTTTTTAATGTAATTTTCTCCAGAAATATAAATATAAACCAATTGCGCTACTTTGAAATGATCTACGTGAACGAATGGAAAACAAACATCATTTAAATGTTTTAAATATATCAGAAATAAGTTTCGCATAATACGGTTTTGTCAATATTAATTTAGATGATATAGTGTACGCTGTTAAATTAAGCAGAACATTATGTGCATGCTAGACAAAACTATTATATCCAAAACCAAAACAGATGAACTAAGGAATAAGTTTGAGTTGTATTATTGTATTGTATGTAATATTCCGCATTTTCGAATATTGCAATAAAGTAAATCGAAGGTAAAACGGGAAGGAATCCAAAAAATTTGACTAACAGACGAATACGGGCAAGATCTATTGTACTCCTCTTTCCTTCAGTAGAATGTATTAAATAACATCCTTCGCACGCTAGACATGTTTTCGATATATAGAGCCTATCTAGAAAGAAATTCTCCCTAAGGAAACAATGAAAGTAAATTTGAGTCTACCATATTTTATCTTACACAGTTACAAATCGATATATACGGCGTAGTTTATATATGACACTAATGAATTTTATATACAGGTTTTTTAAATGTTTTAAATATCTTAGCTCTTTGGGGGACCAAGAGCGTTCAGCATTGCGCTAAGATCAAAGGTCCAGAGTGTTCAGTGGACAATTTGGTTATGGTTACGAACGATGAATTGTGTTAATATCAGCCACATAACAAGAAATAAATTTTGTTTCATCTTATGGGCAATATTGTTCCACCAATACATTCTGCCGAACGAGTCTACATCCGCATTGTCGTTCAATTAGTGAAACAAGAGAGAGATAATGATCAAAACAGAATTCCAAATCCTCTCTTCACTTCATTGATCCTCGCCAATGTATCAAAAGCAAACAATTTTAGATTATTTATTCCAGAGGCTATCCCAAACGGTATAAATGCTGCAACCATATACCTGTTGTGCTGCATAGTTTTTAAAACTGCTCAAAGAATCCCGTCCTAGACAAGAATCGCAATACCATTTTGATGGATAACCTTCTGACATCTGCAAACATCAACATCTCAACTTCGAGAGCTTCCTTATTAATGCAGTTGAATGCTATTTACAATGCTCTCGTTACAAAAATTATTTTTCAGGCGATAGTGCCTGGTTCTTACTCTGGTAATCTGCCCAGATTCTTCTTGGTAGATGGTCATTTCAGTTAAGTCTTAGCGGTCTCCTCACCGGTGATGCCTTACTAGCAGTCACAATGTTTCAACCTTAATATTATACTTAGCTGAGCTCTAAACATAGCCGTCAATGCAGACAACTCGGACGGGAAATGTAACAGATAGAAAGGCATGCTAATGCAATGCGTGTATCAAAATGAGGACTTCCTCAAGTTCCAGCGACATAGAAGTGACTATTCTTTATTATTCTCCAAAAATGTTACTGAAATCTCGAATAAATCTGCTAAATAAATTAGTTACCGAATTAGAAACGGTTAATGAGCTACAGAAACAGATAGTATCAAAAAGTGTTTATCAATTGACATAAAGAAACTTATTCCGCTGAAAGATGGTAGGATATTAATCAATTGACTTAATCAATGACAAAAAACTTATTAAATTCCAATATATCAAGCAAAGTAGGGGAGTCGTATAGAGCTGCCATACCGAAGAAACTAACTCCCAAAATTGTGATTTATAATGTGAGCGCGAAAGATATAGCGGTCCGTGAAAGATTCTGCGGTAATGTGATTATCCAAAGTAAACTCACTAAGTTCGACTCATCACCATTAAAAATTATACGGGTAATCGACAGAAAATCGGGTATGGACGTTGTTGTAGAAGACGATCCGGAATTATTCAATATAATTGTTAAACATGTGTTTTTCTTGGAATGGCAATTACCGAATTTGAGGAGGCTACTTCTAATGACGCTACATAAACTTCTTACATTTACTTAATGTTCGCAGTTGGAAAGTGTTCTCCCTATCTATCTATCCATCTATCTATCTTATGTACTGTTTGAAAAGCTCCCAAGTTACTTTCCAAGTTGATTCCGGGTCTATAAAACATATGTTTAATGCATTTCATGCTGATTTCTTCTATACTAGAACGCTTATGAGTTTAGATCAGTTTGACAGTATTTTCCGCAACCAGCCTTGAAGTAACCCTAAACTCTCTAAATGAGTTTTAACGTGACTTCATGCTATTCCAACACAGCAAGGCCTGATTTGCTCTTTGTTGCTATGAAGGTTCTCCTGTCAGTATAATTCCTCTCCAGTAGTAAATGAGCCGCATTAATTGTATCGTACATTTCTGTTTATACTATGCCCAAATACTTCCTCAGTCCAGAAGATTCTCTGAATCCGTGCCTGGCTGTTAACTTCCTTCATACTACAAGTTATAAGTTCAAAAGATATGGTACAGCAATAAGCCTATTATATCCGTGATCATATCTAGATGACGTAAAGTGTTTCATCTTTAATTTGAGTTTTGCTCGTAATGTCTCTACCTTTACTAAGAGATGCAAAACGGACATATCCGGCGGTATCTACATCGCAGCTGTTGCCGTTGTACTCGTAACTCCCGTTATACCAAAGTAGGCCTGCTTTTGCATCTTGCTGAATCGTTTTTTCGTGATTTGTATTCCCTGGAAGGGTCAGCACAAAAGAGACACATAAGCAATAATAGAGAGATCTACCGATATGTTTTTCATATCAAACGTTATAGTCAGTTTTTTTCCCAAATCCTATATGGAGTTATTCTCTGAGTAAATAGCACAAAGCGAGTTTTAGAGGAATTAATCTTCAATATTTCTCCTTCGTATCATGTATCTGACCAACATTAAGGCACCTTGAATCTATAAGAATATAAAGCTCTCTGAATGAAGGTTGTGGCTTGTAATCAAACCAAGCTTGAAGGACGCTGAAATTCATCGTTAAATATGCTAAATATAAGGAATACGAGATAAATCAATTCTCATACAAAATCCACATATTACTGTGATTATCTTATTATTTATATAAAACTGAAACACTCCGATTAAAACAAACTTATTTCAGTAGCTACTATACATTCTGTACAATCCATATACTTTATCTACATCCACCTTAGTGTTTGTCATCCGAAATCGGGATAAAAAAAATGAACAATATCTATTTCAAGTGTTTTCCACTAAATATGCATCATTTGAGGTGTCAAAGAAGATGAGAGAACAGAATATATCGGAAGTACATTTTTATAGGGTAAGAATAAAACTAGTGACGACAGCGATTTGTAACCCAACTAGGATAAAGAAATTTTTTATTACAACCTATTAGAGAAAAACGAATATAGTAGAGAAAATTTATATATGTCTGAGATACATAAAAAGTTAAAGCGCCATGCTTTAATGATATTGTAGAAGAAATATCATAAAATGTTTCAATATTTAAGTATATCTCTTTTAACCGGATATATTTATTCCGACAATAAAAAAGATTTGGATAATCTATTCTTCTTAAGGATAATATTCGTGCTTCCAGTAGCTATTTTTAATACTAAGAAAAATGCAACAAAACAGAATGGAAACACATGTAAAGTATACACGATTGAGTGTTATATCGTCTCACATTATACATGACAAAATTTTATACCTGTGTGGTAAGAAACATATCGATTACAAACTCTAAAATCGCAGAAAAATTGTTATTAGAGGTATCTAGTAAAAGTCGTTTTTTAATCTTTTTGTTTCAATCCAAATGCTGTTCTGAACTAAGTTTTTCATTCCAAATTATTATATATTTACTCTTTGTACTGCTATCCTTACTTCCTCTTGCAAGGTTCCTCTTGATCCTCTATCGATTTTCTTGTATACGGCCCAGCTTCGCATATCCTTCTTGCCTTATCTGTCATCCTATACACATGTCATAGGTACACTACTTATCTTTTCCGAATTCTCTTATTTATTACTTCTATTTTGATTTTATCTGTAGGTTTCATTTCTTATCCGACATCGTTTCATTTGTCCTTATGTTTTTCTCCGAAAACCCGTATATTATTATTACATGAATATCTATCCCAAAAGTATAAGCCCAATTGAGTGTGACTCAGCATAAGATCTCATAGCTTTCTACTTACACACTTGCAGACTCCCATACTGGTCTTGCTATGGAGATATAACAATAAAATTTGAAATATTTACAGCTAGGCAATTGTCCTCAATAGTTCGTTTTCCTCTGTTATATTAAAACTGGCAAATTGTAGTATAGAGTCTTTGTCAACCTGTGTACAGCTAATATTTTTAAAATTTTTCTGGGATAACTTTGTTACTAGTTTTTGTAATAACTCGAGGCTTTTTGACGTATTGCCTTTGCTACCTTTTTTCAACACATGGCAAACTTCCGAAACAATTACAAAGTATAAAATTGGAAATTGCTTAGGTACTTAGTTTGTGGTAGAACAGCGTAACTTAGTGGGATTTCAAGGACTGTGGGCTGGTGTTTCGAGAAACACGTGTCCTGATTAATCAATCAAAAGTTGTGGTGTTGGTGATATCGATGTTTTATCAGCATAACTAAGTTTCATTTAAGAATTATTGCGACATATAGTACAATTTTCTTAGAACGAAGAAGTAATTGTGTTAGCAGTTTAACCTTTTAGATGAGCTCTAAGTAAATATTCACATAATTTGCATAAGAAATTTTTGAAATACTGTTCTTTTAATTTTATGGCAATACTGTTAGACCACTCTGTATATAGATCGCAACTGTGTGTCTTTCTACCAACAATTAAAACATCATTACAACATATACACGCAGTAACCTCAAATGCGTACGAGTGAACAAAAAGAACGGGGTAATGATCCTGGAAGCGTTATTAGTAGTTTTAGAGGAAAATGTTGTTAATAGAAGGTTCACTGTTTACTATTCGGCATATTGAGACGATCTTTATTTCTTCATACGACCTCATAGTAGTTAATTATAACAGCAGCGGTCATTTTATCTGATCATATAAAAATATCATAGTTTTACATTTCGACAAATCCAAGAAAAACAGCAACAAATAGCAAAAACAAATAATTTAAAAAAATGACACGTCTAACAGAAATGAATCGTATAAAAATATTAATGGTGACTGGATCAGTTTGACAGAGAATTCAGCCTATTGTGTAGTCAATGTTAGAGATCTACCCAAAGGTAATCGATCAAAGATAGCTACAAAGGATACTCGGCTCTTCTTGTTTGACCAACTTTTGACGGCTAGCTATTACTGTCTAAATTATCATATTTGTTGGGCAAACTTTGTTTTAGGGTACTTGTAATAGGTAGTAATAACGTTATAGATTGACTTCATTCTAATTTCAATTCTACGTTATACCAACAGCATGTCGAAGTAGACATACATATATACTTAAAATAACAAGTTGACCAAACTATATACGATAAACTTTTATGAAAAATAAGCCAGGACTACTCTTGTTTGATGCTCGTTCTTTCATTAAATTTTATGTTTTATTTAGCAAGGCAATTTTGTTTGACACAAAAAGTCTAACACAGTGATAAAAAAAAATGATAATGTATAACAGGCTTTATCCAATTATTTCTACGTTAGCCAGGATGGTCCTAAGAGCGCATGATGCCAATTTCCAAATGAAACCATTTGGTTGTAGTATGATGATGCTCCATCTCACTACGGTATCCAGGTAGTACCTTAAGAGAATACTTGGAACTCTGTGGATCGGTAGAAGAGGAAGCATTGAATGACCGCATCGCTTCTCTGATTTAAACCCATCTAACTTTTTATGTAGAGATATTTTAAAGGCGCTGTATACAGAAATAAATTCGAAACTTTTAATACATTAAAAACTCGGATACGGGGCATAGTAAATGATGTAGTGCAAAGCTTTTATCATAGAGATGGTCACTGTCAGATAAAGGAAGGCAATTTGAAAATCTTTTATCATAGATTAAAATGTATAGACTGCTATTTGCTACATTTTGTTTGATTATTAGATTATAGTTAAACACTGATATTGTCGTTGCAATGTGGCAGCAATAATAGCGAAAAAACAGTAATAGTGACAATAGTGTCATTTATAATTGTCCTAAACTTTTCTAGGATTTTTCTAAATGTGTTAAGGTATTCTTATATGACTGTAAACGGAATACGCAAAGTTACCCAACTTGGATGCAAACAATATAAGTTGCTATTTAAAAGGATGGATGACGTCAGAACTAAAAAAATAATGACATCGTATGAAGCTTCCAGCTTTCGTTCTTTTTATTCAGCCTGTATACAAATATATCAGCGTACATATGAGCATATAGTTGTGTGTGTATATTTGTCTAAAGGTTTTGATCAAATATAGAGAATCTCACGCAGTAATTGCTTCCATAAATGCCATATGTATGTCCTTGCCTAGAGGAAAACTTTGCACCAAAGGAGTCTTACGACGTCGGGCGAAGCGGGAACGAGCCTCATTGAGATAAATTAAAGGGAGAGTGTGGATATGTAGACATACGTATGTGGCCTAATTTTATATCTACGATTACATTAACGGCAAGATCAACTTCTTACTTCTGCGAAACATCCATTACTTCCTTAGGTGCACTTAAGTTCAGCGAAGAGTGTGATATTCTGTTTAGGAACGGCTTATTCCTATTACATAAATAAACTGTAAGATGCACTATAGTTACAGCAACTAAATTATCGCTTAAAGTATCGCTTGTTGGGTCGTACTACGCAACTATTAAATTATAACGCTTGCTAATTCCAATAATCTTAGGTAAGACAAAAAAGTTTTTATTTCAATAGATCTTTATTGATAAACGTCTACATTTTTCGTTCATGTCTTCGAGTCTTGATGAAGTTGAAAACCACAAACGAAACATTTAGGCATTTATCAATAGAGAATTACTGAATAAAATAGGCTTTTGTGTCCTTGTTGGAGGTTCTTGAAGTTAGTTATAATTTAATAGTAAATCATTAAAGTTCCAAGCAATAATAACTTTCCAATACGAAACATCTACCACGCGCGGCATTAAACACTATTTTTTAATAAAAGTAGTTGTAATAAGGTTAATATTATTAAATTTCAGTATCGTCTATGCTGTTGCAAATAGTCACTACCATGCGTGATACAATGTTACTTTTAAACGTAAAATAAACCTGCACTAGGGCAGAGTAGGTAAGTTATCTAGTTTATTATAAAGAAACAAAGAAAGAAAAATAGAAAGAAACTGGAAACTTGAGCAAAATAGTATGGAACAACTGAGAGGATCGATCCATTTGTTACTTGTGATAAAACAACCAGAATAAGTAAGGACCATAAACAAACAGAACGTAAGAAAAGAAAGCTGAAATAATCATGTTGATCTCCGATAAAAAAGGATAAAAATAATAAGAACGTTTTCGATTCACATACCGCTCGTAGTAATTTCACTGGTACACCTGCCCTAACCAAGACGTTCCATTTAGTTAATAAGATAAAATCAATAAATTGGAATATGCTGAAAGTGCAAAATACAAGACAGTTACGGGGCGAGCTAGAAAAGCTTTCTACCTAACAATAAAATCTATAGATCAACCTAGGAGTTTTTAGTTTTATTTTCCCATAACTTCAATGTATTTGAACTACTCATCTTATAAAAAATTCCTACCAGATAATAATTTCTGTTTCAGTTAAGTATCGTTTGCAATATAATATTTTTTTACTTGTTCAAATTTCTAGGGGCTGGACTTTGTCTTGTGTTCAACGGGAATAATGATATCGAAGGCTTTCACGGTCTGAGTCTCTGTTATGAGGACTTTCGGGTTTTGACCGCGTCATAGTAAAGTACATATATACAATACAAAATAAAATAAAACAAAAATGAAAAAGAAAAATACAAAAAATATACATACAACTTACTCAAACTCGACATTTCGCCACTAATGTAAGTGGCTTCTTCAGGAGCAAAGGTCAGAAGGTTTTCGCCTCTAGCGTGGTTGACACGTCGAGTTACCGTGACCTTTTGGCGCCCCTCATCTAGTTTTGCTCCTGAAGAAGCCACTTACATTAGTGGCGAAACGTCGAGTTTGAGTAAGTTGTGTATATATTTTTTGTATTTTTCTTTTTCATTTTTGTTTTATTTTATTTTGTATTGTATATATGTACTTTACCATGACGCGG
This sequence comes from Holotrichia oblita, assembly GCA_023690525.1. Lineage (NCBI taxonomy): Eukaryota > Metazoa > Arthropoda > Insecta > Coleoptera > Scarabaeidae > Holotrichia > Holotrichia oblita. The sequence goes on from CM043019.1 coordinate 109,899,392, forward strand.
TCACACCCCGGAAGCCCTCATAACAACAGCGGGAATAATCTCTGCTTAGTCCTGAAATATAATAATACAAAATGTTCCTTTCCCTAGATATTAAGTAATTAGGCAATAATCTAAGTAATTTTTTATTTTACCGTTAAGGATGAAACCCCCAAAATCAAATTAAATTCTTGCGAACAATTTGACAAATGTAAGCGTATTTTATTCCTGAATACTAAGAGAATTTCATTCCTGCCGCCGATAACGATTACTTTTAATCTTATTCTCGACCTGATTCTCTTCCTCGAAGATAGAATTTGCTAGAATGGTATCGGAAGGAACATTCACATTGATTTAAAAAGGTGCAGTATGGTAATCATGCAAACTTTATAACTTTTTTTAGTGAATTTCTTGAGATATATAAGATTCATCTTGAGTAAACCGATACAGCCGCACTAAAACACAGCTTAACAACTTTCTTTTTCGGCGATCCAAGATAGACGAACGCACATGTAATACCTTTATAGCGTGTTTTCTGCGATTTTCGCAGCTCGACCCTTAATTCTTTCAAGCAGCTATATACGGATCCATACTAGCACAAAAAATGAAATTTCCGCTATATGATACCTTGGTATTTATTTTTATATTTACTTCGGTATTTACTTTATTATTTTTATACCGGTAGGTAATGCTTGCAGAGTTGAAAGAGCCTGAATCAATACAAAGATAATATACTACAATTTCAAGGGATTTAAAAACGTGTATGAACAGCATTTATTGTTTATAATATGTATGGTAAATTGTACCACCAGCATAGCAGCAAACTTGAAATAAAGAAAATAATATATAATATTTAAGCAGATGTCATAATAATAAATATAAATAATTTTACTTCAAAACAAATTTAATGAAATTTAACTTAAATGGCGTGTTTATCTGTCTGAGGTGTACATGTGTGTAATATATTTCTTTCAATTCCAGGACGAAACAAGCAGTTAGATTGTATTTAACAAAACATCATAAGCCTAAGATTTAAATAAACAAAATTACGGTTGAATAAGAGAAGATTATCTAAAAATCAACAAATGTGTTAACATTTATATATCCAACGTATTTCAAAATAAAAATAGAAAGCAGGAAATCACGCTCTAGTACAGGAACATACACCAGCTTAATAGTTTAATTAGTCGATGGAAAATTTATAATGAGTCTACATTACGAGCTGTCTAGAGAAGCACCTGCACGTGGTGCTGTTCCATAAAGACCCATACTACATGAATACCATAACATGGGGTTGTGCATGTAAATTTGACGTATGAGGCAAATAACACGGTACAGGTACACCAAAATCAAGGGTGACAGTACCCAAATCCTGTAGAACAGCACTTACTGCATGCATATACGAATTTCTTTGGAATAAATAATAAATCTGTATGTCATCAGTTACACCTGAGCAGCCTACAAATTCATACAAAATTACGTATATATGTATGTACAAAGAGAAGAAAGTGGAGCTAAAATAGAGACTTAGGAAGTACCAGAGGTTCCAAGAAACTCAGAGACACTATTAGCTAATTTAATTAATTTTTATCTATTACACAGAAATCTACACAACAGTGCTGCTGCACCATAGAAGTAGCCGATATAATGAAAAATATCGGCCAGTAATCTATGATTAATGGTATAGAATGCCTCTGTAAAGCCAGCGACATTAGCAGGCCGAGGCAGAATCATTATTATATGCTGATATCACTGGACAACAGCCAAAATGTATCTATAATAAAATCGACGAAATGGTACTACTATTAACTAATTAAATCATAAAAAACAAACTATGCTGTTTACTGTCCCAATGGTTTGGAGAGAGCCTACAAATCGTTTTAATGATTGCTATTTCTGTATGATACCTTGTGTTGAGCTAGGTCCGGCTATATCCAAATAGAAAAATTCAGTTATCACCTGCCCAAATATACCATCTGCCATGAGATATGTGCTCCATATTGACGAACTTCCTATTGCAGAACCCAATTTATCAAGAAGAAGATATGACATCAACATCAAGATATCCTGATATCACGTCATATCGCAGCCGCACAAAATAACCAAGTAAGAATTAAACACTCTTTCGTAAGATATCTAGATCTTTCAAAAAGCGTAAGACGGAATTACTAGAACCAAAACTGCAACACTGAAATTTATTGGAACACGATATTTCTGTATGCGATTTTCGTGATTAAGACCTGGGAATTGAAGAGCTGTAAGTGACGAAAACGACGAACGCTTTCTTCAAGATATATCAACCGTAGGGAAACTAAAAAGGCTTCCGTACTAGCGGACTACTACTGGGCTCTTAGAGATGCTTCAGAAACAGTTTACAAAAGAGTAGCAATAAAAACGGCTGAATTAATGACTCTAAAAATGTAAAAATATATATTTTTTATTTGTTGCACTTTTCACACAAGATACAACAAATAAAATAAAATTTATATTCTTGTCTAGTAGATCAGCAGTGACGTTCGATATAATATTGGTCATCTCCAATTCATCAGTTCATTCAAAGTTAATCTCATTACCGATATTACTTTTTGTGTCGGTATAATAATATTCAGATAATCAACATAATCGGTAGATGGTCCGGGAACAGAGTTACTAAAGTAACGATTTAACAGTTCTGGATCCTGTGAATGGGGTGGTATACCGACCGCTTTCTTGTTAGCGACACGAAGAAGGCGTAAACTTTTCTAAATAAATTACCGAACTTTTCACTTTGTGCAAATCATTATAATAAGCTTTCTTGTCCCTAACAATAACTTGTTAAATATGGTTTCCTAATATCGTCTAGTAATTGTCATCTAAAAATTTTGTTTTTTTGCCGTATCTCTCATGCTGTAATGCATATCACTATAAATGTTATAACTAATAACCACCAAAATCATCTGAATATTGAAACTTGCTGTAAAATTGTAAATGCAATAATACTGAAAAACGTAAGTATATATACTTAAGCAGCTTCTTTATGTGCATTGCGGCGGATCGTATACTTCTTCTGCAGAAGGGGGTAATCAAAGTCATGGTTGGTTTGAACTATAGAGAATCGCGTAAGGAATATGTTAGAATAAACAAGTTATCAACCGTATATGATTTTTATGTACTGGATGTCTTGAGTTTCGTGAGGAAACATCACATGTCTTTCACGCATGGTTTGTTGCACCCGAGGATGTGATATTACCACCGATGCATCAAGTCGATTTCAGCCGGCCATATTATTAATAGTGTTTTAGTAGTGTAGTGAAAGATTTTATACCTAACTTTTAAAGGAACAAAATGCAATGCATGTTTATAGTTATTATCAATCATTATATTGACATATTTCGAACATGTTAAACATGTGATGCAGTAGTTATTACTATTAGTGTTGCTTATCTACAGTACCACTACCGCTCTTGCTGTGTATTATGATTTATGTAAAGATGTCTTCATGGATTTGTTACAACATTAACTCGCTTTAATTAATGGTGCATTGTTAACTATATCTTAATATCGAATGGTTGCTTGAGTCAATCCTTTCTATTTGTATATGCATGCAGGTATATACATAGAAACTTTTGTTTAAAATAATATTTACACCATAAAAACGAAAGACAATTTTATTAAGAAAATATGCACAGCAAGATATACATACCTACTCAGTGCCATTTGAAGCTTATCAGAAGTAATGTAACGGCGAAACGATAAATAAGGAATTTTCTGCCTCCTTTATACACAATCCGCAAAGGTCATTACTAACTCCAGTACACTACCTGAATATTTGATGTAAACCTATCGGAAACAATTCGCATGGTCTTACTTAGAAGTTTTAATCAACAGGGTTGGTAATAAACAAACGAACGCATTTCGAATGCAGATGATTTGAGTGTGCATCTAGTCGCCTAGATTTAAATAATTCGGCCGTCGAGTGCTTCGTTCGTGTAACAAACAACTTCGTAAATTGATTCCACAGATTCAATTAATGAAAGGAAATTGGTAATTATCATCTACCCGCAAGTACCGTTCTTTCATTGCCCAATTAATCGATTTTAGTAATATTATACAAAGTTTAGACTTTCCTGTAACGAGTTTTTAGGTGGAAGTATATATATTGTACTTAAAAGTTTAAAGCATCCTACTATATCTGGCAGTAAACAAGAAAAGAAGTTACAGTTTTTTGATACAAATCAATGCATTATTCGAAAATAAAAATAAGTTGTCTTGCAAGCGGGATGCGACTAAATGCAAAATTATTTCTATGAATTTGATCAAGTCCTTCGATTCATAATAATGTATTAAGTAATAATAAATTATTGCTGAAAAATGCATTACTATGAACTGTAAAGAGTAAGTTATAGGCTATTTTTTGATTTTTTAAATAATCTTTCAGATACGCGTGGAGCGCATACTAACATAATACTATTAACAAATCTCTGAGGTCAAACGATGTCAACGTTTTTATAAAAATTCGATTCACAAAAAGGCGTTCTAATGACACAGATATAAGAAGAATATATAGAGAGTGAAAATTATATATCGGGTAAAAATAACAAAACGAAAAGAGTGAAGTTCAGAGATACATAGTGCTGTGATACCTTCACATAAAGAAAATTATTCATTGCAGAAAATTGCAAAAAAGTTAGAAAGTGAAGAAAAAACCTCAAAATTTGAGCAAAAATAGGTTGCTTCGATGTATAATTGTTATTATTGCGATAGTTTTGGTGCAACCCGCACCTTTTTCAAGCAATCAATAATAAGTTATTAAACACTAAACACTTCAACCCACAAAATACCAAAAAGCCTTTTACTAAAACACCCACCCGTTTCGACAGTAAGTTGTTGCGCTGAAATTAATTTAATGAGCTGTCCAAAGTACAGTGAAGCGATACAAGACAATAGGAGTAACGCAATCCGGAAAGCGATCCGGGAGACCAAAAGTAACGAGTCCGTCTGAAAATTTACGACCACAAGCAACATTTAAAAGAAACCAACGTTTAACAGCTCTGCAGACTCGAGCACAACTTAATGAAACAGATGAAACTCCAGTGTCACTTACTACAGTAAAAAGACGCTTAAAAGAGCATTGTTAAAGGGGTGAATTGCTGTTCCCAAACCATTACTGAGACTACAAAACCATCAAAAATGGTTGAGATTGATTAAAGAGCACCGGCAGTGGAACATAGATAGGTATCTAAAAAAATGCACTGTGAGCCAATGAATCGAAATTTCAAGTAATCGGCGTGTTTACATGACGCAGATAGGGTAAAAGAATGGATAACGATTCTATCGTGCCCAACTGTAAAACATGGATGGGGTTCCGTGCTTGCTTGGAAGGCATTTTTCTTTGTGGATGTTGGAGATCTGAACCAAATCAAGGGAAATTTTACAAAAGAGCGCTACAAAATCATTCTGGAAGAACACGCAATTCCATCGCGATTGCGATTGGTTGGAAAAAGGGGTTCAGTTACAGCAAAATAATGATCTAAAACACTCCTCCACTTTATGGTGCTACTATTTACAGCAGAAAGGAAAGGACGAAGTACTTTTTAACATGATTTGGCCTCCACGAAAATCGCCAGACAAGGGTCAGGAAATATTGTCAACAATCGCAATAACAGCTTTGGGAACATTTCCAAGACGCATGGAAAGCTATTCCAATTCATACACTTTATCGACTCGTATTAAGTTTGCCCAAAATATGTAAAACAGTTATTAATTGTGGAAGTGGGTACCCACTTCTCCGAGAATAAATAGTGATCTCTCACTTATGTGTCACTTATCTCTCACTGTATATATTTAGACCATACCCGTTGAATCTTGTTAAAGATACAATACTTCATGGTTACAAACAGAATTGTAAGTACTTCAAATTAAAAAATATTACCACCATCATACTATCTATCCTATTAGTGTGTTTTTTTTAGTATTAGCTCTTTAATTTTGTTCTTCCATCGAATATTCCTTCGCAAAACATTCAAGAATACTATACGAATTTTGTAGGACTGCGTCTCAATAATTAATAATTCAATTAAATCGGATTAAATAGGCTTTCTGTCTTTTCTCCTTAATCACCCTTACTTAATTTAGTGCATTTCAGTGAATTGTATTCCATTTCTAACAAAAATTACAATGTCAAGTTCTGTAATAAAAACTATGTTGATTTAACAATCAAATAGGAAACCAACTATGGATATGTGTAACATTTCTTTCACGCCCCGTAAATCATAAATTCTCGTTAACTATTGTATTACCGTTTACAACGATAAGCTTGTTTCGGTATTTTATTACCTCTATTAAATGATTAAACTACAATAGGCACAATAGATTTATTGTTCTGGATTATTATTCTCTATAAATCAACATTTTTATCCTCTCGCTTCACCTATTGAAAAGGTTTATCATGGTTTTTCTGTCTAGTCGGTCAGAACAGATACTACTACGCAAAAAACTTATGTTATTACATCCACTGAGAATCGAACAGTTTTATGTAACTAACACTTGTAAGTAACCATTCATTATAGACATGCGTTTTACAATATTCTATGCCGGTAGATAACAAGTTACATAAAAGCTATCTTCCCATTATAATGCTGACAATATTCAGTGTTGTAAATAGCAGCAGTAACCTGATTTCAATGTGAGGCTTGCTAAAAATTAACAATATCATTGAGTTGTCTTGACTATACATCCCAACTTTCAACTAAATTATAGGTATTGTAAAAATAATCTGCGTGAAAAACGGCCAATCGCGGGCTTCCAACTTTCGACAAAGTAGTAGTAATTCATACATCGTCTTTTAATATAATCTGCAACCAACTTGTAATTTAGTTGAAAGTCTGTAGTCAAGAGTCCATCCATCCAGTACCCAGCTTAACTCGACAGAGACGTGAAGCTAAACACAATATATTTTAAGCTGCTTGTTCCAACACCTTTCACATTTTTTTCTAAAATGTCATTGCCTTATCAGATGCAGACATCTTATTAAATTTAAAGATATTAAACATTGTTGAATCTATTTCAGTGGTATCTTTTCTTAAATTCGTGGATAGCTTTCCTCCATAAAATAATTTTTAGTAACTGTATATATATAGTAGACTATATGTTTATAGGTGACTATAGGGAAGAGATTTTTAATGTATAGTAGACTATATGCACTAGTTATAATATCGCAATGTCAATACTGTGCCGATTATTATTATTCTTAACAGCTTTCGCTTATCATCTACTGATTATCTATTGTGTAATTACAGCATTAACATGTAACGTCAACTTAACATTTGTTAGTAAACATAAGGGCAATATACGTATATATTCGTATTTCAACAGAAAATGTCACTCTAATAAAAGTAAGTTAATTGCAGCTGTTCGTGACACAATGCAGTACGTGGAACCAGTGTTGTTATCTATAACAAATGTGTGTAATATTTACATGGATACCATATAGTACGTTGAATTTTGTCTTATACATGCAATCTTAAAAGCGAACACTACTTTACTGGTTCACTGCCAGAAAACTGAATATGGAGTCTATTACATCTTTGAACTCAATAAACAGGTCTGTTGTGTAGACTGTGTGTTTCTTTATGTATGCAATTAGAAGAAACCTCTTAGGCACATCTTATCTAACTTACTATACAGTTAAGTACAGTACAAAATCCAAGAGGAAATGATATTTGTTTGATAACGAGGGTCGGTAAATACTAATACCTATATCAGTCAAGTTTTCTAATTATGAGCATATTCTTTATATAAACGAGCTTTCACGAAGGTAAGCCGTACCACAATTGGCATTCTCTGCCTCCTTCTTTATGCTGTTTACACGGATCGCTTCAACTCAGCGAATACAATTTTATGACCAGAATTGAAACATAATTGAAATAGATACAGTTTTATGCAGCGGAACATGTTATAATAATTAATTGTCTTTATTGGAAGAGAGAGGGAACGAGATCTGTTTGAAGTCTAGCTAACGCTATTCAAACTCGATCAGAATCCATCTCACGAGATATCCAAGAATATATAAACACAAAATAGAAATAGTGTAGTAGAGGTATGCAAAAACAAATAGACGGTAAAACAGGGAAAGTATAAAATTTTAATTAATGTAGAAATAAATAAATGTACATAAGAATAAAATACAATATCACATAATAACATTGCGTGTTATTATACAGAAAGTATATGCAACTTAAATTGAGCACTAAACCTCGAAGGAGTAACTAAATACTTCATTATTGATGAAATATTTTTTTTAATAGGGATGTAAAATAATAACGAATTAATAATTGTAGTCTATCTAGATCTAGTGTTCAGAACAAACTTTAGACGCGATCAGCCAGGAATTCTTCCAGTCACATGATCAGATTTATGAAAAACAAATATAAATCGACAAAATTTGAATTCTGGACTTCTCAACCAAAAGTAAGCATTATATGGCTACATTGTAAAAGAAAAAGACATCGCGAATGCGTAAAAAAGAAAATACCTCCACTTTGCAATTATTAACTGATGATCCAGAGTTAAACAGGATCACATTACAAAGTGTACCACAAAGTAACAACTAAAACTATAGACGATTTCAAAGTTTTAAGTGCAAACCACTACTTTCTAGGGGTTTGACAGCTACAGACAGCCCTCAAGTAATCTTTTTTCGCTAATATAACCATTTTGACTGTAAGGCCTCTAAGCTCCTTAGATCCTTCCCAATTCTAAAATAATTTACTGGCTTTGAAATGCTCACGCAACACTGCCTCGGATATTCACAAACACTTTCAGGTCTTTTGTTAACCAAAGCATTCTAGCCCTAGTAACCTCAAACTTGATCAAACAAACACACAAATTTAATAAAACAACTTTAGGGTCATTATTATCTTATCCATCATCATCATCCAAAAGAAATAATACATAACATCAAGAAAAGCATTGTAATTGATTTTTTTTGAATTTCTGAACATAATTAACTTGGGAGGTGGTTTCGAAAGATTTATAATAGTTCACAGTAAGACAATTTAGCCTTTGCCAAGAGTTGTAGCAGAGAAAGCCGTAACTGTTGTGGTCTCATTAATAACTCATTACGATTCTAATAGCAAACTCATATGATTCAAAGCACGTAGATGAAGGATTACTGTTTGAATTGATTTATATTAAAATCATTTGGAGTAGGTTTAGAAGATTAGGAATGCGACGAATAATATTGCATAACACATAAGTTCGCAAAACAAATACAGATTTACATCATCTACATATATTGAAATCGAATCTGGAAATTCTGTGAACTAACCTACTTGTTCGCAATGCGGTTTCATTTCAAGATGTAGTCGGTTAGAATGAGATGTAACGATACTTTCGCGTGATCGAGCCCTATAATAATTGACACCTCGTTATCCACCTTTATGCTTTACCTGTAACTAATTTTTGCCGAGCTTCAATCTACTATACTTACAATGAGGAGCTTGTATTAAATATGTTACGTCAAACAACTTTATCAACTAGAATTCGGAATCGAATGTTTTGCGATTTCATGCTAATTCGATCTACATACATATATACATATATATATCGCGCAAATACCGCTTTACTTGTTATTCGCTATATGCCATTGATAGAGTTTGTCCGAAACAATACGAATACTTGCAGAATCAATATGTTATGTAAAGCATGGAAACAATATGCGTACCGTGGGCGCTATTAGCTTAGGCTGAATGGGGATCATAAATTTTGCGTGGAACAATTATTTAAGTATACAGATTAAATGCACTGGAATGTAATTCCAATATACAATAAAAGCAAAACAAAAGCAACTGATAAGACTTTTAATGAAACGCATAAACGAATTTTAAATAAAAATGTCTAAGTTAGTATATATACAGGAAGAGAAAAACTACAATAAACCTGTAAATATGACCTCGTTTAACCTAACAGAACCAAATCAGCAGAATCTGATCGGAACGACTACCTTATTTAGCACTAATGGATGGTACCATAAAAACAACATCTTTTCTCCCTGCCATTTTGAAAAGAAACAATGGCACTGCTAATTTAATATCGAGTAAGCAGGGCTTGAAATAAAAAATTAAGAAAATAATAAAACAGACAAAAATATAAATAGCTTAATTAATTAACAGGTCGATGGCCGCAGTGGTTAGGCGGCTGACTATCGTTGTGGGAGGACGATAGGTGCCGGGGTTCAATTTTCTGGAGGGACCGTGACATTTTTTCAGAAAGTTTAATCCCGGATTGACTTGCCATTGGCTGTTGGGAGCAAAGTGATTAACAGTGCGGCACCATAAAAGGCGATATGATGCTGTCACAAAGCCATTTGAACACAATTTTAAATACAAAACTACACCGCCAGAGTTGCAATGATGGCCAGACAAGCGATACAGCTTACGGAGTCACTGCAACTAAGCACCCACCACAAATTAAAAAAAGTACTCGTTTAACATCCACCCCTCGGAGATCGAAAATTCGACAAATGCCCAGCGAGATTTTTGTAGTTTTTTTTTAATCTCTCGGCTACTAAGAGAGATAGGACCGAAATCTCTTCGGTACAACACTCAGGGCGATGAGTACAATCTTTTCCAGCCCTCGGAGATCGAAAATTCGACAAATGCCCGGCTAGATTTTTTCGTTTTTTTGAAATATCTCGGCTACTAAGAGAGATAGGACCGAAATCTGTTCGGTACAACACTCAGGGCGATGAGTACAGTCTTTTCCACCCCTCGGAGATTGAAAATTCAACAAATGCCCGGCTAGATTTTTTTCGTATTTTTGAAATATCTCGGCTATTAAGAGAGATAGGACCAAAATCTCTTCGGTACAACACTCAGGGCGATGAGTACAATCTTTTCCACCCCTCGGAGATCGAAAATTCGACAAATGCACGGCTAGAAATCTTTCGGTTTCTTTAAATATATCGGCCATTAAGCGAGATTAAACCGAAATCAAAGGCGTCAATGTGCCTTGCTGAGAGTTTTCCCTCTCGTTTAGATTAACAAGGTGAACCTACTTGCCGAGGAGGTAGCAGATACTTCAAACGGTTATCGAGCTTGGTAATATTTATATGATGAAAGTGTTGTCCAGAAAAATTTATGAAAATGTAACGGTCACAGCGCTTAAACGAGTTAATGTGCCTTCCTGGGAGTTTGTCCTCTCGGTTAGATTAACAAGATGAACCAACTTGCCCAGAGCGAAGCAGATTTATCAAACGGTTCTCGAGAAAATATCGATGAAAAATTAGACCTATAAGGCGCTAATGTGCTCGGATTTTTCTCGTTTTTGGCCTCTCGTTTAGATTAGATAGGATGAAATTTCTTCGGTAGAACTTGCGATGGAGGAATCAGAGTACATCAAACGAAAATCGAGCTAGCTAATTTTTCTATTTTTTGAAAATCTCAGTACCAGAGGAAAATTCTGTTCGAAAATAGCCCAGGGCGTAACGGTCTTTTCCAGCGCTCAAACGACAAATGAGCTATAACATTTTTTTCGTATTTTCGAAATATCTCCTATTAAGAGAGTAGGACCGAAATTCTTCTTCTCGTTTAGATTAACAAGACGAACCAACTTGCCCAGAGCGAAGCAGATTCATCAAACGGTTCTCGAGAAAATATCGATGAAAAATTAGCCCTATAAGGCGCTAATGTGCTCTGCTGGGCGTTTGGCCTCTCGTTTTGACTAACAAGGTGAACCTACTTGCCGAGGAGGAAGCAGATCCATCAAACATTTATTGAGCTAGGTAACATTTATATGATGAAAATGTTGTCCAGAAAAATTTCTGAAAATGTAACTGTCACAGAGCTCAAACGAGTTAATGTGCCTTCCTGAGAGTTTGTCCTCTCGTTTAGAATAACAAGACGAACCAACTTGCCCAGAACGAAGCAGATTCATCAAACGGTTCTCGAGAAAATATCGATGAAAATTTAGCCCTATAAGGCGCTAATCTGCCCTGCTGGGCGTTTGGCCTCTCGTTTTGACTAACAAGGTGAACCTACTTGCCGAGGAGGAAGCAGATCCATCAAATTGTTATTGAGCTAGGTAACATTTATATGATAAAAATGTTGTCCAGAAAAATTTATGAAAATGTAACTGTCACAGCGTTCAAAGGTGTTAATGTGCCTTCCTGGTAGTTTGTCCTCTCGCTTAGGTTAACAAGATGAACCAACTTGCCCAACACTCAGGGCGATGAGTACAATCTTTTCCACCCCTCGGAGATCGAAAATTGTACAAATGCCCGGCCAGTTTTTTTCGTATTTTTTAAATATCTCGGCTATTAAGAGAGATAGGACCGAAATCTCTTCGGTACAACACTCAGGGCGGTGAGTGCAATCTTCGCCACCCCTCGGAGATCGAAAGTTGGACAAATGCCCGGCTGGAAATCTTTCACAATACGTAATATTCCTCGTATTAAAAAAAAGCAGTTGTTATCTCGATAGCAGAAGTTAGCAAGACGACAAACAAAGTGATTAAATAGAAGAAAGAAACACAGAAACGCGAAGATCTACCGGTGGTTTTGAGAAATAATAACGCCGCGAAAGGGCAAGGGGTACGAAAATTCGCTGAGAAGTGGGGTCGCGTATGAGTCTATCACAGTCTAGTCTGGTCTAGTCTACAGCGCTGTGATAGACTCATACGCGACCCCTCTTCTTAGTGAAGTTTCGTACCCCTTGGCAGTTCCTGGCGTTCTTTATCCTACTTTTCAAAACGACCGGTATATAAAACTCCATATTTTTACTCGTATAACTTTGCAGAATTAATATATAATGAACCTCGGTCTACTCTGTAGAACCGGAATTCGTTTTTTTTAGGGAAAACCTACAGTTACGCAAACAATATTAAGCAGATAAAGTTAGCAGAGAAAAAACTAGCAATCAGAAGATTGCAGAATAGCCAAAAAAGTAAAAATGGAAAAATTGCTTGGTCATGCCATTCATATTAAATTCGCCAACACATTCTGTAGGCCCATCAACAATCGAAGAGCAAAGAAGCAACTAGAGCCGTCGATAAATTATGACACAAAAATATTTGTAGTTCTACAAGCAAAAACTGCCGAATATTTTGCCTCGATACAGGAATAGAACGACATGGGGTATACATATGCAGTGTAGCAGTACAAAAGTGATTCAACAATTATTATATATGTTAGGTAATGGTTAGGATGTTGTAAAGTAATAATAAACCACCAACCCTTGATGAGTCCATATTTCCCGTGTCTGCTGTATACGTAGGTGGACACATTTAGAGTAAATGTATTCAAACTAACTATTATTGTGCTGCCACACTTCTCGTGTTAAGATGTCATACAAAACAGTTTCCTAATAATATTAACCGAAAATATTGTTATAAAAGTAATTTTAATTATCTATAATGCAATTTTGTGAACTTAGCAACAAAAGAGTTATTCGAATTATTAATTATCATATTTCTGTAGCAGCATTTTAATAAAGTTGTACAGCTGGCGCCGCGCCGTAGATATTAGAATACTTAAATTAAATCAGGGCCGTCGACGAACGTAACGACAACTTCAAATATTTCACATTATATCGACTTTACTAGTAAATTTGATAATGATACTGTAGTTTTTCAGAAATGCCTAGTACACTTCAGATGTACTGTAATTACATAAAGTTACAATTGTATTTAAAGTATTACCTGTATTCTCTCGAAATTATCTAATAATTAATTAATATTATAATTACAACTGAAAAATCCATTAAAAATGGCTTCATGTTTCGACTGTCATCGCGTTAATGTAATATCAGTGAAACAAACGTTTACATTACTTTTCTTGTAATTATACACTAACTCTAACTACTAACGTAATATTGACGAAATTCATTAATTAGTAAAACTATTATCAGCTAGAAATCTGTACTTAAATTGGAATCTTAAATACTTTATCTGCTGTGGGAAAAAGATCAAGTGACTAAGTTAAAAAAAAGTGTAAAAGAATTATAAAGGAACCCTACATACTTTCCACAATAGAATAGATAATAATACTTTATACCTCTATAGCTATATTATTAGTAAATGCAAGCTCTGTTGTACATAAGTAAATGCAATATATGTAACATCATGCACAATACTGTTAATGTTATCTACAACCCCATGCATACAGATGTACGATAAGTGCTGAACCTCCGTTATTCAACATCAGCTAGTGATGCGCCAAATAATTAGATACCAGTATTTTTGCGTTATTTGTTAATTCATTGAATGTATATAGAAATACAAGACAATTTTATTACATTGTTTCAAATTACGAAAGTTTACCCATGGGCTGAGTTTTGAAAAATTAATTAGTTATGAGATACAATAATTCGTGTACTTATGTATGTTATATATATAATTGTTTTGTTTCTACCTTAAGACAAATATAAGCTTCAACGGTAAAATTACTTAGATCCATCCCATCCATCCCTTCATTCCGAAAACAGTATTCCTGGCGATTTCTAAAACTTGAAGTAAAAGAAAACTACTTCGCCAAAAACAAGGTCAGGTTTTATCACCGAATAAACAATGGTAGCTGCAGAATGTTAATAGACAAAGGATGTATAATACCAGTATACATACTCAATATTTACAGGCAAATTATCGTGTCGTTGAATATTGTGCTACTCAAATTTAAAATTATTACAACAAAACATTGGCAACACCAAACCATTTCATCAAAAATGACACTAATACCCACAGTCGAACAAATTATTTCGAAATAAAGATCCATAGTAGACTTTCAAATATTCAAATCCTGTCCATTTTCTCAAACATAAAGCATATTACGTACATCTCACAAATCCTATGAGAAATAGTACTACCAATTCACTTTTGCCATATATAAATAATTCACTGATTTCTTTCGTAAACGAATTCCTAGCGGTTTTAGTACGTTTACTGGGGAGCTTAATTATTCATGTATAGGTACATTACGCAGTTTTGTACCTTTGGAAGTGATTCTATTCGATTTCTATTTTGAGAGCTTAAACACTGCATGAATATTATTCACGTATATTTATTGCAAATTAATTTACATCTATCCAAAATTGGTAGTACTAAGTAAAGAATATTGAGTCGGCTACCATGGCGAGGTATTTTTTTATTGATTTTCTAAAAATTATACACCAGTTGCAAGCCGGTTTCAAACTACAATTGAATTATACTCCTATTCATTGCGACATTGTTACTGTCAGATATTGAAGTCAATTCATCATACAGATACGACAAATACGCAGCGATAAATATTGCCTAATTAAATAATACGCTTTAAGCTGTTACATCCCTTACCTATTGTACAATTTCTATATTGTAGAGACGCTAATTTAATTGGCGTTACGATCAAAACACTCAGCAATGAATACCGTGACATGATTTCTTTTTATTCAAAATTACTTTAAAATTATTTAGGGAATTTAAAAATATGGTAATATAAAGAACGCCGGGTTATATTTCTAAAGTCTCGCAGACTTTTGAGAAATTGTCTGAATTTCATATCCTTTACAATTCAAGTAGGTACCTGAAATGACGCACTATTACTAAACACTCCAATAGTGGGGTTTTGTAGCTTCGGGAAGCTTTTTAAATCTAAACAATTGTTCGTCCTATATGTTCATATCTTCTAACTTATTTCTTTCCAGAGTTTTCATCCTTCATCTTTTTCTACCAGTTGTTACACCTGCCTTTCTTAAATCGTCTACTACTTGTTGTAACTATTTGGATCTTGGTGTATCCGTTTTCTTTGTACCGCTGGCTTACAGTACAATAATAATTATTCTTTTGTTGCCGTCCATACATACCTCCGTTAATTTATATTGCTTACTTTTTGCATTATATCTCGTCCCTAGATTTCTTGCAGTTCGTCATTTGCTCTTATTCCTACTTCATTGCCCCCTTCATAGCTTGATTGCATCCATTCATCACTACGTCAAGCGCTACCGAAGCAGCACTCTCAGACGCTTACTTTAGTTCAACCTGCTTTTAATGGCTTTACAATAATAATTATTCTTTTTGTTGCCGTCCATACATAGTTAAATTTTGTATTGCTTAATTATCTGCCTAGATTTTTAGTTCGTCAATTCCTACTTCATTGCCCCCTTTAGCTTGATTGCATCCATTCATCACTACGTCAAGCGCTACCGAAGCAGCACTCTCAGACGTTTAGTTAAAATTTCTGCCTTTAGTTCAACCCTGCTTAATGTTTTGATAATGCGAACCGGTGCAAGGTCAACCCGTCAAAATTAACCTCGCATGTCGATTTATTTGTCACTTTATTGAAATGTCTATTTTAAATTTTATTTAGGCCTTGTGATTTATTAAAATTCTGACTCACTGTTTACTTGTCCTCTTTATTATTTTTTTATTTTTAATTCTCTAACAAGTTTTAGTAAACCCATTCACTGTAGCTCAGAGCAGGGCTCAACAAGATGTAATACTATCATTTTATTACTTTAGCTACATTAGAATAACCTGAAATTCAAAATATTGAGCTTAATGTGCACTGCCTATTGAACTGTATTGTCGGAAAATGGGATAAAGCACGAGAACAGTAAATTCTTAAGTAACTTTACTTCGTCTTTCAGCATTTCCTAAACATCATCAAAATTTGAGGAATTTCTATACTTGCACTTTGCATACAGCACGATAAAGGAAGAAATGAATTAAATTAAATGTAAGCCAAAGCAATACGTAACTAGCCTTTTGGGAATTATACATTATTAATTAAAATTAATGAATTAATCACTTTAACAAAAAAATTCATGTAGAAGTTTGTACAGGTTTCGTGATACCAATGTATTCAGGTGTTGGTTGGCAGCTAATGACAGTTGGATTTTGTAGAAAAAGTTGTTTTATAAATTGCTTATGAATATTTATCAGAACCCCGAACATGTTTTTACGGAAGATCCGGAAAGCGGAAACGTGTCTAATCAACACTTGTTGGTATTCGTATTTGCAATGTGAGGAAAAAATGCTTACATATATGTATATAAAACAAAAAGGAAATGTTTGGATAAAACACTATAGCAGAAAAAAATAAAAGAGGGTAAAGAATTATTTAAATATTCATGATTCACAACTTCAAAATAAAATCAGGGAAATTTAAGATCAAAGTTTCCAAGTTCAGTAATACACGAAGTTACCACAAAATGAGGCCAAAGACTAAAATACGGCGCATGTAAAAGAAGTAAATTGGTTTTCTGTGATAAAACAAACGTTGCAAAGTTTAAGGAACATCCTTTTATATAAGATCGAAGTATTTTGTAGTCGTATATACAGAGTCGTTCACCTGACACTGCCATAAATTACTTCACGAGTATATACAACATACATACATATATAACTAATTATAACCACCACGATATTAATAAACGTAAAGATACAGGATGAAATATTTTGAATCGGCTGAAAATGAACAAAGATTTTCAAGAATTATTTAGTCGAGAAAACAAAACAACAGTTTTGTCAATTACTTGTACAGGTTTTTTTGTTATTTTTCTTGAATCAATCAGTCGAAGTCTGTATCCACAATACGCAATTTAAGAGGTCTGTTAAACCTTTCGGCACATGATATCTATATAGGGCTATAGGGCTTAACAGAGGTGCTAAGCGCGTACTGTAGCTACAGACTTCGACTAATTATGTGTTCAGTGTGTTGGGTTTACACTATTTATTAATCTGTACATGCTACAGATTCTTTAACCACTCTGACTGATAAAATTTAGACATTTCTTTGTCATTATTGCAAAATTCAAATTTAAACATATTTTGCATTATAATATATTCTTTGGTTGAGGACTGCCATAACAATCAACAAACAAAATTTAATGCACATGAATTATCTCAATCTGTTGCGAGGTAATATATATTTCCGTGACTATGGGGCAAACAAATACTTCTGTTAAATCACTAGTCGTAGCAGGAATGGAAAAAACATTTTAAAATCCGAATATACGCATAAATTGGAAAACCTGTCTATATGATGCCATCAAAGTGTTTGAGGTGCTCTGGAAACCGAAGTACGCCAATATACTCTTCTAACTTATTTGCTACTTTATAAAATACTAGAAATTTTCCTTCTCGAATAATAAGTATATTTAAAGAAAAGCTAGCCAGCTACTTGGTCGTTACTTGTAAGCAAATAATTTCATTAGTCCGAATGTAATTATAAATAAATATAACAGAAATAAAAGTACTGGTTGATAATACCATGCCGCCTACATATAACCAAATTAACGCAAATTGTTTTCCACGAGTAATCGATTTTCACGCACAAAACTTTCGTTCTCAAACTAGACTAACCAGTATGTACCATACATATACGCCTTAACGTCTGTATATGGAAAGATTCCACGACAAGAAGTATTTGTAAGTTATTACCCAACGAATTGTAACAAAATCGTTACAGTTAAGCCATCGTATAACAGAAGACGTAAATTTCTTTGAAATTTCTATTTATCTTTAAGATCAATATTAGATACCTCTCTGCGACTGGTAAAAGTTTTTCTAAAACTAAAGAGAACTTCCACAATTCAAGTGATTTAACGGACGTGGAATAATTAACGCTAATAGTAGATACTCGTAGTAGCGTACTATCTACCCTTATTAAAAATTCATCCAAGTACTAATTTATCCTGTTCAAGGTTAAATGCTTTCTAGTGTTCCGAATAATGTTAATATTGTAGTCCGGCTAGTGGCCTAGTGGCTTGTACACTTGCCTCGTAGTGCGACAGTACCGAGTTCGAACCCCGGTGCTTTCTTTCTGAGTATGGTTTTCTATAGTTTTCCAAATTCCATGGCATATCATCTTAAGTTGGTCTACAGCCGCAGGCGTAATAATAACTCATGGCCAGCCGATGCCTCCTGTAATTGACGCAAGCTGTTGGGGGATGCTAAGGCATGAATTATTATTATTATTTTACTTGTCATATGCAGTATGATAAACGATACAACGAGGGAAATTATAAAATTTTCGTACCCAATAATGATGATCTTCAAAATAGGCATTAATCTTCTTTTGAATTGGTTATCGTCTGTAAAATACCGTTCTCTAAGATACCAAATAAAAAAGCCACACAAAGACAAATCCGGATTATTTATTAAGCGAATCAGCTCAAGGAGGTTACAATCGCAAAGAATGACAACAATCTGGATTCAACTGAATTAGAGCAAAAGCAATCCTATTGGTATAGAAAAGGCCAAAAGTTTGCTAGCTGAAAAATATTTGTAAACATTTTCGGAGTTTTATGTAATCATAAGGACCAATTGTTTTACAAGGGTTTTCGTTTCTAATAGCATTTTCAATAGATTCATAGCCGTATCTAAGCTGTATTGACGAATATTTTATTGTGCAAATAAAACAAATTATCGCCTCCATACGCTATAATCTTTAGTTCATAAATAGTTTTGGAATAATTTTATTTTCTTGGCAAAACCCTGCCTAAACTACGGTGATCGAATTACACAACATACACATATTATTTTCATATCACTTCCAAAAACCAGAAGAAAAACTCGTTAGTTTGAAAATCGTTAATGTAATAGTGGTACTCAAAAGTCCATATTCGCACTGTGTAGTAGCAAACGTACCAAGGTTCTGGTAAATAGTGTGTACTACCTATGTACAATTGACCAGGGAAATGATACTGTAGTGCCGCCTTGATGGATATAAAATACTATGGGAACAGCAAATCGACCTACACTTGCGGGAACAAAAGGTGAAGTGTTAAAAGACATTTATCTGTGGATTACCATACAATCTGGGTTAGATTCAGGACACACCTAAATTGTAGGTACCTAATATGCAAGAAAAGAAAGTGCGAGGAACTTCAAACATTGTGTAGTGACTTCCTCAGAAGTCGGACTGCGATTCCATTGATAATGGGGCAATTGTGATAACTCAGGTAGAATTTCTTTATGGAAGTTGAGAATCTTCCATCAACAATTCATAAAGATACAAGACATTCAAAAAACGTATACATTATAGCAAATTTTCGAAAACTTTTTCTCAAAAATATCTATTTAGGTATTTCGAAAGATTTCTATTAATATTTTATACTACTATAAAGTGTAAGGATACATGGGAATGTTGTAGAAACAAAAATTACCTGCGACTAAATTTTAATTAATCACACAACATACTTCCGTTGCTTGCAGAACAAGGATAATCTGTAAATGTGCGAATAAAGTGAGACATTACATTTATATGATTAGTTTCTCTGAGGGAAGGAGTTTTTGTTGTTAGGAACATGCCTTGTTGATGTTGATACGCTATTACAATTTGTAAAGCTTTTTGCTAATTTTCTGAATATGATTGGCTAATTCATAAACAAAAACGCTACAGTATACATATATGTCTTTAACGAAGCTGCAGCGTTTTAAGAAAATTAATTAAACCAAGAACGGGATAACACGCCGAAAGCAATAAATACCTAATTTCCGGTAGGTGTATCGTACTGAACCCTTATAAGTCCTAGAATATTACCTTTTGTGAGAATGTATCAAAGTTTATTATGTCATCGGTCGCCTATAGTAGCTCATACATACATATTAGTGATAGCCTATTCAAAATGACCCATCTTTATGCATATACATGCCTATAAGGTATATTATGCAATCAATATGGCTTAGTTATCATGGAGGTCAGGAAAAATTAAGCTTGCCGTAAATCCCGATTATTAAAGCTATATATAGTATCGTTACGTATTACTAATTCAAATAATATTCAGCTTCCACTAGCCTTTTTATAACTTGTACAAAACTATAATAAATAATATATTATAATAAATTATAAACTAGAATTATTCAAACCTTCTCTGTGGTAAACTCAAATTCCGTGGCCCGTCAAGAAATTATAATATTTCTTAATGAACTGCTTTGCGTCAATAAAGTGGACAAACGATGTAGAAAATAAAACGAAAAATTGACACGACGTTTAGTCGAATTGTGATGCAAATCTTGAAATTACATATTCCGCTCGATAAATTCGTCTTCACCGTCCAATCTCTTGCCCTCTCGACTTGATATTTATCGTAAAATAGCACATGTTTCTGGGGTTCTAATCGACAACAACTAACAGCTTTTACACTTAATTGAGAATAGTTTAGCAGCGATATGTAACACTTTCAGAATACATGAGGCAATAAGTCAATCTATGACAATCTAATTGTACAGAACATTTTACGTTAAAGTTGCGTGAAGCGTTGATATCACTTAACGTACCTTGAAGTAAGCGCGTCAGGGTAAAAGGGCAGACAAGGCAGAAATACGAAACTTAAAAGCCTGGAACGCAAATGGAGTTACTAGTACTGCTCTAGCGTACTAGGAATATGAGCCTTGAAAGCGAATATAGTGTGCAATCGAGATGTATGTACGTTAAATATCTAACGTCGATTTCAATTTGAGAGAACCTGGGCCTATGCGTAGTGCAGCTCTGCAGAAGTCGCCCACCATATATCTTTGTTCTTTACTGGTCCTTTCGGAAAATGTAGTTAACATTAAATGCAAATTCCGAAGAATAATATGTAAAGCTTTGCTTTCCTTTCCAGTTCCTACGCTTCTAGCGGTGGATCGTCACACCGTTAACCAGAAATTAACCTGTAAGCAGTTTAATTCGTTAACAGCCAACAAAATACATTTAAACGACTTTTCTAAATTAAATTGTTGAATATTTCGCTCCTTTATACCATTAATGTTTATATTTGCTCCAATACTTTCACTTGTTGAATTTTATAAACCATAACTTGATAATGTTTGTTTAAGAAAAGTAGAACACCTACAAAAAGTTATTTTAACACCATCACGTTACTAAATGAATTATGTAAGAAACTGTCTTGTAGAAGAATAAGTATCTGTTAAATTGAGATATTAAAGAGTGCCGAATAAACGATAATATAATTTGATTGACATTGACAAAATGATTAAAAAGTCATGTGAAAGGTCTGCAGACCTAGCTCATATAAACTCTGTCAAGAATGATAGATCCATTCTATTTTTTATACATTCTTACATAAAACTTTTAAATATGTACACAGCAATCAATAAAATTACGTATCGGATGAACAAAAAGATGAAGATAGCTTGTGTGTCTCTAGATTATATCCCTCTAGAATTATTTTAAATGATCGGCAAATATTCTCGGTAACAGCAAAATTGCGCCACAATTATTGTGTATATATTTATGTAATACCACAACAATCTTTGTTCGAACTTTTTGTAAATATGTACTTATGCAAGATTTACTTCTTAAAGTTAATTGAACTTTAACCAACAGCAGCAGGAAATCGTAATTAATGGCAAACAATGTTGTCGGTTATATACTTTAACAAAGCTCTAAGTTAGTTAATTGGTGTATAAATAAGTAAGGTACGTGCATTGCTTCATCAATGTTTTGTTTGTTTAACAAAGAGCAAACGCAAATTTGCTAAAAATACACGAATCTTACGAAATAGCTTGCTATTATCATTATAGACTCCAATCATTTTGAATGCCATTGAGTGTAACACAATTATAAACCAACCTAGATTTTTTTATGTGGACCTAGGTATTGTTAGAATACTCCAAAAATAAACCTTAGTAATGTTAGTAAGAATAAAGAGCATTAAATAAATACGTTTAATATAATTAATTTTGCCCCTCTCCCCTAACAACACAAAACGACGAAGCGATTGTGATTACATAGCTACTGTAGCTGACTAAAATTCAATGACTTCTCAAAGAAATACATTCCATCAGATTAAGGAGCAAAATCGTATTATATAATTTATGAGATTCAAAGAAATATTGATTTGCGTACATTCGATCTTATTCAAACCTTTATAGAAACTAAAAATAGTTTTAAGTAAACTACTTTGTTAAATTGTAGGATAGCAAGATTTATTGTAATCGATTAGAACTTCATATCTTCAAGCAATTCGTTACATACTACAAAAAGCAATATTATTCCTAAACAGCATTATTTCGTGGAACATGAATATTGATTTTCTTTCACCATATTATTTAATTGCAAATGGATTTAGTGTAACGTTTTTTTTTTATAGTATGTGTTATTTTAAAACAGACGTCGTGACGACATGAAAGTATTTTTTACGTTATTTCTTAGTTCGGTAGGAAAACAAAACATACAACTAAAATTTTTGTGTAGACATTGTTGGCATATCTTTATACAGCATTTTTAGTGAAGTTACAGAGTGAGAGACTAGCAAAATGACTACAATAGCAAGTAAAGCAGCAAGTTAGAATCAGTTCGTAGTGCCATTTTAGTTGTTTTTTGCAATATATTTATATTTAATTATTTTTAAACATACATATTATAACTGTCACATGAATTCACATGCTGTTTCTAGTAAAAACATAAAAGTTTATTTTATACACATTCATATTTATGTAACACAATACACAGAGCATTCCAATGAAAGCGATCCACCTTAAATAGGTCGAAAACGTCACGAAATAGGAAAAAAACGCCGAGACAGGTCGCCTTTTATTTGAAAGGAGAAATTCTCGCCAATAAGACTAGGTCTTGGCTCTCCTCACCCCCCAGCATTAAAATTTCAAACGGCACATTTTACATATTATTTGCAACAGCTTTCATGTGGGACAGCCTATACCTGTCCTTTAGAAGATATTTGCTAAACTTTCGAGGTATCTTTTCTATTTCTTCCGAAATAGAAGGGGCAATGGGAGCCAATACCTGTTTTTGCCTTATTGGTGGGTTTCTTCTTTCAAAATAAAAACAACCTGTCTCAGCGTTTTTTCGTATTTCGCAACGATTTCGACTTATATAAGGTGGTTTCATTAGAATGCTCTGTATAATCCTTATGTAATATGTACTTTGAATTACCTCTACTTAACAACATGCCCATAAAACGGACGCTCGCAATCAAGCTAAAATCGATATTTAAAACTTGACGGTATACTCAAAGCAGGCAATTATTTTACCTGTCTTTCAATGATATAATCTGTAGTTTCATAATCTATTGCAATTAAAGATGAAGGATGGCTGTAACTTGTTCAATGCTATACAAAATTGTTAATGAAACCGTGAAATGATATGAATTATCCGGATTTATTAGTTCGGATTGTTTGATACGGAATATTAAGCTACTGTTACGTACTGTACATATGCACCTACTATATTTCTACACCAATAGTTACATGAAAGCCCTATACTTTAAAACTTGGCGACTAGTCAGCGAACACTGTTGTATACAGTCTTGAAACAATCGTCGCGGTAATATAATATCAAAGGGTAGCAACGCAAGCGACAACGCTAAAAACAACTCTAAAACAAGCATGCACGCTTCACTATAGCCATGTATGTATTTACGTATATCTTCGCCACAAATAAACACAGTTATATCCTTCAAGAAAGTAATAATATCCTTAATAACCGTTTTCGTTCTCAAAGCTTTGCTATAAACTGACGCTCATGGTGAATACCGTTTCTACCCTTTAAACCTTGCAGACATTTTACACTAAGCGATTATGCAATTTAGTGATTATGCATTTCCCTTGAGTACTTCCTCTGAACGTGTATGATCAGCTAAGAAACTATCGGTAGTAAATTGTTACTCTCCGAACCTTCTATAAAATTAATTGCAACATTATGAAAATTCTGAGCTTGTCATATTACAACAAGCCTAGAGAAACACTACAACATTTATAAATAATCTATTGCCATATTCCATCGTTTGCGATCTTTTAATGCTAAAATCAGTTTTTCATATAGGAATTGAAATTAAAAGAAGCATCCATTAACTACATACATACATCGCCCATACTCGAATCAATATACATAGTTCAGTATTGAGCAAAATTTTTAAACCAACCTACTTCATCATGTAAACAATAACGCCAGTTTATTACTGTTATTTAGAATAACACCTTGTTTACTTTATTTACATCTCCAGTAACATGCATTCTAAACTATTTAAATATCTGTTGGTAGTCCTCTAGTAAATACGCTACTGCATGTTTTGCCACAGTTCGTAGCACCTTTAATGGGTTTAAATGTAACGATCCGGCATAACTACAGCAATTACCGTACGATATGTGAGCACATACAACTAGCAGTGTTGCAGTAGCTTTGAAAGTCTAGATTAAAAGAATATTTCGTAAAATAACCAGGCAAACGTTAACTGTTATAGTTTCAATATCTTCTCTGTCGCTGCAGATGGCGTTATTCCACTATTTTCATGATCTCTGACTTTAAACGTTAAATGTATACAAAATATCTGATGCCTGTCTGATGGTCTCTTATCTTTCTTATTATAATGTAACACTTTTACAATATACGTTTTCATAATACAAAGTAAGGGTATTGTAATAAAAAATTAGGCTTAAATGAATTGATATGTAGAGAGTGGGCCATCTAACAATTTGAAATCTACAGGCTATTTTGATTTTGACAGATAAATATTCACAAATTAACAGAAAATTGGTTTTATGTTTGATAAAGTTACTTCCAAAGTAGTGAGTCTTCCCAAACTGTTAAAAAATTCATGTGGAAAATTTTGAAAAAAAAGCCAGTTTGTGAAACTGGATCGTTATTGGACAAAACAACACATCAACGTTCTTGTCCAGTGCGTTCAGTAGGAAACATTGCTACTGTTGTCCAGAGTGTGCGTGAAAATTCATTAACATCAACTCGTCAGTGTTCTCAGAAGCTGAAAATTTCTCGCACTTCTCTGAGGAAAATTTTGCGAAAAGACCTCGGTATGAAGGCTTACAAAGATTAATTAGTCGAAGAATTGAAGCCTTATGACCATCCGATGCGTTTTTGGTTGGTCCAATTAACCCCAATTATATATATTACACCAAATCTTATTTAAAGATAAAAGATGCCAACATAAATTATATTCGTTTACAGTAGACTAACGAAAGCATAGCAAATGTCTGTAATGTGGAAAGTATCATATATGTGGAGGCTCTGATTTAGAACTAATACACTGTGGCATAGAAATACTTACAAAAACAAATTTTTAGTTAACCCGTGGGAATATCGTTCGGTTTTCACTTTACTTCCTCTTGTAGAAAGAAGGAGCTGGTGGAACTTGCATCAATTAAAAATTAAGCAAACATTCGTTGAAATGATGATAAAGAGAGCCTACTATGGTTTTTTGGAATAAACGTTCTGAAAGTATTACAAATCACTTCGTATTCCAAAATGTTTGTTTTTATATATATATTAATATATAGTTTTCATATTTGCTGTAGTATTTGCTATGTATACACTGACGCATCAATCCAATATTTATTGGCTTTTGAATAAAGGATATTATTATTATTATTATTATCTACGCAAATAATTTTTTTACTTGAACAAACTATGAGGCACTTTCAGTGTTCAAAATTACTTCTACATAAACGAATTTTTATTTTTAATATCTAGAATAGTCTGATATTGTGCATATGCATATCAGACGTAGTGGTGAATATATACATATGTACATATATAATATTATAGTCTCATGCAGCTTTAAATTAAACCATATCCCTGTATGTACACGAAGATAAGCTCGTTCACTTATACGAATTCAGTAGTCAAAGTGTTCGGTCAACATATTTTACGAAAATTAATATGTTTGTACTTTAATAATAGTCAGCAGCAAGAAACAGAGTATACTCACCATAAGACCACCTATGCAGTTCTTGCTACACTACTTCTAATTTAAGTTATAAATTAAATTACATATCACCGAAATCTACCCGAAATTACAAAAAACGGTATACAACATGTACATACGTTTTCATTGATTGAACTAAACCTTTTATTGTCTAACATGTTTTACAGTGTTTATAGCAATAAATACCTTCAATGAAAGAGGATTCTAAGAAACATGGTGGTAGTTTTTACTAGTTTACGATAGTCGTTCAAACACTTCGCATTCACTAATACGAAAAAAGACCATAAAATCAGCAATTTGAAACACCATGTCGCAGAAATTAATTACCACAACACAGAATCCCAATATAGAAACTTCAAAGTGTTATAAAACCAACAATAAAATAAATCTCTAATTGTTCTGAAAAAACAGACTTGAATTAAGTTTTGCATCAGTACAATTACCGTAAATCTGCTTTTTTATCATTACAAGATATTGCGCAACGTTCTCTGATTTAATTAAAATTGATTGCATACTCTTAACGTTACCAATTTCGGCAACGACATGCAATTAAATTTATTTAGGACGCAGCTTCCTTTCACTATCAAAAAAGTATCATAACAACAAGTTCAATGCCTGCGAGCATCAACCTAGTAAGATATTAACGTTGATGTATTACATACGTATACATTCGTGATATCTCTCTCTGCCAACTTTATAATTTCTCTTACCTTGATGAAGCGACAGGGGCAACGGGCCATGACCTTCGTGATCTAAGGATTAGTGCCGTACGAACTCCCGTTTGTTGTGTACCCATTTGCGGGGCCGACGTTCGTTTCCTAGACCTCCTGGCACCCCACAAATGATGTCCAGGATGTGGTCCTTGCTCTGAACAAGCTCTACGTCCTCTACCGCTTAATAAAATTTCCCTTTTCACCCGATCTTGTTCTAGTCTTGCCGCCAATTCTTGCTGTACTTCCAGAGTTGTTGGTATGGACATTCCGATTATTGATATTCAACAAACTTAAAGATAATTGTACCAACTCCTTCTTATAATGTTATAAAACCTACGCACTATTAATAATATAAACACTCGAAATGAAATAAAAAGAAAGGTTGCGAAATTACACAATTATTTACACAATAAACAGAGGCGAATTAAGCAAGCAATTAAAACAACAAGTAAACTCACTGAGCACCGACAATCACATAATTTAAATGTTCAAATGAAAGTAAAATTTACATTTAGTTATAAGTTAGGAAGTGAAAAGTTATATTACTATTTATTCGTTGATATAACAAGTTTATTAAGTAAAAACTCGGAGTTTATTCCCCATATATGCAATAATAATATAGTTAGTCTGAAAGGTAAATATCATTTAGCGGAGAATTTACATTGATAAGCGGGCGTCACGAATTATTTGAATCACGGGTAAAGACTGGCGTAGGTAATGTGTAGAGTAGTAAGTATCTGGAACACGTGCTTGTATTTTAAGGCGCTTGCGTTCACTGTGGATCCGCGCTGTTCGCCTCAAAAAAAATATATAACTACTATCCGGTACATGTAGTAACCCCTCTACGTGTCCTGTGGTAGTATACCATAATGAATTTTGTTTCTCTATAAATCCTGTTATTCAGTTTTAACAGAGACTATTTAGCAACCAGATAAGTTAAATAGATTGCATTGTGGTTATGTGTTTGCGACATTCGCTGTTATGCAAAAAATCCCTTTCATTGTTCCTAATTTTTTTAATTATAATGAAATGAAAGAACGCGTTTGTTTATACCGTGCAGTTAGTAATGTAACATTTAGATATAAAAATGGGTACCAGTGAATAATGATCTAATAAAATTGAGTATAAAAACTGTCGCAGGCTTTCGCAATTACCAAACACTATTTAAATTTTGGTTAAAAACAAAGGGTACCAATTATTTCCTTGTATAGAATAAAATTTGCTAAAGAAGGGTTATGATCAAGAAATAAGTAACAAACGGTATTTCAGACAAATGCATTGCACACATAATTTAAGATTGTAAAATAGGCTGTTTACGAAATGAATAATGAAATTCTTTTTATCATTGTTACTTCTAAATCAACAGTACAAAATAAATAACTGGAGAGAGTTTCCTGTATCTGTCAGCTTAATATATACATACAGACAAAAACTGTTTTAGGCAAGATAAAAGAACTCTTTCAGATTTCATTTTTTAAAACACAACAGTGTTCACATTCTAATGCCCTGATGTTTAAATGTAATAGTGCTTATGACAAAAGCTAGTTACACAAATATAGATTTAAAAGACTTACCAGAAAAAAGCTATACATACAACGGTGTGCAAAAGAAAATAGTATAAATTAACTTTCTTTATAATTAAGACATGTATGAAATATGTATATCAACTTCTTCTGAATAACTATTGATTTTAGATAAAACATGTAAGACTCGAATTAGTTTTGGATTTGAGGAAAACAACTGAAGGCAACTTATGTAATTTCCACGTGTGTTTTCTTCAATCTCTCTCTCTCTTTTTGCAGATAAAATAATTCAGCATTATAATTAGATATTCTTAATATCAACAATACTATCTTTACAATTTGCGTTGAAAATGGACAACATATCAATTACCGATAAGCCTTTTCTCTGGATGATAGCTATGCGATTATTGCAAAGAAAATAGATTGTTCTAAACACATCGAAAAAAAAACATGAACGCAAGCGGTCAATTAGCTAATGATTTAGCAGAAGTTTTAGTAAAATGAGTGTATCAAAGTAGGTACGAGGGAGGTACAGTATTTGACACGTCTAAAATGAATAAAATTGAAAGGTACTGGATGAGTCTGCACGTTCGTATCAAATAATTAACCCGAAACTGTGGTTACCGAAGACACTATTGATAGGGTTCATAATATGGTACCAAGTGATGAGAATTACCGTTAAGTTCATAGTAGAAACATGTAGCCTTTCAGTTGGATGTTTTGAGAAAATATTGCAAGATAAATTAGTAGGTATAGGTTCATGTACTATAAAAATCTTGGAGACAATTTTTTTTGAATTTCAATGAGATTATTTATGTCGATTTTTTACCATGTCGACGTACTGTAATAGATAAATACTCAATAACAAAAGTTCGAGAGATCATTAAAGAAAGACGAAAGGGAAAATTGAGACAAACTGTTCTGCTTTCCCAAGGCAACGGTTAGCGCTTCGAATGTTGAGTTTTTATGACTGCCATTCACAATACTAGGTTTAAGCCCCTCTATTCCCCCTACCTAGCAGAAACTGGTTCACTAAGAAGTGGTTACTATTATTATTATTCCCAAAATTAAATTAACATCTTCGAGAAAATCAAACCTTGAACAAATGATGACAGCGGTAAATAGGTGGCTAACAGAATAACACACAGATTTTCTCTAAAGGAATCTTGGCAATGGAATTGGAATTTCTCGTTATAGAAAATGTATTAACCTTTGTGTGTATTGACTAATGAACTGCCCTCGTACAACATCCATAAAGAATCTATATAATCTGAACTAATCTGAATATATAGTCCCAAGAAATGTATGGCTCTGGCAGTACTCTAGTTCGAAGTGTTATATCTTTTTCCGATGGAAATTGAAGCACAACACTATCTTGTAACCGGAAACCATTTCATGTCAACTACATCTGTTTGGTTAGTATTTCATCCTTTCAGAAGATAACGAACTAAATATATCACCAATATTATTCAGAATTATTTATCAGTGTAGGATGAAGATGTTTCTGAATAGGTATCTTAAAATCCAGATTTGAATATAACCACGCAAACGAAAATTAGACAATTTCCATCACCTCTTGAAAAACTGCGAACTGCTTTCCGATTGCAATAGCACACAATGGCACTTGAATTTTCTGATAAATTAGTATGACATATTCGGTAATGATTCCTATGCCTTATCAAAATTGCAATTTGAGAGCAGTGGCGTTTATAGCGGTATGAGAAAGGGATTTATTATTTGCATTAGTAACTTGCAAAACAGCACCTAACATAGTGGAAAAATAATTGCACGTGTGCCAGTACTTACAACAGGAGCTGTACCAGCCTGCCCTTTCCAGTATATTGTCTACTGTGCGTACGGCTAACCTATCAACTGTTCATCAATGTAAATGCATTCAGATTACAACAAGTATAACTTCTATTTATAAATCCTAAATTCCCTCTAACTTGGGGAGACAACCTAATCTGGACAACTACATGCACCAATAACTGATTCAAGTAACTACGCCAATAGAAATGCTGGCTTTCGTACACCCGATTTATTAACATGAGTCGGATTAAAATATATTAGTATTATGGTATTATCACAAAGGAAAATCATACTCATTATGACACAGAAACACGCTATACACTGCTTAAAGTCTGCTGAAAATACAATTAATGGAATAAGTATTCGTGATGAGTACAATCTTTTCCACCTCTCGGAGATCGAAAATTCGACAAATGCCCGGCTAGATTTTTTCGTTTTTTTTTTAATATCTCGGCTATTAAGAGAGATAGGACCGAAATCTAGCTAGAAATCTTTCGGTTTTTTTAAATATCTCGGCCATTAAGCGAGATTAGACCGAAATCAAAGGCGCCAATGTGCCTTGCTGGGAGTTTGTCCTCTCGTTTAGATTAACAAGGTGAACCTACTTGCCGAGGAGGAAGCAGATACATCAAACGGTTATCGAGCTAGGTAACATTTATATGATGAAAATGTTGTCCAGAAAAATTTATGAAAATGTAACGGTCACAGCGCTCAAACGAGTTAATGTGCCTTCCTGAGAGTTTGTCTTCTCGTTTAGGTTAACAAGTTGAACCAACTTGCCCAGAGCGAAGCGGATTCATCAAACGGTTCTCGAGAAAATATCGATGAAAATTTAGCCCTATAAGGCGCTAATGTGCCCTGCTGGGCGTTTGGCCTCTCGTTTAGATTAACAAGGTGAACTTACTTGCCGAGGAGGAAGCAGATCCATCAAACGGTTATTGAGCTAGGTAACATTTATATGATGAAAATGTTGTCCAGAAAAATTTATGAATATGTAACAAATATAATGAATTGAAATCAACTTGTTAAAACACATCACGAGGAGCAGTAAATCGTAACAGCAAAAGCAGACTGTCAAGGCATTGTAGTAAATAGATACGTTTATACGAATAAAATGAAGGAGGGCTGACGATAAATAAAAAGGCACACAGCGGATTGGTATTTTTACCACATTCAAGAAAGCTACTCATTCGTATCATTTTAAAATGGTCAAAACACGAGAAACAGTTGCTGTTGAGCTACATAGATAGAAATAACTAAACTATACCAACAAACTTAAATTCAACGAAAAATTGCAGAAATGGTCGATAAAGCATGTATAACGATTCAATTAATAATGCAGAAGTATAACATAGCCCCAGAAGTGGCAGGCCAAGAAAATTAACATCTGCACTCAAAATTATATGCAGTGTTGCAACTAGTGGCAAAACAAGTTAGTATTAACATTGGCACACATGCATGGACCACATGCGGAGGATCGATTATAAGAATCGAGTAAATCGAAAAAAAACATGGATCACTGAAGTGGATAGGCGAACAATTTGCAATGTAATACGTTATAAGCCTGAGGAATTTTGGAAACAAGTTATTTCCTCTAATAAGTGCAAGTTTCACATTTTTGATTCATCTGGCAATCAACAAGTATGGCCAAACAAAAATACTGAATATAGCAAGATAAATTTAAGACCCACGGTGAAGCACGGAAGTACCTCTATTATGCTTTGGAGCTATATATCGAAGGCCAGGATTGATAACTACCATAAGATTGATGGAATCATGGATCGATGGGTATATTTACACATTTTGAGGAAACATCTACAGTAGTGGACAAAAGCTAGGGATTGAAAAAAATTCTATTTTCAGCAAGATAACGATCCCAAACACACTGCTCGGGTTATTAAGGGGTAGCTGCTGTATAATACTCTCCACTTGTTAGAAACGATGCCTCATTCTCCCGACAATAATCCTACAGAACATATATAGACTGAAATACAAAGAAAATTGAGAGAAACTCCAATTAGAATTCGGAAGATGTTAAAACAACGTATTAACGAAGAATGGAAGAAAATAAATTTCCAATTTATAGATAAATTAATAAAATCCATGCCTAAACGCCTCAAAGCAATTATACAAAGCGTTATAGGACTGGATTCCAATACTTTTTTTTATATTAATTTTTGTAATTGTGACGTATATAACATTGATGGACCGAAACTTTTTCTTTATAAAATTAAGCATTTCACTATTGTGTATCAGTGTTTTCCAAATAATGAATTATCTTACGTGATAGAATAATTGGCTAACGTATCTTATTGATTTTATTGACAAATTTTACTAAGTAATAATTATTTAATACTTGTATTAGCAAATTATAAACAAAATCGCTTTTTATCATCTCACATTATATGCACAAGCTTGCGATGAGAAACGACACCTTGAAGCTAAAAGCACTGAGAAATTGAAAGACCGACTTGAATAGATGTAATATATTATATAAAAAATCGTAAAGAAACGACGAGAGCGCTAGGAAAGACGAACAAAATGAATGTTCTGTAAATATGATTGCGAACATGTAAATTTCGAGAAATTTACTTTAAATTTAGGCTAAAATGAATTATCTGCCTACCACCACCAAATAATGTGACAGTGTGTAGATAATAAGTGTCGTCGTAAACTACTGTACTGTAGTTAGTTGGCCTAACTAGCCTATATTCAACCGTTAGATATTTTATTCATTCATCATCATAACAAATGTTGAGAGTATTAAGCTAAACTTAACATTTGAAATTGTGTAGTTTTAGAAGTAGTATATCAAGCTTAAACAAAAGGTTAGGTATTTTTCTTTTCGCGTTTTCTTGGTCGTTATACAAAGTAGGCGCTCAATAAAATTAACAGGAAACCCAATTAATTATAACTTCTAACTAATTTCTTAAACTACTAGACACATTCTCGAGTCAGATCTTAAACTAAATTAAAAGTAGAAACAAACGGTACAGCGGAAGCTGTCGAACGAACTTTATTCACAAACGACGAGGCACATTCACACAACTTTATAGATGGTTCATGAAGGTAAGATTCATTGTGCTAAGTGTTACATAGAAGGGTAAGAATAGGTGTATACATATTGTTAAATGTAATCAGCAACGGTACGAGATAATTATGTGATTCTGAAAGGCTACACATACATATTATTTAAATTAAACTACTTATTTAGTTTCAGCGACTAAACGCAAAGGTGGGTTTGTGCACGCCATCGGGTGTTATTCAACTTCACCGGTGTAGATTATGGAGTGTAATATACCCCTGAAGTTTGCCGCAAATTTCGTTTTTTTTTCTAAATGAGTTCTGAGTGGTTAAGGATAGACAAAAACTACCACTTGCGAACTTACGCCACTTAACGAGCTTTTTCGTCTGATGTGGGTCTTCATATACGGTATGTTACAATAGAGGTGGAAGATGTGTTATACTTATTTCTGTGCATTTCAGAAAATAACTGCTATGACTTGTGATTAAATAGTGATTGCAAATATAGTTTCTCTAATTATACAGGCTGTTTACAAAATTATGAACCTCGTTAGTTCAAACTATATTCACAACATTGTGGAAAGTACAACTGTTGTGATTTCCAGAAATTGAACATCAATTAAACAAGAGCAACAGAGGTTATATGTATTTATGGTATATAAAGACCAGCATGAAACGATTAAATGGTGTAAGTCTGCAATTGGAAGTTTTTGTTATCCTAAGCTGCTCAAAAATTATATTGATTAAAGGAAGTTTAGAATAAACTTCATTGGTGTTACAAACCCTAGACATACATTTTGGTCGCAGCGAAACGTGACTATTTATAAATTCTACAAATTCACAATGTTTTATTAAATAGTTGATTTGCACTCGAGGATATTTCCTGGTTAATTAAGCATTATGTTAAGGTCCTGGTTCCAATACGAATGCGAACCTTTTTCAAATTAAATCCTAATTTTTTAGGAGGGGGTTTCGTTTAGTAAATAAAGACCGTACTTTAAAATTAATTTCATTCCTCTAAAAAAGATTACTGCCTTGATGAACTTCTTCAGACTAATTCCACTGCCTTTAAAGCAAAATGTTTATTTGTTAAATACACATTTTCCACTGAAAAATTGAATTTTGCCAACCATTTCATTTGGGCGAAAACTTTTAATACTGCTCACACATCTGTAAAAGAAAAAAGCTGATACTGAGGCACCGTCATTCCGGTAGTCACAGTATTGTTCAGTTGTTTTATTATTCCAATTATTTTTGCATACAAAAATTATTGACATGATGAACAGTGAACCACTCACAGAGACCGACTGCACTCCGGGAACAATCAATAGCAAAAAACGCATGCTGTTTAGTTATGCGTCATATCATCATCTAAAATGGTTTGTTACATTATTCATTATATTCAAACAGAATATTTTGTGTAACATTTCATTTAACAATATAACACGAAACAATTTGTATAACAGAAAAAGGCCATCTTGTTGACAAATTTTAAAACTAAATACACACGGAGAAAAAGAATTGTTAAATCAACAAAATGTATAGCGATATTTTGTCGAAAAAAAAAAATACTTAATACAATTAAATATTTTTGAAACAGAGACTCAAAAAGCTATAAACACACACATCTTAATAATACTCATGGGGTAAAAGAAAGACTTTATCACATAACTATTCAGAATATTTGCACCATGATTTCTGCTCACTGGAAAACTTAGCATCTGTTTTTGGCGAGCGGAAAAAGGCAACTAATATTTTTGTAACTGTGAAGCGTTACATTTACATAATGCGTTATTATGCGCAATGCTATTATCTATATTTTTCTTTCGCTGACTATAGCCAGAAAAAAATCACATTTCCTGTTTTACGGCTTTATATCTTCAAAGCCATTTATTTATCTAACTCTTAACTACTGTTAATTGATTAGCGTTTTATTTATTGAATTGTAGTATAAATACTTATGCATATAATTAGGTAGCTTTTGTCAGTTTGCAATTTATGATAATCTACTATTTTCATTAATATATTAAATTAACTTAAGCGCAGGATATGTGACTAGATACATCAATGTCAAATTAGTGTGTTTAACGGTATTAGCGATCTATTCAGTCATTTTTTGCTGTTTACTTTGACTTTATTCGAAATGATGGTTAATACTGTTAATACTTATTTCCGCAATTAAGACAGGTTATCGAATTTATTTTGCATATTTAGTCCTGCAGGAATACGTACGAATGTTTATCTATCTTAACTAACATATCTTTGTTTTCATTAAAATTTATTAAGCAAAAAAACATACATCCATTGGTTATCTCTAGTCAACTTTGGTTATTGTAAAAATGAATTAGCACGAACATCAACTGCTGCGATCTGAAATCAAATCTTAAATTAAATAAAGCCGTAAATTTTAAATCTTGACGAACACATCAATTCATAGTTAATAATTACGTGGTTAGTCAAGTACTCTTAACTAATCTTCAAATCTAATTCTAAATAATAATACTAATTTGGACACCCACTTACAACTGGTCTTTGCTTGAACAAACCCACTTGACTCGTACATCTGAAGAGAAGACTGACGAAACATCTAATGGGCCATCTAAATCTAAACCCGTCTGTACCGCAATTATTTCTTTTGAATACTTATGAATTTTCTAAGAGTGTAGATTATAAAAAAGCAAGATAACGAAAATTAACGTGGTATAATCATTCAAAGAAAATTTCTACGTCTGAAAAACCATGATTTTAATAATAAAAACTTAATTTCACCCGCAAAGGATTAGGAAACAATCAAATATGTCTACAATGTCGAGAAAATTCCAAGGGGAATTTGTAGTTCCAAGTACATTCGCCCACATCTTTTACCTTTCAAATCTATTACTGAGGTTTACTTTGGAAATATATTACGGTTCACAGTATGCGGTTCAGCTAGTAAATTCACGAAAAGTTTAATAGTATTGATAAATAGCAAACATAGCTCTATATCTAAAAATACTGTAACAATTAGAATTAATATAAGGATGTGTAGGTGCAAATATTTAAGATATTATTTTGATTTTACAGCGTTATTAAGATTGCCAGTGTTTCGCCAACGAATTAATTCCAGAAATAACTACGTATTTACATTCTGTAATAATTTTTGTTAGTCTCTACGTTGTTGCAGATTCCTATACCTGATTATTTGTGTCGGTAGGTAATTTAATTACATTGGATAACAGATTTTATTTTGTTTGTTATACCTTGTTTGAAAAGTGCATTTTTTTGTTAATTTTAGGCCGTTGAATACAATAATGACAATGAAATTAAAAACTTATTAGCAGTTTTCAAAAACGGTTTTTTTATTTTTATTTAAAACTAACTAATCTAACAAGAGCTATTGTTAATACATCTTGATGGAAGCGTTCGTGATCACTTACTATGGCGTTTACGAAAAACACATACCGAAAGATGGTCTTCTAACAGGTATCACTTCCGCAGTTTTGATTCTAATAACGCTCAGGAGATGGTTTAATACTGACTAGGTTAATTTGTGCAGTTGACGGAATGACGTGCTTAGTGTAAAATTAGAATCTCTTGATATTGATGGCATATCTTCTTCTTAATAAATTGCTGTATCGCTATTATATGCTTTGTTTCTGATTTCTGATTTCTAGGCTCGCTTCAGATCATTAGGACAACAAACAGCATAGATCGTTTTTTTTTATGATTTGACCAGTTTCTCAGACTTAAAGCGTATGAATTACAGCAGATGTGTGGCGGCAAATGTTTGTCTTGATCCCTATTTTGTAACCAAAATAAAACTGATATGCTTGTTGTATCAATGAAGTAATATAGACCGTTTTTAGAACATAAAGGGAACCTTACAACAAACATAACAGAAGTGATCTTGATTGTTTACACACTTTCGAATTATTTTATAATATCAACTATTCCTTTCCACTCACTGACTTCGACTGACTAACCTCTCCACTTTGTAGCTGGTTATACACCAGAATACGGCTTCTTCTTGTTTTAAGTTAGGTAAATGGGGCGCAGAAACATACTAAACACTAGAAGATGTGAACGGGGATAAATGCATGTCTCATGCACAGGTTTTCCGTTGATTTGGCTGATTCCGTGACGGTCGTGAGGACCTTGCAGACGATTACCATGCAGGAACACCAAAAAGCACTCGCAAAGAAATTCTTCGAAGCGACCACTGTGTATCTGCGAGACTCACCGAAGAGGAAACTGGGATACCGAAATGCACAATCTATCGAATTTTGACTGAAGATTTGGACAAACAGAAGGTCTGTGTGTGCTTCGCGTCACACACTCTGACAGATGACCAAAAGAATTGGAGAATTCAGCAGTGCAAAGATATGGTAAAAATGTTCTAAAGGAATCCGGAAAGCATGTTAGCCATTGTAGCTAGTGATAAAACGTAGTGCTTTGAATACGAGCCAAAACCAAACCTCAGAGTGCGGCATGAAAGTCACCAGAAGAGCCAAAATTACACTTTCAGAAAAAAATCAATATAATACTGGCGGCTACCTTCGATTCAAAGAGAATTGTTCACCGTGAATTCATCTCAGGAGGTCAGACGGTGAACGTAGAATATTATCTGTAATTTCTAAACGATTTTGAAGTAACAAATACTACAACAACCTAGATTCAAGCTCTGGTCTATATTGTAAAGAGAATAATGTTTCTAAAAAGCCGTTAAGCTATGAAGTGAAAACCGTAAGAAATTTTATCACTTAAATCCCTTATTCATCATATCGATTGTAGAATTGCAATATTTAAAATATATAAGGAATTCTTTTTACTTTTATTTATTTATACTTCTACTGCTACTACCTTAACTTATTCTCAAATTACACATAAAATAAAGTCTACACAAACTTATGAGCAGGTTGGAATTTATGAGGACTACACCACTATACCCTACAGCAATGTAATTTAATAAATTTATCGATATCAGCACCTAAGGAAAGATACACTTACATAATTGACAAGGACTTCCTTTTACGTTATATTAAGTCAGGTAAGGCCTTACTGTGTGCTACTATCGCGCGTATGCCATTAATTGACAACATTTGAAAATCACAAAGCGAATTCCGATTAATTTCTCAAACTATATGGGTAACGTTATCCCTATTGTTATTATTACATCCTGAGTGTATTGTGATAGTTTGCTGTTCCGACTTCTCAAATACAATCTCCATACTTTTGTAGGTGTTACATTCCATACAAACATTCTCAGTTTAGCATCCATTATAGAAAAGAAAATTAGCAATAAAGAATATTCTGTATAATATTTGTTGCGGATTATCATAAAGATTTCAAATTAATTAATAAGCAGATTATATACATATTATGTATATTGGAAGCCTCATCTTGAATGCATGTTCGGAGTTTTTTTGATCGCAATAACAAACCGTTACTTAAGACTTAAAACTGTGTTTCTGGATCGTGGTCGACTACATTTTAGTTGAGGGATAAATGATCTCAGAATGTCAAAATGTTGCATCACAACTACCTCATAACGCTATAAAAATATTTTATAAATACAAAAATATTTTTGCACTTACTAAACATCTAATGCACTAGTTAAAATAACATGCCATCAGGTCAATTAAATAATAGGTACGAATTGCTAACGCCAAGGAAATCTCAGAAGATAAATTCCAGATCCAGTATTTAACTCTACTACAAGTGGCACAGCAAAGTGCCGGAGGATCGCTTCAGAATTTATAAAACACTATACATTGCAGGTGGCAAAATATTTTCAAGAATAATTACACCGCCGACAGCTGGCAAGATTTAAAGCACTTTGCGGTAAGTATTCCGTTAAATCACCATATCTAAATAGTGGCAGAACGGTAACAGCACTCAAAAGGATATACTTACTTTTAATACGTGGTTGCTTTTTAAACATAACGGTTCCGACACAAATTTTAGCTGTGAAAGCTACGGAAGATTTATTATTTTATACACCCTCTTTTTAGTTCGTTTACTAACATTAATCTCGTATTTTTTACAAAACAACGTCCTATGAAATTTTTCTTTCACACATTTAGTAAACGCATATTATTTAGGTATATCACAGGCTCATAACAAATTTGGACAGATTACTAATAGAGATCTGGTTTGTACAGATCTTTATACCGAATAATTATTATTAGTTTCAAAGTAGGACACCTAAACGTGAGTATTGAATACTCTGACTTCAAATTTTAATAGCAATAAATGTTGTATATGTTGCACATACGACTGAAAAAACATTTCGGAATTTTGGATAAGTCATGAGTGTAGAGAGAATAGAAAGTTCTTCAAAGAGTGATGATGAGTTTGTATGTGTTACACAGCAGAAATGTCTTTTTCTCTTCTACGATTTCTACAATGAAGAAACTCTACATTGCCTACTCTGAACAAATACTTATTCAATACATAGCGATGATAGAATAGGTGTAAATCAGCTTTATGGAATCATTTCTTGGTTTTTCTTTCAACTAAACGAGAAATGGCTTCCCATATATGCACATGTATGTCCAATATTGATTCGCGAGTTTGGTTTATTGAATTTTTAGAATTTATTAATTGTAGAAATATGGAGTCTAGGTTACAGAAACTAAAAATCGTCGGCACTAGTAGATACCTAATACGATATGTAATAAAATACTGTTAAAGATGGGGTTCTACTAGATTTGCCTTCAGAGCCATCTGTATGGTAGATTGACGATTATGTACTCGTTTTATTAAGCAATATTTTCACTAGTAGATAAAAAAAATACAAATAAAGCAAAATAGAAAGAAGAAAGGGCAGTTAAAATGTAATGCATAAATAATCTTGATACCTTGTCACTTGTTAATAAAAAATTAAAATATATCGTATTAGTTCTTCTGTCATAACCTTTAAAAATTTACCCTCACTGAAACAGAAATTGAAGTCGGTGAGGATAGAAATTGTTTCCCCAGAGTTATATATGCCGCTGTCTCTTTCAGCTAATAGCTACCGTGTCATATGTAAAATTTTCGGCAATTTACAACTACCTTGCCCTCTAACAGGAAGCCATTAGCAATTGCCACACCCCTCAGCAGAAAACATTTTTCATGTATTGAAACACGCCAGGTTAATGACAGTCATAATGTAATGTAGGTTAAGCCTAGTATACACATCTCATTCATTCATTTGGGAATTAAAAGTATAGGGTAAGCTTCATGCCACACATTTTCGTAGTTCGTATTTTACGTTAAATATTCAATAATTATTGAAGTACTACAGTAACATATTACGAAAAGGAACTACGGAATAGTAATATGTAGTAATATAGTAGTAATATACGGAAAAAATTTAATTAAATAAAGTTGTTTGAAAATATAACTTTTTTTATTTCATTCTTCATATGGCAACTAATTTTGCCGTAACCTTTTTTCTTCTCCGTGAGCGTAATCTGGCATAGAGTTAATATTCTAGAAAAAAATATGCAAGAATTATCTCACTACATTCACAGTATCTACATTCGGAAGAGCTAACCAGATACATATATGTATGTACTTGTGCAGTGCAAAGCGCATAGTGACCAGACAATTCCTGTAAGTGACCTCAGCTCTCCTAAATACTACTTTGAGGTATATCTCTCTTCGCCTGGATGTATTCGATCATTCTTCCGCCGCCGAGTTCGTTCCGATGGGAGCGATTCCGAACAGCGAGTGCAGATCTAACAAAGGTTTTAATACTACTACAACAAGTCTCAAACATCAACTCAGAAGTAGCGAGTGGTCGTCAACTCTTTCACCTTGTTTGACTAACAACAAAGCTGCTATGCTTCGATGCTTATTTTAGTCTTCTATATGATACTCGAATACTACCTTACGATAAACCATTTCCGCAGAACCATCTCCAAACAGGAACTTCAGAATGCCCTCAACACAACAGCCTGAACGGGTTCAGCCTAAAAAGTGTAGCAAATGTCTCCTAAATTAATGGCTTCAACATCGAGTTGTCCTTTTTTCTAAATGCTGTGCTTTTCGAAGTTCTAAAAGCATCCAAAAAGTACTAGCAGATTCTTCGCTTCGATTTGCGGTAATAAGCTTTTGTTATCTGATTACCCTGAATAACTAAGGTATATCTTTCAGTGAAACTGAAAACGAGAGAAATATTGGTCGTCCTGATAGAAAGTGGAACCGGTATAGTCTCCAAACATGCCAGATCATCTTTGTCGACCCCTAAGGTTATTCCTAACCACAACATCAGCTACAATGACGGAAGCCTAAAGATAGTCCCCATGGCTGTCGTCCATCGCGACGTTTGAAGAACAATCTAGT
The DNA here is from genome assembly GCA_023690525.1 of Holotrichia oblita. Taxonomy (NCBI): domain Eukaryota; kingdom Metazoa; phylum Arthropoda; class Insecta; order Coleoptera; family Scarabaeidae; genus Holotrichia; species Holotrichia oblita. Next base: position 109,941,383 of record CM043019.1, read on the forward strand.
AAATTTTCTTTCAATCGGACTTCAGTGTTGGCTCGATAATTAAATCGATTGTTACTACCGGCCGGTGAAGCAGAAAATTGGTTAAAATAATATCTTATTTGCGAGCATGTATTAATGTAAGTATTTAGGAATTACTTAATAATTTAGCTATGACATATTGGATCGATTCCGTAAACTGCAAATTCTTTAATGCCCAGTTATCATTCTATGCTAGACATATAAAGTATGGATCCGAATAATTAAAAAACGACTGCGATTAGAGTAAAAAGCAGCGAGCAAATAAGGGAATATCAAGGAGGGTTTAAACTACAAAAATTGACTTTAGATCAGATTTTATACTGAAGCACATACAACAAAACACGGCTACAGCTTACACCTGCTATTCATCAACTACAAATAAACAGAAAATAAAACAACCTCTACAAGGAAAAAATGGTGGAAGAGTTCACGTTGACGAAAGAGTTAAGGCAAGGCCTATAACGCTGAAGATAATGCCCTGTCTACCGATTTCTTTAACCTAGAGGTCGATATATGAATCCAAATGCCAGTGCCTGGCCTATGTTGATGGCGTTGTTATTGGAACTGGTGGTGAGGCACTTCGACCTACTGAACAACATGAATAAAACAGAGTATATGTCGCGGCAAAGGATAGGAATGCGGTGAGGCCAACAAAATTGATTAGATTAAGACCGTCATCCAAATCGAGTATCTAGGGTTAATGCTAACATCGAAGAGAGAAAAATTAAATAAAATAAATAAAGACGACTGACGAAGAAATAAAACTACAGAAATTTAAAAAGGAAAAGAGATATCAACAGTATAAAAGTAGGATTGTATCGCACCATTACAGGATTCACTCTTCCATATGGGAGTGAAATATGATCAATATGAACAACAAAAAAAATAATAAACGCTGGAAGTTTGTAAAACAATAATTTTAAGAATGATATATAACGGAATTAAGATGCCGTGCAAATTTAGAAGAGAGACCAACAAGGAAGTAGAACAACAGCGTAGAAAGAAATGGGCAAAGATTTGAGTGAGGTGAAAATCAGATGTGAAAGATCTCGATGTCAATGATCAAGTATTGATTTAAATATTACATACATACATAGATTGCGACATATTCAGCCAAATTATTTTGTTACTATTATTACTTTCTAGAAACATTGCGCAGAAGCAACTTGTTACTGTTGGAAATGCCATCGCTCAATTTTGGAAGTACCTAAACACAAATTTTTGATTTCTAAAAATTTTGTCATAGATTACATGTTCTGAATTTATTACATTTATTACTCCGTATATTAACATTTGAATCATGAATAGGAGCTTTACATTTTCTTTTATCACCACTAGAAAATACAAATACTCTCTGTACTACTTTGCTAAAATATAACGACAATAGTTGTCATGTCAAAACTAATTTTAAATTCGCTGCTCCTACTTGTCCTACCCTTAGGCAACATGTACAATTCTAATTGCGAACAAGTTTGGGCTTTCTAGAGGTAAATGTATGCACATTATAATCCTACACAATTAGGATGAATCCGTAGGAATAAACAAAAATACAATAAATCATTGTAATTTCAAACACAAAACGGTAGTAGAAAGTAAAATCTTCTAGATGAGTTCCAGCGTATTTGAAATAAGTTTGTATGCGCTCTCTAAAGAGACATTTACGAGATATGCACAAATCAATACAGTATGAGAAAGACACCTACCTTGCCGACGTCCAATCTGTTTCAGTTGTCGATGCTGGCGCCGACGTACTTCTAGCGGGCAAACTAAGTCTAGGCATTATCTTCAGCGTTATAGGCCTCCTTCTCCGGTAGGAGTACTCTGTAATGATTCGAACTTCTTATAAATAGCAAGCATGCGAGTGGAGAAGACATTACAGGCAATAATAATACAGATAACTGAAACGATTTTGAGACCGTTAAAAGTAACCTGTGTCTATATCATTTAGCAGAAATTAGTTCATCTCGCAACCACAGTAACACTCTACTGTACTGCCAACTTTTATATTAGGAATTGCTGTCGTTCATAAAAGTATTTCTAATTTTAATATATTCACAAAAAAAGTATATAATTTTGTATACTCTGTGAAATTAATATCGCCAATTCTTTTTTTAATACTTTTTTTTATTAATTTAGCGGACGTTTGATTTTATAAGAGGTAGTGCATGTGCTTACCATGAACAAATACTTAGCGGACTTTTTGTAAAGACCTTATGTTCGACTATTTTGGAACGTTAAATAAATCTTTGAAGAAATATTGATGAAATAAGACATTTTTTGAAACATCAGTTTGTGCATCACGGCCATTTACGAAATAATTGAAAATTACGTAATAGAATTAAAATAAAACTACGAAGTAAGATAAACACAAGAGAAAATAACATTGGAGACATCATCACGTTACTTTTTAATAATAACTTAAAACTGCAATATTTGACAATTAAATAGCAAGCGAGCAGATTTTAGCCAACCACCAATAATTTATTCATCTGGAAGGATGGACAGCAGTGGTATTTTGCTGAAATATTCCTATCGCGACAATTCTTCAACACGGACTAATGGAATTTTGTTTAAAAGTTTTATATACGAATCTGCATTAATCCGTGTAGAAATAAAAGACCTAGTGGTTTTATTGTTAAGGATAGAAGCCGTCCTAATCATAATACTTGTTTTTTTGCATTTGTTTTACTTTATATTGTATTAATTTGTTTCGTACTATGTCTGACTTGTTTTGTGAAACTATAACAATTTCGCTCGTGTTTATACGTTTATCACAAATCACAGGTATTTCCCGTCTTTATCTAATAGTTGCAATATTTATAAAATAATTCAGCAATTTCATTGTGTTCAGAAATACAATTCTCTATCAAGTGTGTTAACCGGGGTACAAAATTTTGGTTGGACCAGGCAAAACAAAGTGATTCGAATAGTAACTTTTCGATAAATGGTCCTTCATTGCTGTAATGGTAATAGAAAAAGGTAACATACAATATTCAACACCTCCATAAATTTTTGACTGTATTTTGAAGACATTCAACTGAGGATGTATGAAAGAAGTTATTGGAAGTAAAGACGGAAAATTAAAAAAATTAAAATAAAACATTTACTGATTTGAAATCTGATATTAGTACCTACTTGGATAAGAGATTAGCAAATATCATGCGTATTAATATTTAAAGCATCGTCATGTGAACAAGGAAAATTACACATGATATAGAGTACAACCAACCGTATGTACATATGTATTTACTAACGTCGTAATGTCAGCATTGCTATATACATACATTGCTTAATTATTCTTTCATTCGAACACCGAAATACGTGATTAAGCATTTCCCAGAAATAAAATTGTGGAGATGTTTGTTTTTTAAATAAAAAGCCAGTAAGCCCAAAAATACAAGATTGCAAATGTGAAAATTGGCATAAACATTTTCTTTTTAACATAAAGAAAGTGTTTCGGCATTTTCAGAAGATATAATTGAGGAAGTATACTCCCCTACATCGACGGATATATTAATTGTTAGGATGTGTAAATGCTTCTAAACTACGTAATGCTAGAAACAAGGAAAGTGGAATTTAGAGCCTTGCCCAAAAAAGCGGAACTATTGGAGAATCTATTAGCTGCACTTTAAACAACTTGCACAAAAAAGACATAGGTACTTATGTTAAGTTATACAACTCAGAATCATCCCTGACATAAAATCTAGCTCTTGAAATGATGTAGCTCTTTGCTTTCCTCTTTTCTATTAGGTTTGTTTTAAATCCTTCTCTACCAATTTTTGGATTCTATTTTATTTTGGATGTATCTGTCTCTTACTATGTCTTTCTGTTCAATCTATATGTATAGGATACATATCTATATGTTTCTTTAGTTAGTTTTTAGGTAATGAGTGTACAATTCTTTCCCTTTGTTAGATCTTTAAATATCATAGCGTATTTTCCGCATTCTGTAAATTCAAGGTTAATTCTGGAAATACCAGAGACTAGTTAGTGTATAATGCAGTTCTTAATACTAGGGCCATAAAACTAAGCGGTATTATTAAGCATCACCTGGGAAACTCCAAAGGTATTTATTGTTTTCTTTATATTCGAACAAGTGATAGCGTGTTTAGTTTAATACCACAATAGTTGAAACCTTTTTATTTATATTGACTACAATTTGTAACCTTTCCCCTATTGTTGCCTTTATCAGTTTGGAAATTCCAGGGTGAATAATTATGTTAATTTAATAGTTTACCTCAAAGCAAAATTGAATTCTGTTCAGTCAGTGAAATAGTAACTCGCGATAAGTACACACACATTTTTGTTAATAGTTGTCCGTAAGTTTTTGTATCGAAGTTCGCGTATCGTTAAGAACATTTTCTATTGTGAACATTAGGTTAAATTAAGTGTAATAGTTTATATTCTTTAAGTGTTTTATTAAAGATTGTAAAATATATGCACGCGTTTTCTTAGTGTCCACTGGTCCTTCGAACATTTGCAGTTTATCACAAAAACAAAAAACTAGTGCTGGAGTTACAAGTACAGTCCGCATCATTGCAAACATCCACATAGCTCCAGGCACGTCAATTCTCAACACTATACAATAGGGTTAACTGAAGTACGGTTCCATATAATTGACAGTTAATATTTATTGCTTAATGCACCTAAATATCAGTTGGCTCTTGATATTTCTTTATCATTATATTCCAGACAGAGTACATTGTTTTCATATGTGATATTATTATTTTATTTATTCACATTGATATTATTTCTGGTTCTAATGTTTGTTTCCTTATTAACAGTACCTCTTCTGCTTTGTTTTTATCTACATATAACCCATATTGCTTTAACAGTCATCCTTCGTAATAAAACGTCTTTAAAATTCCTAGCTTCTACTATAAAGCCCATATCATCAATACACGCTTGCTATTATGTTCAGTAGTATTACAGCTTTCCTACTCATTTCCTTTTTTCTTGAAATCCGTGTCATACCTAGTTGGAATAAAATTATCAATATCGTTGCATTACGTTGCAATTGTTATTACTAATTGGAAGTTGTTTTTCGTAAGTGGGATTTCTTTCAACCTGGTGTAGTTCATTAACAATTTTCTATCTTCCTTAGATATAATTGAAGTACCAAAGAAAACGATATACAAAGAGCGAGAAACACTAGAGTTTTTCAATAAAACATCAAAATATCGAAATTAATCACAATAAAGAACCATTTTATACTGTAAAATGAAATAGTTTTTGAGAGGAAGGCGAAATATGTTAGTTCCTAGAAACGAAAACATTATTATTTAGAGAACCTCCTACAACCGTTACATACGACGTTGCTGATTATTACTCGACCAATCTTCTTTTGTGAATATGTAGGTATATTAAGTCCATATTAGTATTTATAAAGGGTCTGTACTACAGCTTGAATAAATTTCGGCGGATTTTAAGCTTGCAAGATTACATATCAAAGCTAGAGTTTTATTGTAAAAACAACGTAAAATAGAAAATACTTGCAATTATTATATGTTTAAATAAATTATTCCCAAACTAGGCTGAGAAGAGTGTTAATTCAATTCTTTGAATAAGCATTATCAATTCGTACATTAAAAAGAACTAAGATAAAGTAAATCAAGGGTGAATTGCCCAACTTTTTGTAAAATGCTTTATTGACTCTATTTACTGTCACAATAAATTAGAAAAATCTAAGTCGTCAATATAAACCTGTTTACTTCCACCGCTTATGCTTCAGGACTTCCGTAAACTAAGCTATTCGGAAAACCCCACATAGTAAAATCCTAATAAGTAAAATCAAGAAAGGCATGCATAAACCAGATTTCGTGCTGTTGGAGGCTGACTCCATCCATTAAATTTGATAAAGCATTTGCTAACATATTTATGTAAGCTTCGACTGTTAAGCCACCCGACAATATAAATGGAGCTAGTAAGTAATTTTCTAGTGTTACGCCATATATTAATAACAAATCTACATACGCTGACATGTTTTCAGTATGTTTTATCTGGATTTTACGTAGCCCACAGGTGCACACCACAACTACTAAACATTTCTTCCTTCATAAATATGGGTTCATGCATAAAAAGCAGAATTTTTTAAAATCAGTCACTAAGTGCATGCACTCTTTGAAAATGGAAGGAGTACGAGTTGCTCATGTAGAGTTCGCCACACTGTAGAAGCACTAAATTAGCTTTGTTGCACAATAACTTAAGTACTGCCTCTGAGGCTTTTAGCAACAATATGAAACACATTTTGCTCCACTACTGGCATACGAACAATTGTATTATTTACCGTATCCACAATTGAACACAATTTTCCAGTTTTGCGAAGTCGCTGGTGTATTATTGTAAAAGTTCGTGATAGCTTCTGGCAGCTTCTCTATTAGCAACGACCTACGCTAAACATATATCTGCAAGTTCTTCTAAAGAATACATTTGTGAACAGAAATTACTATAAACTAAACATCTCACTTAGTGGCTGTTATTTGCAATTTTACACTTTACTGCCAATATGACTCTCTTGCAACCAAATTACATCGTGTCAAGATTAAACATTAACAAATTTAAAGTAGTTTTCTAACCTAGATTGCACCCGAAATAGAGAAACTCAAGACGTTTTGAAAATAAACGGTGATTGAGCATGCCATCTACAACAACTTAGCGGACTATAAAAATATTATAATATAAAGCCATCTAAATAGTAATTTGTTTTACTCTGATAATAACATTTCGTCCTCTTGGCAAAATTTATCAGTTGAAAACTGATCGTATTCTTGTTTCATATAGAATATCAAGAATTAGACATTACTGTTATAATTAAGATTGTACTTCCTATATGAAATTAACAACTTTGTTTAGATAAGAAGTTCATTTAAAATTAAAGTTAAATTAAGTTGGGCACACGGCTCTATACGAGATATATGTTCAGCTTTAGGTTAATTTTGGGTTCATTTGCATTAAATTACATTACATTAACATTGATGATATTACTACCTGCTGCAGAAAGTTTTGCGGGTACAAAATATGCAAAGGTACTACATTTCTCTACACCTTATGTATGAACATATACACATACATAAAAGTTGGTTTCATATATAGTACTAAAGTTCGTCTGTCGATAGTTTCACTATTTCACAATTATGTAAACATATTAAATGTAGTTCGCTAATACATAAAGTGATACAGAAAAACTTATGCAGAATTCTCTGTATTATACTTCTTCTGCTGTGTAAACGCGTGTATATAATGTATGCAAGATTGTCACGAAGTTTTACACCTTGGGAGTAACTTTTGAAATGTTGGAGTTATAAAGCCAACGATTTATTGAGGCACAATTTACGTATTATTGCTTTACGCCTTATGTATGTAAGATTTCATGAGATTTTTACAAAGATTGTCTCAGAAAATTGTTATTTACATCTATACAAGATAACAGTAGGTATTAGAAAATAAAAACAGTGTAACCAATTAGTTTGTAGCAGAGTGTAAATACTTGATTGGTAGTAATTTCTTTACCAATTCTAACCAATCTTGAGTTCTTTGAAGATATTAGCACAATTAGCCGAAAATTTGAACACTTCTCTGTTATTAAAGCATACACTATATTATGTTACATAATTTACAGCATCACGAGTTATGTAAATAAAGTAAAATAGTATCCAAAAACAATACTCTAAAAACATCTGGCCGTGACATAAAATGTAGTTTGGAAACATCTTTCGTGTATTAACTTTATTAGAATTCAGTGTTACGAAAGTTTCAAAAGAGCAAATACAATTTTTTATATAGACAGAATTCAATCTATAAACATTAGTTGCTGAACTTAACCCATCCGTAGCAACTACAAGATATTTACGTATCCATAGTTATTTTACACTTCTTTTGCTAAATGTGGAACCCATAATATCCAAATAGTCTTATACATTATATTCTGCAACACCTCTAGACTCTTCAAAAAGAAATTTCTATCTTACTCTGCAACCGAAGCCTCCACAGCTTGTAACACCTCTTCGTTGGAAGAAAATTTACGACCATTTTTTTCAAGAGACGACTTGATAGTCGGATAGTCACCCATCTGGTGAATGAGAGAGGTCATGAATCACGAATTGCTTGAATGACAACATGTGATTTGTGTGCATTGTCCTGCAAAAACATCTTTGGACAACTTTCCGTGTCTTTTCTCCATAACTTTTTCTCCCAGAGTGGTCAGTTACGTCGAATAATAATTCTCAATTATTGTGCCACCCTTACCGAGCAAATCAATCATGATTACTCGATGATCATCCCAAAAACTGACGTAAGAACTTTTGTAGCAGATTTTTTAACACGAAACATTTTGGGCCTTGGGGAATCAGAGTCTCCATCTCATCGATTGTTGCTGCTTTGTTTCTGGGTCATAGAAATGTACCCAAGTTTCACCCATAGTAAGGAAATACAGTGATTGGCAGGGGTATTAACCATATCTTTGTAAATCCGCTGACCTCTTAACCGCTTTAAATACAGACACTTAACGATAACTGAATACTCTAATTTTTCGACAACTTCGGACATCCTTTATTTCAAATTTTATTGCGCAAGCTTTTTTTGACCTTTTGACGTGAAACTTTATACTGACACTCCTAATATGTTATTTCTCGTTGCTATGGTATCGCATAATTTTCTTTATCTACGGAATCAGTCTAGATAACGCAATGAGAATGCTAGAGAATGAATCAGAAGTGACTGAAAAATCGCGCTTAGTAAAAAGTATGTATTTTATACTTTTGAAAATAAAGTATTATCAGGATTATTAATTGATTGTGTACTAACTCTTTTATATTGTAGGTTATTGTACTATTTTCAATTTAAAAATAAATAAATTATTAGCACATAACATTACACCACAGGATAAGTTTTGTAATTAGTATCTACAATAGTTTTCAATATCTCCACCTGCTTTAATCTTAAGCACCTAGTAGCAATGGTAATCCTAGTGTTTATGAGAAATAACTCTTCTTAAGAATGCAGTTGAAACAAATATGTGCTACTATATATAGTGATAAAAATTAGGCTAACAATGTCATTAGTTTCAGATGGAGTGTTGTCTTTATCCCTATCTATAACATCGCATATGTTTGTTTTAGTCTAACATTCATCGACAGTCTCAGCAAGCGTTATTTCCGACCGCTATAGGCATTATATCTTTAGATAATTTTTAAAAGTGTTCAATACTAAAATTCTTCACACAATGTTAAATATAAATGAGAAAATTTAGACCAGTTTAGTATAGCCTTTAGCGTACAAAGTGTGTGATAAAAATTGCTAATACAATAGTACGTAGAATTGACAATCAGGATTTGTTGATATAGAGCGTAATATTAATAACGTATGCTACAGTTAGACACAGATATGCAACTATACGATGAAGTTCAGCTATCTCTCTCTTAGTTGAAAAGGTATGTATTTATAACATGTAACAATTAGTTAAATTTGACAATTTAGTTGTCATACAGTTCGATCTACTTACCGCTAATAGTTGATAAGGAATTCCTTGGAGCGAAGACATGAGGAGACAGAAAGTCTCCGCTGGGAGCGTTATTGTTGATTAACATCTGATGCTGTTGTAGAGAATCTTCACGTGTGACTTTAAACTTAATTGAAGTCATTTTGGATTAAGTGCTCCTGAAATATAAAGAAGACGGACTAATTAGTGACATCCTCACACAATCTTTTTACGATGAGTAAACTATTACAAAACAATCACGAGGTATAAATGCGTTATTTACGCGCAAGCCTATGTTTAAGCCTCCATTTCGGTGTCATATCTTTGTAAATTGTGTTAACTAATACAAAAATCCTTCTTGTTCAAGAAATTTAACGACATTTTTTGGTAAGCGTATGCCGATTACCATGTGTGCGAAAAGGATTATTAAAAATACTCAGTGTACATAATGTAAGTTGTTCGAATATTGCGCTCCCAAGTATCAAAATATCATTCTTAAGAGATACAGTGTTATCCGGTGAAGGAAATAATACCATTTGTGAAAGATTCCCTCTGGAACGATATTAAAATATTACCTTATAGAATGTAGTGTTTTTCGCAGCAGCATTCCTTCCGTGACAAATAAAGTTAGCTCTGTAAGTTATTGGTGTAGAAGTAAAACATTCGATACGGAATCGTACGTTTTCCGTTCGTAAACAGATAAATGCCAAAGAAGTGCGCAGTTTCATGTGAAAGCAATGCTCAACCGTCAAAACCGTTACAAAATAAGTCTTCTAGTTGATACTCCATGCTTTTCCTAATTGAAAAGACAAGTCAAAGCAAATCAATTCAACCAAATCGAATAATTTGAAAAATATTAATTCATCCGACATACTAGCTCGATGTTTAAGTTTTAAAAAGTATATGGTATACAATAATATAAGTAAAACTAACTAAAGATAGATTACATTATCTAGAGCCTCTTTCAATTCTAAAATTTAATAAGCAGCGAGCTATTCTTTCGTTAAATCATTTTTCTTAAAGGAAGGTCTGCTTTTGTATACAGTATATCTACTGAATGAAATATTCATGTCAATATTTCTGCTCTTATCAGTAAATTTTTAATAACTACGCGTTCGAATACGAACTTAGGAAGGAAACCTTAGTACTAGTCTTTAAAAGCATATATTTCTGTAGTTCTCTGTATATAGCTTTTAATGTAATTTACATATCTGTTTAATTGGCGTAATAATTCCCGGTACAAATTGATACAAAATTGAATTTCAAATATAATTATAGTTCGAAAACTTCTGAAACACGTATCTAATCGGAATTATCTATTATAGGTTGTCAATCGTCACACCTTCACTGGAAACTAATGCTCTTACTCCGTTGTGTCTACATATATTAGTACCGATCAAATTGCTAATTGATTGAAGACACACATACACACACACACAAGAGAGTAATTGAACGATGTCAACTTCTGACCTTTATTGCAGATGAAATGAAGTAAATCAACAAAAGGTTTAATAGTAATTTTCTTGTGGTGGCAGAAATCAGCCGTAGTCCTGGTATATTTCCCTAGATAGAAACAGTTAGTTGAAAAGGTAATGAAGAAATGTTGAGTACAAGGCTAGGTAGGTTACAAATAATTGTTTGAGGAAAAACATAGAATCGATTGAATTTTAGATGTTTGAGGTAAATATAATTTGTGGGTTTATTTTCTTTTGCACCGACACAACATTTTAGATACTTGCATTTTATAGAAAGTTCTCGTTAATCTAAATTGTAACGTTATTAACTAACGAGAATATTGTTTCAAGTTGCTTCTATGAATTTGTAGTTTTGAGGAAAAATTTCGAATTTAACAGAACGTAGAGTTAAATAGAATCACAGTATAAACACAGAACATAGAAACGTTTGTAAATAAAGATATTGAAATAAATTTTTACCAAATGAATATTATAAATGCTATCACGTTTCTAAGCTCTATCTATGGGGTAGTTTAGAAAATATGCAAATGGTATAGAAATTGTAACGAGACGATAACTTATGGTTTAGTGGCAGTGTTCTTAAAATAAGGTATTTACCCTTCTTTAATATTTTTTACCAACTGGATGTGCCCGAAGAAAATTGATTGTTTTAGTCCGATGTTAAAGTAAGAGTTTAATTTTTCCCAAGTTTATTTATTTGGTTTGTTATGTGCGGTGAGTGCTTAGTTGCACTGGCTTCTTAAGTTGTATCGCTTGTATGGCTATCATGCAACTCCCGCTGTATAGCTTCTTGTGTGTGTATAATTGTGTTCAAATAGCCTTGTAACAGCATTATACCGTCTTTATAATAATGCCGCACTGTTAATGGCTTTGCTCCCAACAGCGAATGGTAGGTCGATCAGAACCAAATTCTTGTAGAAAAATGTCACCGTCCTTCCGGAGCATTGAAACCTGGCTCCTATCGTTCCTCCACAACGATAGTCAGCCGTCTAACCACTGCAGTTATCGATCCGTTCGATTAACAAAATGTGTGCCAAAAATAAATATAGTAAATGTTTTCGGATTGTTATATAGAGTGTCCAAACAGTCAGTTCAAACTTTGAGAACTAAAATCGAAAAATAAATATATTTTTAATGAAAAACCACCGCTTTGTTTATTTAAAATTAATCTCAACGAAAAAATAAAGACAAAATATGATTATCTTTTACGGAAACTGAAAAATTCTGAAATGTTATTTACAAATAGTACTATATTTATAGGCTTAAAATAAATAGCTATCTCTTGCATGGTTTTTGTGATTTGACTGTCATTTAAATTTAGGCAGTTTATCAATTTTATGTTAGAACTATAGATTACAAAACAGAGAGATAATTGCATATATAACGGCCCTTTAAAATATCGAGTACATATTTCAAAAATGTAAAAATATACAGACTGTTCCATTTGAAGAAACCAAGCTGAATACAGTTTCCATAACAACACGAGTGATGATAGCTTGATTAAAACTAGCAAACTTTTGTTTGAAATAATTTTTAAAAGTTTATAATATAGCTTCCAAAATATTTACATGTTCCCGCACATTTGAATAACTTTGTATATATGATGTATAGACGACGCACGCTTGAACAGAAATACTGGTAGAAATATGCAACCACAACAAAGGAACGCTGTGGTTTCAATAAAAAGACTAATTGTAATCATAACAATGAAATTACTTCATCATCGGACGTCTTACTATTTGAAAACAGATATTACTGTGATTAAATTATCCTTAGTAATAAGGTAACAAGATAAGAGCGAAATGATACAACTGTTTGTAAGAAAAGCAACAAGGAAGGACAAACCGCCGCTGTAAACAAACGAAATATAATTCGGAATTCAAGAATATTGGATATTTATGTAAAACATTGTTAGTATGTAAATATTTACGTAAAAGACCTGATTTTAAGATTCCTATGGAACGATATTTCAACTGAATTTAAATATTGTCAGTATGCCTGAGATATTTTTAATTTGCATAACGAACTTGTTTTTTTCATTTACATTTGTAGAGCATTCTCAATTATTACTCATTGTAGGCTACGAACCACAATGGATACTTGTAAAGCTTCGTTCTGACTGAATCCTTCAAATGTTACAAGTTACATTTTCTACGATCTCAGTGTTTGTGGTTCAGTTCAATAATCTATTATATAAAGTTGAGTGTGTATTATTAGTACTATACCATTGGAAAATAATAAAACTATTGAAATCGATATGTTGTAAAATAAGACATCAGTGTTATGCAAAATATGATATATAAACCGATACCATGTATATATACATATCTGCTACAAACAAACATGAATATGTTAGAAACTTAGATAATTATATTGTTGATGTATTGTGTCATCAACATACATATATACTAGATATGCAAATTGCTTACAAGAAACCGTACCGAAATTTACATATAAAAAGTTCTTTCCGCTGATCTGCGGCTGGAGAGAATGTATCTTGGGACGTGTATACATTTCTCCGCAATTTTTTTTGCAAGCTTCAAATTAATAGAGTCTCGGTTGGTCACGTAGTTGAACATGATGCTCCGTTAGTTTCAATGGTAATAAATAAAACATAATTAATTATTGGTTCAAAGATATTTGGCGCAACTATTTCCCGTTTTCATAGCTTTAATATAGTAAGCCATGTACATACGTGTCCAAATTTTAAAAAGCTCCGCAGAAAATAATTAACAAAAAACGTATTATGTGGGAAACATCCGATCACGTTTCACGTCAGAAGATCTTTATGTATAAGCCCACGAGCTTTGTATGGTTTGTCGAGTTCATACAGTATAAAATGAAAGGCTGTATTTCGAATCTGACTGTGTGTGCTCTTGCCGCGCAGTGAGTATCTAATTGAATACATAATTAATAGGATGTATGTTTACGCGAAAAACCAAATAACGTATCCATTTAATATCCGGCTAATGTGAGTTATTACCCGAATAATATAAATAAATATACTAATAGAACAATTTTATTATTTTGTTACCAGTGCTTTATTTGTCATCTTGTGTACTGTCGTTTACGCTTTTGTCTTTGAAACTGTTGTGACACTGGTTATTAAAAAATATACACTACTTCATATTAAACAATTTTAATATAATGAAATCGAATGATGTATAATAATTCCTGGCGGAACATGTACAAGTTACAAATTGTAGAATTGGTAACAATAGTTTCCTTATTGCAAGTACAACAACTTGCTTAAGAATGTATGTTTAAAATGCATAGTTTATATACAAAAAATATTAATGACAAATTAATTCGTAAATTAAAGTTGTGCTGATTCTTGCATTGTAAACATATTGCATGTTTAAACTGCATACATTCAGCGAAATTTATATAGTTGCACCTAATTTTGTAGTATCCCTGTATGCATTTAACAGTTTGCCATACATCCTACGAAATCAAGCATTACCTTCCAGTATAAAAAAACCTCTAAACATCTTGAAAATGTTTATTTATTGTTAAGTATGTACATATATTATCCAAGTATACATATCAGTTAATAAAAATGCCGAGAGGTAAATAGCTATCCGAGGAGGAAAAAACAAAAATAAATTGTTATAAAGATGCAGGATTTTCAATCCGAGCCATCGCTGAGAAAACAGAACTATCTCATCATCTTATGAGCAATTGGATAAAGTTAGGTAATTCTTACGACAAAAGTCGCGCTAAGGGAGGGCTAAGGAAAAAGCTACTTTGAAGGGAACGCTCACTGGTACTTGGGTTAGCCTCTTCTGGTAATGTAATCGCGCAACAAGTAAAATGAAGTTTAAATGTATCAGTAATAACAAATGTGTACAACAAATTTTATCCAGCAGTAAACATTTTCGGTAGTTAAAAAAAGGTTTCATAACCACCCTTAAAAGTGACACATAAACAGGCAAGACTTTAATTTGCGCAAGAGCATATGACATGTGATCATAAGTGGAACAACGTCATATTTTCTAACGGAAAGAACTTTCATTTAAATGGGCCTGATGGTTTCAAATATTATTGACATGATTTGCACAAGTTGACTGAAGTTGCGATGAGCTAATATTTCGGTGGCAGTAATATAATGTTTTGGACGGGTTTTACTCATAACAATAAAAGCCCTATATATTTTATTTCTAGGCAAATAAATTTTAATTCCTATATCGAACTTGTAGAAATGGTTCTGATAGACTTTGGTAAGCAATTACCGATGCAAGACTGGATATTTTAGGAAGACAATGCAGCTATCCATAATTCCAGACAAACAAAGGAGTAGTTTTGTCAAACGAAATTTAGTATAATTGCCTGCTTGTTCACCCAATCTGAACCCCATCGAACATCTTTGAGGGAATATTAGCAAGAGCGGCGAATGCCAATA
Source organism: Holotrichia oblita (assembly GCA_023690525.1). NCBI lineage: Eukaryota > Metazoa > Arthropoda > Insecta > Coleoptera > Scarabaeidae > Holotrichia > Holotrichia oblita. Next base: position 109,956,753 of record CM043019.1, read on the forward strand.
ATAAACTGCCAATAATTAACGGGTCGATGGCCGCAGTGGTTAGGCGGCTGACTATTGTTGTGAGAGGACGATAGGTGCCGGGGTTCAATTCTCTGGAGGGACGGTGACATTTTTCAGAGAGTTTAATCCCGGAACTTGCCATTCGCTGTTGGGAGCAAAGTGATTAACAGCGCGGCATCATAAAAGGCGATATGATGCTGTCACAAAGCCATTGAACACAACATACACACACAAAAACTACACCGCGAGAGTTGCAGTGATAGCCAGACAAGCGATACAGTTTACGGAGTCACTGCAACTAAGCACCCACCACATATAAAAAAAAAAAACAATAATAACAATAATAAACGATAGTGTCAAAGAATTAAAATTTGCGATAACGAGGCGGCATTGACAGACAGTATAAGGAACCGTATGTTTGAAGTTATTTTGAGTAGATGATCTAACATAACTTGCCAAGAGGTATTAAGAAAATCAAATATTCTGTTCAAGAGTTCATAAGGCACTATAGTAATTTTGCTGAGTATATAGATTTTATAGAACGAAATTGGCTAATGCAGTTGGCTGGTGTTATTAGAAAGCGACGTAATATGAACTAGTATTGCTGATCTTTTACAAACTGGTAATGATTTTGTCCGGCCTAAGAATGTTTATTTTATTTATATAGCAATATTAGCAATATTGTTTAAATTATTGATTTTTCGAAAGAGTTTTCCGTCTAGTTTTTCTTAATTTGCTTAATTTATTCAAGGCAAGAATTGTAAGTTCTGTACAAGCTTCTATAAACAGTGGAAATGTGCGCATCCTCTTCTTCCAATCTCTAACACCGTCAGCAAGGGAAGAACATAGTCGAATTGTAGGAATTGGGCCTTGAGCATTCCGGTCGATATATTCCGATTAGGTATTATTATTCCTGTTTAGGATTCGATGAATATTCTGTATTACGGTTGTGTTAGTTCCCATATTATCATACGGCGATATTAAAATTACCAAGTCTATGTTTAATATCGTTTCCGCTATGAATATATTTCATATATCATTACGAAAATGTTAGCTACGTACACTATTGTGCAAAAGAAAGAGGCATTCATATTTTCGATAATGTCTCTTACACAAGCCTGGAGACTATCATCCACTATTCTGATGTAATCGTCCTGAATACGATTCCAGTCTTGTTGCAATATGTTCCAGAACTCATTTAAATTCTTTGGTTCTCTTTCGATATTTTTAAGGTTAAGGTAATTCCAAACATATTCAATAATAGTATTAACGCTTGATACTCCAAATAATCTTAGGCAAGATGAAAAAGCCCAATTATTGATAAAGTTCTTTATTGACAATGTCGAATTTTCGTTCGTGAATACAAACTTCCTCAGGACAAAACAATAGAACTATAATATTAAATCATTAAAATGTGCTGTGCAGCTGTGTTTTAATAATTTTATTATGTATTTTCTATTCAAAATTGCAACGTCGAATAATTTTAATGTTTGTTGAGTTAACGAACGAATTAAAGCGTGTTAAAGGATCGGAAATTCACAGGGTGATTTTATTATCTAGCAAGCTACAACTTTTAGGAAACACTTTATTAATACCCATTACAATTTGTTTTAACGTATATACTACAAAATAGAAAAGCTTTTAAATGACTGTAAATGTACTACATATATAACACTATAATAGAAGAATATATGCTTTTACTAAGAACGAATATATACCCTACAAAAGACACTCAATAGGTATATCCCTAAAAATTCGAAATGCCGTGTTATTCAAATGCTATAACAGAGAAACGACAAATTTGGTTTGCATTTTCTATGAGAGCTTGCTTGGAACCGAGAACTAACTATCCGGGAAATGTGGGACAAATAAATTAAATTTCTTTCGCGTACAGCAAGTAGTCTCTAATCTAGTTATATACGAGCCACTCGCGCCAAATTATGTTAACGTTCAATCAAATCAATCGCCAAATCGAGTTTTTCCTTTTATAATTTCCGATTAAGTTTTAGTTTTGCAAATAACAGATACCAAATGGTTTGTCTTATTGTATTAGAACGAATCATAATTTTCTAACGAACCCATTTTCATTTAATCGTGTTATGTAGTAGAAAATGACATCAATTACTTCTATAAACTCCTGCAATACTTATGCGAAACTATTTCAATTAGTTTTCAAATGAATTTGTAAATCAGTAAATTATGAAATGTGTGTAATAATAATATTGGGACAAAAAATCACGTTTTATTAACATGGGTAATCAGAATACCCTTAAGTGACCACTTACGCGGCTCCTGAATGGTTTCCAAATAGATCACACAATTCGTTAAAATTATTTCAGCTTCCAAATAAATAAGAAAATGACCACATATGCAAAAAGTTAATCGCATGAATTTAAAGAGAGTATCTGGACAAACTTTTTTAGGAAGGTTCCAATACTTAATAAATCAAACAGCTGATATTAGCAGTTGGTAATATACGAAGTACACCAAAGTTTATTGGTCTTTGTAGTGTTGATAACTGATAAAACTGAGTAGCCATTGTGATTGCAGGTACACTCTAATAGTCATCCACAGCTTTTATGGATATTTATGCGTTTCATATAGTAGGGTGTTAGTCTAGTGCGGTGCCATAAAACATTGAAATTTACTACCCACTGCAGCTCTTCCTGTGTAAATGTGTTCATTTAATTTGGGCAGATAAAATTACACTTTCCAAAACCAGATATCGCCAGAAAACGTTTTACTGATCGCAATTAGTTACGCAACCAGTGAAGACAGATTTATTTGATTGCCAGGTAATAAGTATTACGCAGAAAAAAGCAACGTTTAATGACACAAACTAGTCGAATCTTCATCTTATACATTTTAAGCATTTATGACAAAATTGGTAACGTTAATTTCTGAAAACGTAGAATTCATGGCAGCTGCTCTGATTTCATGATGCAAAACGGACCCTTGCATTTTATTTGGATCCACTAAAAATATCGGTGGTAATCCTTTTCTTACTTCATATAGAATTCTATACATAGCCCTTCACTACAGTATCGCCTTTCTAGCCTCAAGGACGTTTAATCTTCAAAATAAATATCCACACCAGAATCTGCCAAAAAAGTATCCGACTACCTTCTAAAACCAAACTGGCTGTGCGACCCATTTGTCATTATTATATTTGACGAAAAACTTATTGTGTTTAACATTTCGTGGACGCTAAGAAATATACTTTCTGATAAGGTCAATAGAAATTTGCTCTTTAATATTTCCTGTGATAACAAGCTCACTGCTCGCTAGTTACTTTTGTGTATGTGCTAGGAATTTTTCATACAATATAAGGAAAGTCGTCTAAAATATCTCTCACGCCTAGAAAATTTAACTCACTTCTTCGACAAGCACCAGGTATTCCTTCGTACAATGCGATCTTTGTCATTAAATGTGTTTGACAGGATATCAGGCCATTTTGCATGGTATCCCTTTGATTGCTTCTTTAGAAATGCATGTAAACTGGTATATTTTGCAATATTAATATTCTTCTTCATATAAAATTCACTTCGGAACATGAAATAAAGAGTCGGGAATGCTAAAGCTATCTGATTCCTTCTTGCTTTTAAATAGGCCAGCAAAACCTCCTCATTAACCCATTCAAATTTTTTGTGTTCACGGTCGATAATGAACTTCTATATCTCTTAGTAGTTAATATGAATTCGACATTTTTATTCGTGCAATGCAACGAAATATTTAGCTAATATAGTAAATATATATTTATACTTAAATTAACAAACACCTGTCAAGTCAAATGAATTATAGTGAATAGCATGAAAACAAATTTAATGCGATTTATGTCAGATGTCGTTTCTAATGGCATTAGTTATGACGCGTAAGGTCAGATCAGGCTGAAAACCACGAAATTATATTTTGGTCAAAATTAGATAAAATCTTATATGCAACGCGTCATAAAATAACGCATTTCATAACTTATTGTACTTTCCAGAGCTTTGTTCTAACATTAGCTCACCGTAAATAATTTTGCGCCCCAACAGCGAATGGTAGCTCAACTAGAGTACCTGTCGAATGAGACGTTGCCACAGGCGTCAGCCATAAGATTCAAATATTAAATTATAAGTACTGCCCTAATTATGACCAGCCACTCTCACCACTGCGACTATCGAGCTAAGAGGAAATAGAAGAACAAACATCGTTATATTTCATGAGATTTTTTTATGTGTGTTGGGTGCTTAGTCGCAGTGACTCTGTAAGCTGTATTACTGGTCTGACTATCGCTGCTCTCGCTGTGTAGTTCTATGTGTGTAAATTGTGTTCAAATGTCTTTGTGACAGCATCATACCGCCTTTTATAATGCCGCGCTGTTAATCACTTTGCTCCCAAAAGCGAATGGTACGTTGATCGGATTTCAATTCTCCGAGAAAAATGTCACCGTCTTTCAGGAGAATTGAAACCCGGCTTCTATAGTCCCGCCACAACGACAGTCAACCGCCTAACTACAGCGGCTAGCGACACATTAACGTTTTACTTAACGTCAGCAAATGCAGATACCATCAATTTTTAAATGGTAGCTTGCTCATTGGTTAGTATAAACCTTCTTATTGTTTGAATCATCATCATTATTGTAATACCTAGTACTATTCGAAAAAAAAAATTCAGAAAAATTCAGTTCTACATCCATAGGTGTAAATCCATCCATTAGTTCATCCATTGTCGATCCGGACTTCAACTCTCTGAAAAAAATGCCACTGTCCCTCCAGAGAATTGAAAACCAGCTCATATCGCCCCGCCAGAACGATAGTCATTTCTCATTAATTTTATTTAAAAATATATTTCATTAATTGCTTCTTAAAAGTACGACTACAGCTTTTGTTTTATCATTTTGGTATATGTAAAGTATTTCGTGGTCTTGTTAGTGCAAAGTAAGTAAAGTAGTGCTCTTGCTGTGACTAATGTATTGATATTAAATATATTTTTGCCAGAAAACATTTCCGACTCGTTTCGAATACTTGCCTCGGAGTATCTTATTCCATCCAGTCTGCCGATATCACCACGATAGCTATTAAGCTATCTAACCTCATCTATGATTCATCTCAACTATAATTCTTATTCGCTTATATTCGATAATTCAAAAACAATCCAGTTAGATTTATGAACACAACCCAGGGCTACGTTTAGATTTACAATCGCCGGGCATGGTCCTATATTGTTTGTATAAGTCTCATGAGCAAGAACGAATTGAGATCTGACGTTGACCAATGCGAAATGTGAACGCAACTCAGAACTTATTCCTATTTTAAAGTGTCGCCCGGCGGTTAGTGATAAATCTTGCAATATAAAAAAAGAATAGGAAACAACAAATCTGCCAATATAGTAATGCAATATACGGAAGTGTAAATGAAAAAGTTCTTGCAGATTTTACATAACTAATTTATTAATAACATCGCTTTAATAGAGCAAAAACACGGACAATAATCCCACGCAATTCACACTTTGTTATAGTGAGCTAAGAAGCGAAAATAAGAGCAATAACTAGGTACTCTTATACGATGTATCGTAATTTAAATCACAATGCAACGAAAATCGATTTAGCTCCATACAAACTACATAAAGAACTCTAAGTTAATAGAAATTCTATTGTAAATCACGCACCAATGAGTGGTATAAACTTCCTGTATAATATCCTAGGTATATTGTGCTGAATGACAATATATGAACCTGACACGTGTTCAGGAAGCGCAAAGGAACTTTATATAGACATATCACATATATTACAACTGAATACATATCGGTCTTATCCTCTGTCACGCTGGAGGAAATTAAATCTAGTTGCAAGTATATCAGCAAGTGTTTAATGTTAGCATGATAATACGAGTATGTTATCTCTATATTTCCTTTCGACAAATACTTCGAAGTTTTAGAAATTCCCAGCTCAAATACTTCTACAACCAGCGTCACTAGTTAATAAACTATTTCGGTTTCATAATCACAATAAGTACCAGGTAAATAAAAATGTAAGCAAACGAGAAATTAACAGTAACTTCTTGTAATTAATAAATTTATTATTAGTGTTTGAAGTATTGATGATTTACGAAACTCAAATACTAAACATAATATCTCCTCTCATCTGTTTGATTTAACTATTACGAGTTCTATATTGTATTAAAAATCTAACATACGTATGATTTCTCCTATATTCGTAAATCCAGAAAACTAGTTTTGCAGCGTAGGTAAACAATTTGCAGCAATATTTGTAATTTTTTCTGTGTAGCAGCTTAATGTTTTATATGTAGTAAATATAATACAATTGAAACTGCCTTACGTGGCATAATCCCCCTCAATTTCTCGAAAATTCGGAACCTTATTTTGGGCACAATTAGAGGAAAGTAGATACTGAAGGTCTTGAAACGTGAACGAGAGAAAACAAAGAGGGAAACTAAATAATTACAGCATTTCGACTTATGTAAGAAATAATTGGATCAGTATTTGTTTGATGGGATGTACCTGTTAAAACGTATGCGGTTATATAATAGAAAGTTAACGTCACCGTGGATTCATTTTGTTTTTCTACCTTTCACAGAAAATTAAAATGATAAAAGCAATCGAAATGTAGGATTAACGAAATTGTATAAAAATAAAATTTCTTTGCTCTCAAATATCGCCACTATTTTAATGAATAACACAATATTTCTATACTTATATATACAACAAATAAAAGTTGCGAAACGTCAGGCACACATAAAAAGTGTATGTTCTTGTGAAGAACGTCGAAAAATAAACCCAAACCCGAATTCTTCGTATAATTCGAAGTTATTTACCACACTCAGTGTCATTTAAACTCAGTTAGTACTGAAATACTGACGTACGAGGGAGCGTTTTTATATTCGCGGAATGGGGGATAAGGGGTGGAAATAAAAAAACCAAATTATTTTTCTTTTTCAATATATTCACCTGCAAGACGGATACATTTTTCACATCTTTCAATTAATTTATTTATACCCTCATAAAAAAATGATTTCTCGTTATCTGCAAAATACGCCGAAACTGCCTCCTTGACTTCATCATCGGCAGTAAATTTTTTAGCCCGCAGCTCTTTTTTCATTTTCGGAAAGAGGTAATAATCACTCGAGGCCAGGTCTGGGCGGTATGGTGGGTGATTCACAATTTCGAAGCCCACCTTATGCAGGGCAGCTAACGCAACGCGGCCCTTGTGGACGGGCGCGTTGTCTTTTCTCTTTAATGGCTTCTTTTAGTCGCTCTAATATTGAATATTCTCCGGTTATAGCAACACCTTTATCTTTATAATCAATCAACAATATTCCTTCCGAGTCCCAAAATACCATTACCGTTGAGTTTCCCAGCTGATTGTGACACTTTAAATTTCTTGGGAGGTGCTGTGCCCTTTTTATGCCACTGCGTGGAGTCTTGTTTGGACTCAGGTTCATAATGATGAACCCAAGTTTCGTCTCCAGTAACAATTCGACTCAATACACCATCCTTGTCTTCATTACAGAGGTCCAAAAATAACGGCACGATATTCGATTTTTCCATATTTCACTTTTCACTCCTGATTATGTTACTTGGCTGACGATAGCTCAAAAACTAACTGTCTAATCGTTGGTCCCTCTTCTCTCTTCCAAGGTTGGACTTGTTGTCCCTAAACCCCTTAGGCTCAGTGTGTGGCCCTTCCAGCCTGTTGATGCGTGATGGACTCGGGTATCAACCCTTGTGTGTGATACTTTCAGATATCATTGCCTTCCAATGATTTTAGGTCCCTCGATGGTGCGCGATCTCTCTGGCCTTTCTGACTTTTACCTTTGGGGGTGGACGGTCTGGATCCAGCTCCGTTAGGTGTGAGATCAACGGGTTGGCGGAGGAACAAGCTCTGTCGGACGTTTTGTTCGCTAGTGTTGTTAGGTAATCCTTCAGCGATGGGGTGTTGAGATCCGTTCTGAGTTGCTCGTTCCGCACAAACCACGGGGCTCGTGCAACCATTCGGAGGACCTTGTTTTGATGTACTTCCAGGTTTTTGAGGTGGGTCCTCGCTATGCTGGAGCAGGACAATGCGGCCTGAGGAATGTTGTGTACAGCAGTACCTTCACTTTCAGCGAGAGGGAGCTACTTGAGCACAGCAGTGGGAGAAGGGCGGATCGCGCAGCTAAGTATTTGTTGGTGATGTTCTTGAGATGTTGGTTGAAAGTGAGTCGTTGGTCAAGTGTTACTCCAAGATACATCGCTGAACCGCTCCATGGGAGGCGAAAGTCTCCCACAAATATGCTGTCATGCGGTAGCCGTCGCTTGTTTGTGAACCTTACTGCAACACATTTGTTTTCGTTCAGTTTCAGTCTCCATTTTGCTCCCCACTGGGCAATGGCATCTATTTGTCCCTGAAGCCTGCGGCAGATGATTTCTTCGTTCCTCGAGGAGGTGTAAATAGCCGTGTCGTCGGCATAAATGGCCTGTTTTACTTGCTCCGTTCTGGGTAGGTCTGACATGTAGATCAGGAACAGAGTTGGGGCTAGTAAAGATCCTTGAGGGACCCCCGCTGTTGTGTGCTTTGCCGTGGAGATGGATGTTTCGTATCTGACTGAGAAAGACCGATCTGACAAGTAGGACCGAATGATCCTGACTATGGATGGATTTATACCGGAAACCATCATTTTGTGCATGAGTCCATCGCGCCACACAGTGTCAAAAGCCCTTTCTATATCTAGGAACACCGCTCCCAGCGTTTCCCGGGCCTCTAGGGCATTACGAATTGCCTCAGTCACCCTGAACAGTTGGAGGTCCGTCGAGACACCCTCACGGAACCCAAACTGTTCATTTTGGATCGAATCTTGAACAAAAAGTTCTTCTTTCAGTCTGCTCAGGATGACGTATTCGGCGATCTTAGCTATGCACGAGATTAGTGCAATAGGGCGGTAATGCTGAGGGAATAAAGGGTCCTTTTTTGGCTTTGGAATTGCCACTACATGAGCGTACTTCCAGTTGTTCGGGAAGTGTTTGAGTGTGAGGATGGCATTTATAATCTTGACCAGGTGGTCGAGCACAACATGAGGGAGCCGTGAGAGGGCATTATAGGTTATTTGGTCAGGGACAGGCGCTTTACCCTTTTTTCGCGTGTTTATAAAGGTTTTTATTTCAGCCTTCGAGGTCCTTGAGAGGGATTCCCCTATTAAAGAGGGGAGAACATTCATGGAGGCTTCGACCAAGACCTCTGTGTCATCGTCTGAGTCCGTGAGCTCATCATTCGAATGGACAGAGCAAAAATTGTCCGCCAATGCTTCTGCCTTCTGAAGGGGATCATATACAAGGCGGCCGTTCGGGCCGTGGATGGGATTTGAGGCATTATTCTTTTGTTGTTTGCTGAGCTTTAAGGCTCTAGAGAATTTCCAGATGGATCTATCGTCTGTGGTTAAAGAGGAAATTTTTTCCCACCATTTTTCCTCATTGTATTCTTTTAGGACACGCTTGAGCCTGTTGGACAGTGAGTTTGCCAAATAGTGGTCATCCGGGTGCATGGTTCTTTGGGCCTTTTTCCGGGCCCGCCGTTTAAGCTGTATCAGCGACTTTATATTTGCAGGGACCCAGTTATCGAGTGTCGGAGCACATAAGGATGTTGATTGGTGTAGGCAGCCCGATATACTTTGTGTAAGATTCTGAGCCTGAAGTTCCAGTTGATGTGTGGATGTTGGAGATCCCGGTAAAGTCCACTCCAGTTCCTTGATCTTTTCTTCAAATTTGGACCAGTCTATGTTTCTTCGCAGGGGAGGATCGAGGGCGGTGACATCATCCCCAATCTGATGATAATGCGGTTATGGTCCGATGACAGTTCAGCCACTATCTCCACTAAAATGGAGGAGGGCAGATTTTTGGAGATGGCCATATCCAGGATATCCGGCACAGTGCCGGGGCGGAAAAATGTCGGCTCGTTGGGAGGGTGTACCACAACTGAGTTGGAGGCGACAAAACTGTGTAAACGCCTTCCAAACTCGTTTGAGACTCGGCACCCCCACAAGCGGTGCTTTCCATATCGATCGATTTTTTCCATATTTCACTTTTCACTCCTGATTATCTTACTTGGTTGACGATAGCTCAAAGGCTAACTGTCTAATAACAATGAAACTTCGTATTTATACTAATTATGAGACGCTGCAGAGGCTACGCCCCCAATGCGCCTAATCACCCCCCTACAACCCGCTCATTCCGCCAATATAAAAACGCTCCCTCGTATGTATATTTAACTTTGTAAGAGAGGAATATGTACAGTACACAGTCGGTTATGTCAATTAATCGGAGATGTAATATGACCGAATGAACGAGCTGTTTCATTTAGCGCATTAGTACTGAAATTAATATTTATAGTTTTCTACGATTACAAAATACCACCACGGCCAACGTCAATTTTAAGGGCACAGATGAGACCTTCCTCAATGTATTAACTCATAAGATCAACAAAAACGTGAACTATGCTATTATCGTATTGTCTGCTTTGTTCCTTGTTGCGAAAAGTGAAAGTGTGGTCGGAACTACCATATGTGAGCTAATAAAGAACGAAATACTTACCAGTAATGCGTACCATTTACTTAATTCACAAAACAATACTAAGCCAGATCACTAAAAATGCGTATCAAATAAGTTATAAATATGGCGGAGGCGCCGGGTAGTTTCAAATATTAACGTAACTGAGATCTCAAAATGTGAATTCTAAAAAAAGATATATCCTCGCTTTGTGTTAGTTAGTTAACTTTGGAAAACTTTGCAAAAGGTTTACTACACTTGCTATAGGAAATATCTACGTAAATGATCTAAAACGGCAAAATTTCTATTGCGTTAATCGACTTACGCAAAGCGGATAAACAACTAAGAAATTAATAGTTTGACCTTAACTTAAAAATGCTTTATTCAAAATACCATCAGAGACCGATTTTCCATACTCGGTACCAATTGGATCAATATTGAAACAGAGAATTCATTCCAATACCTGATTATTGCAGATTCTGCTTGTTTGATATGTCGTATTGTGTATTTGGTAAAACGAAGATTCACCCGTCAGCATTCTTTCAACAAAGTCAATCAAAGTCAATTGAAAGAAGTTATTGAATTAAAATCTATCCTTGCAAAAACAAGATATATGTGAGGGCTTTATCGTTATCGAAAAAACCCGCCCAAATCAAGACAGCATCGCCCGCAAAATTTTACCTCATTACAGCTTCAGTGTTCAAATTCTGCCAACAATATTTGAAACTCCGAGAATCTTCCAAATTATTTCTTCTCATCAGAAGATATGGCGTTCTTCTATTCATTATCCCGCCACATAAAAACAGTCTAGCTTGTTTATGTTGTTTCATTACTCTCGATTACATTACCGGAAGAAGCTGACCTAAATATGTATATCAATATGACGAAACGCATCGAGATTTTCAACCTGTTCCAGCACAGATCGATAATCCCGATGAGTTTCATCATATTGGGATATTCAAGATATAATTTCCTTTAATAATGATCTCGAAATATTGTTTAAGCTGAATATACATATTTTCGTATAATTATCGCAATTCTTATTCATTTAGTGTTTTATTTTGCAATATTGAATTACACTGTAGGATCTACTTATTCTCGTACAGCAAAAAAATGCAGTAAATAAATTTTAATTTCACCTAGGTAAAGAAAGCGCTAATAAATAGTTTCTGTTTACACAGCAATAACTTCGAAAATACGAGAAGTTTGCAAGATTATAACGAGTTAACATAGTTTCAAAATAACTTTAAAGTTAAATAGTACATGAACTGGTACTGAAACATCAGAGGCCGAACTAATAACAATTGTAATTAAATTTAATTTTGATTTCCAACAATAAACTACGTATGAGGCCACACTCTCACGCGCAGTATAAACGTAAACAGACAGTCATGTTACCCTTATCTTATTTTGACGTTGTTTGCAAATAACAATTAAAGGAGATCACGGTTATAGTGACCTAATATCTGAACTCTTACTCCGCAGCACTTATTTACGTGTTCTCTTTTGCTGTATAAATAAGTTTAGAAACGACGTCATAAATGGATAGTAAGGCTTGTCATCAAAAATTCATTTCTGTATTATCGATTCTCTTCGAAAATCTGGAATTAAATTCTATTTGTTTAGCGTAATATGTTACTATGAAATCCATCTCCAAAACAATACATTGCATGTGCAAACAGCACGCCTGGCACCTATGCATGTGTGTTTAAAATGCAAATAAAATCGCTTTTAAACCTACTATTTAACTATTAAGTCGCCGATACTTTAATATAACAAGCATAAAATTAAATTCTTTATATTTGATGCTTAGTTTTCGTATGGTGTGTCGCACTTTTCACTGTGATATGTACGTTTTGTGCGATTTTTTGCTCTAATTAAGCTACGAACGTAATATAATACAAAGAGAAGGTTATATTACAATTTTCCTGTCGTTACAACAAAAGTGCTAAAACTGACCAAATAACAAACTGATGTTGCATCTTCTATGCATGGTAATACTCCAAAAAGAATAATTTGATATTGAAAAATATCCTAAGCATTGAAGATAATTGATTCAATGCATATACGAAAACTGTTAGACAAATCCAAATTCCTGCATCAGCTTCTTTGAAAATCCGCCACGGTAACGATCATTATTACCATCTAACAAGTCTTATAAGAAGTCAAGGTTCATATTCGTCATAACTACTTAAAAACGCATAACAACTGTACATAATAAGTAGGATATGTCTAGAACAACATGAATGGGAATATCGAAGAGACACTTAACATATTACGGCAAAAAACCAAACAGGATTCCCTGTATATAAGTATTAAAAGTTTAAATAGTGCATCGTAGGGCAAGAATCAATACAGTATATAAAAATACCTATATATTACTGAAATGCTCTTATGCGTACAGATGTATGCTAGAGATCACACAGATGTGTGTTTCCTCTGAGAATACGAGTCCGCAGTGATAGAATCTTTTCTTGGTTAAAACTTTTGAAATACATTAACTGACACAACGCTTTTGCCGCAACACGCAAGCTGTTTAGAGACCAAATGTTTTGTACATATGTATATGTATACATTGTAAAGGCAGCAGTTTAAATATGAAATTGATTATGTTACTATGTTAGGAAGGATATTTAGTAGAATCCAAATTACTGGTCTTCCTTTATTAATTAGACTCTAACCTAATTGAAATCATTTCACAAGTGTTTATTGTCCATAACACCAAGTTAGCGTGTCCTACATCTCTCAAATGAACGGTGGAATGCATTCGTAATATCGCCTATATAATGATATACATATATATGTATGTATATAGTGTCGATCATGATATTAAATATTAAAAACGTGGTACACATTAACGAAATAAATAGTGAAAATGTAGTGGTATTTATTTAAAGTAACACTTCAACATCTTAGGTAGAAAGACATTTTGCAATACATATATATCAAACACAAAAAAGGATATTGCAGAGAGAGTTTATTCAAATACACCTATACGACATTTTACATATAATTTAATCCAGGAAACTGCAAGCTGCATTCATATTATTTGATATCAAGTTCGTGGGAGTAGAAAATTCGCTGTTCAATTTTACAAGAGTAAGCACGCAATGGAAGATAAATAGTGGATTGTGAGTTAAAACAGTTTTAAAATTTATCGAAAAAAATCCAATGTTATCTAATAGGTACTATGCTACAAATACTAAACTGCCAAATTATAGCCAAGGTAGGACAAGTCAGTATAGAATAGAAACACCTACAGCTTTGAAGGAAGTTTAGCCTTTTTGTAAGTAACAGTTTCAACGTATATCATCTGTATGAAGCAAATCTTGTGTTAGTGCCAAAACTAGAGGAAGAATTTGGTTTGCTGAGAATTGACTAAAATGTGAGGCCATAACAATATTCAAATTCAATCCAAACTTATATACGGATATCTACTCTTAACAATCTTACTAAATTATTTAAACATTTATTACACTACACAATATACACCAACATTAAATCGTTTACATGACCATACTAACATGGCTTCATGCAACATATTAGTGAAGAATTGGACGACGAAGCACAAGTGGATGTAATTTTTACCGATTTCTCACATGCGTTTGACACAGTAACTTATAAGTTACTATTACATTAACTTGACACTTTTGATTGTGTTCCTGGACTACGACTGTTAATTGAATCCTACTTAATTAAAGAATCCTACGTCTTTCATGATGGCTTTGCTTCATGGCAATATGATTCTTTTAGCAAGACTCTCCAAGGCTTTAATCTTGGTCCATGATTTATTATATTTATCACTGACCTGCTCAAATCATTCTCGTTTCCTGCGCTTGCTTATGCCGATAATGTAAAATTATATTCCAACATTACTAACCACAATGATGTAAAAGATCTACAAATCAATGTCAACATTCAAACAACACTGTTTCTAAAACAAGTAGCATAAGAGATCTAGGTATCCTTTTCGTTCTAATGAATGGTCTCATTTGATTTGCATATTGCCAAGATCTGCAAATCTGCTTCGCAAGTGAGAATGCGGTACTGGGATCATTACGTGGCTGAAAATTCATTTTTTTTTTGTCTTAGAGGGTACTTAATATTGTCGTACAACATTTATAATTTTCTTTCCATAAAAAATTATCATAAACAATTTTTGTATTTTTGCCCACCATGTATCAATCTGAAGCAACGTGTTATACATTCTTGGAATCAGCTCATCACGGGACATCCGGAAATTGAAAAAAAAATGGGGTGTTCTATTTTTAAAAAAAGGTAATGACTTCATCACACGAAGGTGGATCGCCCTGTATATTAGATTATAATTTGAAAAAACAGTAAATTAAAATCAAAAATCGACCTGTTTCGGGAATTTCTAATATTAGTGTTCATTTAGCTAATAATGAATTTATACGTTACTTTATCGACGCACTGTATAACGAATCAAATATTAAACTCGAAAATTTGTATGTCCTTTTTATGAAGGGAAAAAAAGAGTAATATATAACGAATCAAATATTAAACTCGAAATTTTTTTTTCGATTTTATGAAGCAAGAAAAGAGAAATATATAACGAATCAAATATTAAACTCAAACATTTTTTTAACGTATTTATGAAGGAAAAAAGGAGTAATATATAACGAATCAAATATTAAATTCGATTTTTTTGTCGTTTTTATGATGGCAAAAAAGTGAAATATATAACGAATCAAATATTAAACTATTATATTATTATTTTATATTATTTTTTTGGTCGTTTTTTTTAAGAAAAAAAAGGGTAATGTATAGAATATTATTATTAGATGTTTTTATTATACTCGTATATCTGTGGAGTTGGCGCTGCTTTTTAGAGTTGGCGCTGGTTTTTGGAGTTGGCGCTGATTTTTGGATTTGGTTAGCTATGTTTAATACGCTTAAAAGTTGTGGAGCCGGTTAAGATTAGCGGAAATGCTGGTCGGTGAGCCGGAAGAGTTCGGTCCAACCTCGAAGACTTTGGGCCAGCTGGTCCAAACTCAAAGAGCTCGGTCCAAACTCGAAGAGTTTGGGTGAGGGCTACTATGTAATATTATATTAACTGACAAAAGAGTATGTACTAACTTGTTTAAGTTAATTAGAGTGAAGTAATTAGAAGTACGACTTCAACTGAATTTTACCAAAATAGTTTTGTGTTTATCAAAATAGAAATTGTAAATGAAGAACCGATTTTAAAATCTTATTTTTAAAATTTGTTTTTAAGACCAGCTTCAACTGAAGCCTGATTGATCGATTTTCCATAAACTCATTTATGGAAAATATCTGGCGATTTTTGCAGGAAAAACAGATAGAAATAGATTTAAAAAATGCTAAACTGGTGTATATTCTCTTTAGTAAATTAAATTACAACCTTCAAGGCTAAATATAAAGCGATTACTAGCTAATTTATGTAGATATTACTAACTACGTCTGATCTCATACTCCGTTCACATTTTTAATTCAAGTCACGAATAGAAAAAAAGGAAGTCAACCTATCGTCCTACATAATAATGTGCTTTTTTTCTCCTGGCTTTTATATTCTTCTTTTTCATCGTGAATACATATAAACATTACGTCAAATATGGCACACGCAACCGTAAGTTGCCCCAGCGAACTGACAATTTTAATATTTATCTGATTTTTCAACAGAATATTCACAAGTTCCCATAAATATATTCAGATATCGTCGTCCATAATAGTATGAACACTCGTCGAATTCAGAAAAATAATGCAGTGCCTTTCAAAATACCATAACACATAAAAACGAGGTAGAAATATTTAAGTATAATTAAATTGTTACTTCGAATATTATATTTTCAAGTTCTTATTTAGTTTTCAGTGACTAATGTATTCGTATTTATAAAAATTCTCCACATAAGAGTGCAATTAGCGACATTAACATATTAGTGTTACTTTCCTGATAAATTTAAAAGATTTACATATATAGCCTTACTAAATTATTTTGGTAAAAACCGTAATAAACTCAGGATATGTGAATTCTTACCTTCTACTTGTGAAACAAAAAACAAGGAACGATGTCGCACCAAACATACACATAATGAACACAAAAATAAAATTAATAACAATGAGGACAATAGATCGATAGCCGCCATAATTAGACGGCTCTCCAATATTGTGAAAGGATGCTGGGATACGGTGTTCAATTTTCCAAAAGGACGGTAACATTCTGCTCGGAGTATTGTATGCTAATCGATCTACCATTCGTTGTTGGAAGTAAAGTGATTAACAGCGCAACATTATAAACGGCAATACAGTGCTGTAACACTAAACACATTTAACACGCCTAATTTACACACCAAGAATTGCGACGTCTACATACCTTTCTGACAATCTAGGAACTCATCTTCAAGTAAAGAAGATATCATCCCACCAACAAATTATATTTGCGTTTAATTTAAAAAAGCTTAAAGCTATGGTTTCGTTACTCATGCTGTCAGCATCTGTAGAAGATTTATAAAAACTAGTGTTGTTGTCTTCTACTCCATGGATAAAATACACCAACATCAATTTTTAGAAGCCAGAAAAGCTGACAGCATGACCAATTAGGAACTCATCAAGCGCGAACTGAATACTTGTCTACAGGACAACACCCGAAAGACTGTGAACGAAGGTCGTGAAAACTTACACTCAATAATAAAATTAGGCTAGAGGGCTTAGAAAGTAATAGTAATAATAATTGACTGAAAAGTTTGTATTTGTCTCTGACGGGAAATTTGGGAAACCCAGTACTCACACTACACTACTATAAGGGCTAGTAAATAATGTATTGGATACCTGTAATCATATGAACGCCAGCGTTAGAAGAGAAAGTATTCACTATCATTGACTTACAATCCGGAATGACTACCACAAAAATTTTCGCTGAAGTGTAGGTCACAAAACTATGTGAGACTTAAGAAATCAATAGTGTATGTAAAAAAATAAAATCTAATACATGACACAATACATACAAGCCTTTTACAACAGTGCAAATTTCTTGAGTCGACTGCACTCTGAAATCAGGTGTTATTGACTTGTTGCAAAAATGTGTTGTTATAATACCGATGTATTCTTAGATTTCACCGAAAGCCGTGTCATAATGAATAGGGTACGAACTAAATGAGGTGTGTACAGCTTCTTATGCAACTGTATATAAGTAATACAGTTTCGATTTGTTTCGTATAAATTAATTAAAACTTCTATAGGTAACTTTAATTAGTTGCTACATTAAAAGCTAGATATTTCATTGGAGCTATTGTAGTTCAAAAAAGTTAAATAGAGCGTATCACATTATTTTACCTTTGTACTTTTATGTTTAGTTTGTTTTTTTACTCATGTGACATAAGCAGTTGCTTTAATTAAATTTAATTTAATTTAATTGAAGTTATAGTGCGTTTCATCATTTCTATGTGTTTGACTGGCTAATTAAAATTTACCTCATTTACGAAACACCGACAAATTTGTATTTGTTCTACATATATCTAATAATAATAATAATAATAATAATAATAAACATTTATTGTCCAACAGATTTCTCCATACAAAGGACAAACAATAGATAGAGAAAATGAAATAGTACATACATAAACACATACAATTAATAACTAACTATAACTAGTAAATTAATAGTTTCATTCGATTCAAATTAAACATATCCGTATATAATAACAGAACCCAATGATAATATCAACATGACATCATGCCAATAACTCGAGGGCGAATCTCAATATTTCCTTAAGGGAAGTAAAGTTAATGTCACAATACGATGATATTAAGTTAAAACTACGTGACATGGCAACAATCGGTGAGTTTAAGGAGGCATTAAGGCGAGCATACGGTGTATAAAAAGTGAGAGTATGTCTAGTTGAAGGCCTAGGTACAAGAAACTGGAGCTGTGACAGTAAATCTGGCGAATCAATCTTATTATGTACCAGGTTATAGAGAAATTTTATTAAGTGCAACTGACGTCTAACCTCAAGTGATTCCATATTAAATCTGTTCAGTAATATCTGGTAGTCATATCCTTGGGGAGGATATGTTCCCTCTTCCCTAAAATACAGAAACTTCAAGAATCTTCTCTGAACTCTCTCCAAGTGTACTTTATGAACAGAATAAAAAGGATTCCATATAAGGGAACCATATTCAAGCTTTGATCTCACATAGGCAAAATAAATCAACTTCAAAGTTCCCGTCTGAAAGCTTGCGGCATTTCTAATTATAAACCCCAACATCTTCATTGCTGCTGATACTGTATTATCCCTGTGTAGGGTAAACGTCAAAGATGCATCAAAGTAAATTCCCAGATCCTTTACCACTGAATCTCTCTTAAGTATTGTACCATCCACAGTATAGTCATAAAATATTGGTGTTAGTTTATTCGTGAAGCATACAATTCTACACTTTGCTATATTTAAGTGAAGTCTATTGGCAGTACACCATTCAGAGATTTTATTTAATTGATTTTGTAGTCGCAAGCAATCAGCATTTGAATCGATTGATGTATAAATCTTCAAATCATCAGCGAAAACATTCTTTTTGCAGTCAATCAAATCAATAAGATCATTGATAAACAACAGAAACAGTAGTGGTCCTAGATTTGATCCTTGAGGTACTCCTGAGGTAGCCCCAAATAAGTATGACTTATATCCATTATAAAATACGTATTGCATACGCCCAGATAAATAGGAGTTGAAGAGATACGTTAAAGCGTTACTAAAGCCATATGACTGAAGTTTGCCGACTAGTAGTTTGTGATCTATAGAGTCAAAAGCTTTCGATATGTCTGCAGTTTTGTTACAGGTACATTATTGACGCAGTAATAGCACATTTTTTAAATACTCACATATACCGCAATAGACAAGTACATAATTACATATATTTATACAGCTCAGATTCGCATATTAGCTGCTTTCGATTTACCACAATTCTCACTTTTCCTCACCTCACTTCTCACTTCATTCTCACATGATTCTCACTTCAGCAAAACAAATCACTTACTCACTTGCAAATAAAACGATGCTTATTAGTGAGAAAAGTGAAGTGAGGTGAGAATTGTGGCAAACCGACTTTACACGATATCTACAAATATCAGGGTATTCTAAAGTTGTTTATTTTTTCTGAAGGAGTATAATTCCTTTTTCTTTTAGTGCTTAAGAAGTTTTCATGTAAATAAAAGAACTACGAGCAAAAACCTATTCAAAGTAACGTTTTGCTATTAAGGTTACTGTTCACAACAATTACATAAATTAAGTTACCTAAGGGATCTCCGAACACGTTATGGACACTACAATTCAACATCCAGCACAAGATAACGATTGAAACCTATTTACAGTTACGTATTCCTGTAATAATATAAATCTTTCCTGTTATCTCACCTGTTATAAATTACTCCAATATAAGGTCTCCAAAAGTAACTCTAAACAAACTAACTCAGATCAAATCTATGTTATGTTTATAAAAAAACTGTTATGCGTACGTACATATGATTTTCTATACAGGGTGGGACACTTAAAATGATGTATTGAAATTATGGCCAAACTAAATAAGAATTTTAAAATCCGACCAGGTAAAGTTATAGAGTTCTAAGGGAAGCATATTTTAATAAAAATGTGGGTTTTATACCATTCATTCAGATTTTGGTTAAGTTTGTAACACTACATTTGATTTCAATTTTGAAGAATTAACATTAGCGTCCCACGCGGTATTACTTTCAGCATAATTATTAAAATTGTTTGTTAAACTCAAGTACAATATGCTTTCGTTTGGAAACGTTTATTGCTAGTTAAAATTAGTTAAAAATAATTATAAAAAATTGTAACTATAAAACCATTGCAACGACAAAAATATAAACATCCTTCATTAGTTAATACTGCAATTATAATAAATGTTGGAAATGGTGGATTGTGTCTGGCACTCCGCCATTAAAATGAAAGCGTTTTGCTCGGCCGTAAAGACCATGGCAATATCGTTAATAAAATCTGAAACGCATATTTAAACATAACCTGACTGGAATGTATCAAATGTCATTTGCGAATTTTATAAACTTATTTTAGTAGTTATGCCAATACCAAGAAAAACTAATACGGAAATGAAAATTGAACAGAAAAACTATAATAAAACCCAATGAAGATACAGACGTGGGACTACAGCCATAGAGGAATAAAGCAACTGACATTCTCAGGGTGGTAAGCATATTGCATACATTTTGACAGATGTCAGCTTCAAACATAGGTACATATGTCATTAAATGTCAATTGGCAACTGACAAACGTTCAAAACCAATGATTCGTACTGTAGCTTTTGTAGATTTCATAGTTTACATAAGCAAATGGCAGAATAGTGATTTAAATCAAATTTGACAAATGTAATACACATTAACATGCGTTATGTAAAATATCGGTAAACTAAGCTTGAAACTTCGACACCGCGAAATTTAAATAATCAAATTTCATTCTTTGTAATTGCAAACAAAGTTGGATAAAATATTTAATAAGTGATTGTGATGTGTTAGAAATATCATTTTCTTACAATACAGTGACATAAAA
Source organism: Holotrichia oblita (assembly GCA_023690525.1). Classification (NCBI taxonomy): domain Eukaryota; kingdom Metazoa; phylum Arthropoda; class Insecta; order Coleoptera; family Scarabaeidae; genus Holotrichia; species Holotrichia oblita. The sequence goes on from CM043019.1 coordinate 109,977,830, forward strand.
CATAAATGTGCTATTTAAAAAAATGCAAATTGATTTCGGCGTGAATGTTATAAAATTTACATTGTTATTAAAATGTGCTCCTCATCGCCCTCTATAGGTCTACCTGGTTGGATTTTAAAATTTTTATTTAGCTTCGCCGTAATTCTAGTGCATCATTTTAAGTGGCCCATATAAAAGCGTAACACTTAAAGCGCTAAATGGCCAAAATATCATAAAAATAAAAGTTTTGATTGACTTTAGTTGTTCTACAAAGCTAGACCGGCAACAAAATCCGAAAATCTCAGGTAATCTCATTATACTAACTGGATAGAATAATTTGTTTTGTCGACACATTATTATGCCTTTGATTAAGAGATAAAATTCCATGGTGTTCTAAAGTATCTCGAAAATGACTCACGAAATTAATTATGTTTCCGCCCTGTTATCATGTCTAGCAAAGCAGCGTATGCTTTTTTAATTAGGACTGTTGTATTTTTTATGCGTCTTCAGTATCTTACTTACTACAGTTAAGAAGCTCTAGCAATGCTCCCTAATAGTTTACCTGCTGGAGATGGTGTTATACAGGGTTCTGTGTAAGAAAATGAAAAGAACTGAAGTTTATGTCAGTTGCCTGTATCTCTAAAACGGCTAACTGAACGGCGCTAGTATTGTTTTAAATAGAGACAACGGTCAGGTTACTGCCCATTTTTTCCCACTTATGATAGGCAGAAGTTCCGACAGCTTGTAGATTGTGCTATAGCTGTAATGAAAGGCTGAAAGACGAACGTATATGTGTAAAATAATTTATAGTATACTAAGCAGTATTTGATAAGCCTCTGGTTAGATGACAAGGCACATGCAATGCACGGTTAGGATAGAAAGCTAAGGAACTTCATCAAATTGTATTCTGTAATAGCAACAGTTTGTTTCGAGCCTTATTATACGTTTTATCGGACTACATGTGCTAGTACATGAGCAATTGTTTGTAGGCCATTTAATTTACAATATGGAATAGATAAATTTTTGTGAAATTTCTATTGAAGGTTAAAGGGTACTTTTATTAATACTATAATTTTTCTATTGCATAGCAACCGTCTCTACCTACGAAATTTAACTCAAAAGAAAAGCTAGTTTGAAATTCTAATCTTAGTAGTTATGAATAGTAATTATATACCAAGGGAGAGAAGACATTTTTCTCAGCCGAGTAGCATTATTTCCCGAGACGCGGAGCGTCGAGGGAAATAATGGCTAAGAGGCTGAGAAAAATCTTCTCTGCCGTGGTTTATATACTACTTTTTCCACTACTAGCATATTTAACCGCTTTCTCAATGATAATGTAATATAATAAGCCGTTCCGATAAATGTTTAATTTAAGATATCCATAGAAAACATATGTTAGTCTGTAAAAACAAATGAATAAACATTTAATGTCAAATTGAGATTTTATTCATGTCTTGTCACTATACCAAAAAAAAATGTCAGACAGTAGTTGTACTCCTCCAGAAATCCGCAAGGAAGCAAATCAAATAGAGTATAAAATTACTTCCCGAAAAATCAAAAAATTTTTACATAAAAGTATATAACATTTTTAAAGATTGGTGTAAATTAAAAAAGTAAAAAAAGTTTCTGAAAACGTGCTCTTGTTATATTTCCAAGTGCAAGCGGAAAAGAGAAAAGCCTCTAGTTTATGGGCTTAATTCTCAATGGTAAAGCAAACTTTAAGATTAAAAGAAAATATCGACATATCAAAATATTACAAGGTAATTGCCTTTTTAAAGCGAAAAAATGATTCGTATATGCCAAAAAAAGCTGCAGTGTTTGAAGAAAATCATATCAGACAGTTTATTACTGATGCACCGGATGAAGTTTTTCTTCCGATTAAAGTAATTATTTTCATCTGACCATATTTCGAAAATCAGGAAATTACATTTATATTTTTAGGCTATTCTTATAATAGGTATTGCTGGAGCCTGTCGAACGGCGGACGAACTCTGCAACATAAAAGTGGCTGATGTCGATCTGCGAGAAGACATAATTGTAATAAACATTCCCCATACAAAAAACAAATCTTGTAGAAAATTTGTTATTGTCGAACCTATGTGGATTGATGTGGTGACAAGATACTTGATGATAAGACCTTCGCCAGCGATTCCAAGACTTTTTATTGGCTTTAGATCTGGAAAACCTACAAGACAAAATATGGGACATAATACCATTAGTACCTCAGCAATTAAAATAGCTACATACTTGAAACTGCCGGATGCAAACAACTACACTGGCCATTCATTCAGGAGGACGTCAGCTACAATTTTAGCAGATAACGGGGGTGATATCCTATCACACACCATGTAGGGTGGAAAAGTTGCACAGTAGCCGAAGGATATGTAGAGGACTCTATCACTGACAAGAAAAGAATTGCAAGTATGGTTCAGGGAACAACAGTTAATTATGAACCTGATTTACCACCTAGCAGTAGTATTTTTGAGGTGACGCCCTCAACCTGAACTTCAGTATCAAAATCAAACACAGAACTGAATATACCGGCAGAAAACTTTACTTCTAATACTGGTACGTCAGGAATTAACATGACCTGCCATAATTGCACCATTAATTATTATTTTAATAAGTAGTGTTAACCAAATTACGTATTTCCTACTTTGTTTATTCATGTTAAATGTTAACCTAACCTTTTTTCTTGAATTGCGGATTTCATTCATGCATCTAGGCGACATCTATGGTTTTATATTCAAATTATTTCTATTCTGTACATTTTTACTGAATAAATCATAATTTTATTATTGTCAATTGTTTTTATTATTTACTAGTAGGAGATAATTTTTATTATTGACTACTAGGAGAGAAATTCATCTTCTCGGCCCGAAAACATACCAAATAATGACGTCTTCTAACGCTAGTAGTGGAAAAAATATATTACATACACTGCTATAAACAGTTACATATATGTATATCCTCAAACATTTTTCCTTATTTATCACAGTCTTATTTTTAATAATTCTTAAAAACAGTCTACCTTAAAATTATTATATTAAACTTCTTATTTCCTTCAATTATCCTGGACAAAAAAAAACATGAATTATATTAGTAAGCAGAGTATCATTGATAAGGCTTTATGGAAACACCTAGACAGAAATTCAGGAGAGTAAATTATTAAGAAATAGTTTTTAAACGACCATATAGAAAGTTATGAAGATATAAAGCAATTGGCACCTCCACGGTGACTTGTACCTGCTATAGAATATATTATATTGCAAAAATGATCGACTACTAAAGGTTCTTAGCAAAAGTAGTTTTTAGTACGATCACATGATAAAAAAAATCTTCCATATATTTAACTTTCTCGCAAAATCACGACGGCATGATTAGTTCTACTTAAACTGTTTAATATAGGCATACATAATTTTTGTTTTTTTCACATTGTATCAGTTACACTGCTGTTAGTACAGTGTATATTCTCTCTTAGCGGACACCTCTTGTACGTGGATATCCTTATAAGCGGACAGACTGTCGGGTACCGCAAGAAATGGTGTGATTTACATATATCAAAGCTTATCCTACTATGCGAACTCCATTAACAGGACACGGACACACGATAATAGCAATTTTCACGGTCCTGTTTCCTCTTAAGCGGACAATGTAGTTCCCAAATAGCGGTAGTTCCCTGAATTATGTCTCCTCGCTTCAATAGATAAGCATTAGTCGTTGTGTAACTCTAGTATAGTGTGGAAGTATGTGTAGATATTCCATTTTATTCTACTACTGACACGAGGATACAAAAATTCCGGCTATGATTAGTGAGTGGCTCTCGAAACTTTCGCCGTTAAAGGAGACAAGTTTGGCGGTGGAAAAATCGCTAAGGAGCGGTTAAATATGTTGCATTGTATAAATAAGGCCGGACAGTCAGAAAAAGTACTTCTATTTTTAAGTATGGTGGGTACTTAGTTGCAGTGTCTCCATAAGCTGTATCGCTTGTCTGACTATCACTACAACTCTCGCGGTGTAGTTTTGTATGTATAAATTGTATTGAAATGTGATCGGTAAATTCGCCAGACCTTATTTACAGCAACAATTCAAATTAGCTGGTTTCACGTATTCCGAAGTTTCTCAGATTGATAGCGATTTTGATCTGGAAGATGAAACACCTTTGTCAACTGTTGAAGATATTGATGAATACGTAAGTGTTAACAGAAACCTTGAAATGTAGATATATGTATGCGTTGAGAATGGTGAAATCTTGCAGCGAGAAGAATCTGATTCTGATGAGGAAAAGGATAGAATCAAAACGTATAGTGACACAACACCGCTTTTACACAGCATGAAACTTTTTACCTCCAAGAATGGCAATACAAAATATTTTGAGTTAGTGTGATTTAAAACAACACTTTGAAAGCATGTTTTTAAAAAGAAAAGTGTATATCAAACAAGAATCTTAGATTTTTTTCTGTAACTTTTAATTATGGATGGATGTATTACGTACGGCTATGTACATATTACGTTGCTAGGAATTTATTAATTTAAGCTCAATTGCACATACGTAATGCCTGCATACTGATTTAAGCATATTATTTAAAAAGTTTTGTAACGAAGACATGTTTTTTGATAAAGGGATGTAATAAATGTATTCAGTGAAAATTTAAGGAATTTTATTATTGAACATAGACATCTGATCAGTCCGAACACATAGAATGCTACATTGGTCCACAGCCCATAAACGAAATAATAAAAATACAGACATTCTACTAAACATTTTTGGGGTTTGTTCTATTTTTCTTTCTTATGTCTAATATTTTCTGGAACTCACTGGCCTAATTATAATTACGCTTTGCAGATTCTTATCATTCATTAGAGTTGTAAATGTAAGTCTATAAGATGAACTGAAGTAACATTAGGTTTGGAGTCTATTTAAACTGTCCACTTTTTTTATTATGTAACTGGGGAAAGTTAATAGTATTTAGAAGAGAAAATATAAAAAATAGAGTACGTGGTATACTATAAATGTACTTTTGGAGATGAAATGGAAACCTACTTAAAAATGTATACTGTATTTACTACTCATAAACACTGCTACTTCTCTACGTAACGTTCTATACATTTACTATCCAACTTTATATAAATTATTGTATAGATTATATTGAGTTTTAGAAAAATAATTGAAATTCTTCTGTTATATATTAAAGAAAAAAACTACTAGAAAAGATAGTACTAAAACAAATTCCTTTGGGACTGATATTTTCCGCATGCTCCGTTACATATTTTTGCAAAACTGCTTGGCTCTGTTTGGCCAACATACCTACCACAATAGATAATCATATTTGATAAACAACATTATCATATGCCTCTGCTGGATTCTATCGAAGTTCGAATTATTATTACAATTCGAAGTAAACATTATTTCTGCATAAGGTTATTGTTTCTCGGTCCCATGAATTATACAAGACCGTATTTTTGATCACCACATTCCATTAAATGTTTGATATAGACTATACCGCGGCATTATGTATTAAATTCTCTTTGCTAGATCTGAAAATTTTTTGTGTTGGCTTTAACGGATTTAAAATTATATCCTCATTGTTTTATTTTTCATGAATATTTTTACTTGGGCAATGCAAATAACTAACAAAACTTTTCTAAACTAAATATGTACCTACATACTAATTCATCCGAAAATATAACACGAAGAATTTTACATTTACATCAAGTATTTAGGCACTTTTACTTTTCCTATTTTTGCTTGTTTGCCATGTTGTCTTGAATTACAGAACGCTATTGATTTTTGTTTTCATAAACAAACATGAGCGTACTTGTATAAGAACGCTGTAATTCGTGCTTTTATCTCAAAGTGTAATAAAGATTGAAAGTATCCTTCACGCTAATACTTTTAAAATCTATTTTACTCTCAAGAGGATATTACAAAACGACGTGCTATTCAAACCGTAATCTTCTTGGTTAGCTGTAAAACGTAAATATTTTAATAGAAGATAAATTTAGTAAAGGTAATTTTGCTAAATTAAAATGTGAAACGCAAAAGTCGCAAATATATTTCAGTTATTACAGAAATACAATTACTGTAATCTAGTAAACCTTACTTATCATACCGGGGATATTAATTAACTAACAATTTATTAATTATGTGACAAATGACGTTGTAAAAAATAATAAAAGAAATGATAAACAAACCAAAAGTAAAATTAATCTAATACACAATGCATATCCAATAAGGAACAAAGCTAAGTAATCAAATATTATTAGTAAAGTGACAAACTAACCAAAAGACAATATACTACAGCCACAAAAAGATACAATGGAAGATATTCATTAAATGATCAAAAAAAAAAAAGCAAAATTATAAATTGAAAACTAAGGTCGCCTAAATTGCAATTGTACCATATGCACCTTCCTAAACTCTTGACTTATTAGCGATCTTCTCTATCAATTGTAATGAACAAGTTTCAAAATAGTCATATTAACTCAACATTTATTTAGTTTTCGAATTTGGCTTTATTGGCAAGTGATACTGAACTTGCAATTCCAAATTTTGGTGTAATTTTCACAGTATTAAAAATCCAAATCTGCAAGTTATGATGGCTTCCGGGTTTTAAATTACTAAAACTCACCGTTTTGCCACTAATGTAAGTGGCTTCCTTAGAAGCAAAAACTGGAGTGTCAAAAGGTCACGGCAGCTCGACGTGTAAGCCACGCTAGTGGTGAAAACCTTCTGACAAATCTGCAAATTCTTTATATAATTATTAAACGTCTTTAGCTGCACAGATACGACCTATTGTCAACTTAAATGTTGTAAAAAAGGCCCTCCACAGTGAATAATATATGCATTAATTTACTTCTTGACATCGTTATATTGCATTGTTACTCTAATGTACTCAATAGGCACAATATTTCGACCAATTTAACTAACATGCGAAATATATATATAGTTACTCTAGATTTGTAAGTGCCACATCTGTATCAATTTCAAAACTTATTCCTTATTTCTATCCCTGATGCTTTTTTAATGTAATAATAGGCATATTTTTCAATCAAATTTACATTTACAAAGAAAGATCTGACTAACCTGTTGTTTCTTACGTTAGCTAAATAATAATTTCGTTAATGTAATCGACAATTTCTATTTTGAGATCCCACGAATTTATTTTTGTTTTGACGTATGATTTTGTATTCTTGTGTCCTAGATATCGTATTGAATAACTGCCACATATATATAAACTTTTTATTCAATATCCTTGTCTCTGAATTGGATATTTTGACGTTGATTTGAAGATTTATACATGAATTGAAACAGAGTTCGTTTCATAAACAATACTACTCCTGGTTCAAGAATATCTTGGAAAATGTAGGCTGCTAACTTTACTCAATGTGTATTTTATATTACTGAAGATGATTACCTATGAGACCTGTACGATATTTGAATCTTCCAATAAAGAACTGGTTCAAGCTGAATCAGATTACAATTCCACATTATGCTGGCCATTTCATTAAAGTGAAGACAGTTTCTTTGTTTCTTTGTTAAAAAGATTATTTTATTATCTTGTAATAGGATCTGGGACTTGTTATTTTTAAATTTACTTACCAACAAGTTGAAGAATGAAACTTACTTATATATATAACTTTAGGCGTTCAGAAGGAAACAACAAAGTGTTTTGGCATATAAAATTTACAGGTAAATTGAAGGTGTCCCAGAAGTATAACAAAACAAAACTCCCAGTAGAATATCTCAGATAATTTGAAAATGAGGAACACCAACTTCACGTTAGCTAAATATATCAATAACTCAATAATTAGTAAACCAACAGATATTGATACGTACAGAAGTGACAATACATTTTGTTGGTTATATAATGAGTTTTGTATCAATTTCAAACTTGATTGTGATTATTATTCTAAGCACTCCTTATTATACAAATACCTATATATAAATCAAGGACAATTGTTGTGTAACACAAGAATTCATAATAGTGTAGTAAGAATGTATACATATATATAATAATTAATTTTTACCAAAGATAATTCTTAAATGGAAATTTTATTTAATCATTGCTTTCCTTATGTTCTATCAAGCTACCTGTTGCTTACGTTTAGCTTACGACATTGTACCAATCGATAACACCAAAGGTTATAAATATTCCACAAGTAGTAGTCTAGTGGTCTCCCATAGCTTACGACAGTAATCGATTAAATATTAGGATACTCGTGTGAAGAGTTCTTACTTGCGTTTTCAGTTTATATTATGTAGGGTTGAGAAAATATCATTCATGGATTCATCAAACTACATTATTTTCACTCAACGAATGATAAATTATGTTTACAGAAATAGAACCAGATCTGAATTAATTCAATAAAATTAATTACTGTCGGTTCCAATTATTATAAATGATCAAAACTTTTTTCTAGGGTCATTCTAAGATACTTACGTTTTATAAAATATGTACGCACGCTAGGATATACACACACGTACTATATCTAAATGCCAGCGATATTTATATAGCTTAAGCGTAAATTTATTCCCTTATGAATGATTATAATTTATTAAAATCGAGATGCTAACATTCAGAAGTTATCTAACAACGAAGAGCGTTTTGTGACGATTATCCAGTGGCACTCATAAGAAGGCCAGAAACATTCATTGGATTCGAGATTTCAAACAATGGAAACAATTGCTATGGATAACTGAGTACAGTATTCAAGTTGGAGTTTGTACATCCTCTGTCAGCGTTACGCATTGGATCAAAATCCATGGAAAATTTACCACCATTCAAAATACGAAACTGTTCTTGAAACACTCTAAATAAGCTAAAGCAAAATAATGTTCTGAACGTGCAACCAGATTTATTAAGAACAAATTATTGAGAATGGAAAAGGTATGGGGAAGCTAACCATCTCAAAATCCAAATTTCAGATAATCAAGTACAACTGACATTTTCGGGCTCAAAGAAGGTTGAACAGTTTTCCTCATCTCTTTAAGAAATATGGGATATTTTACAAGAAAACTGGTAAAAACATCTCGCTGTGTTGGGTTCAAAGAAAGAAGGCGATTATAAAAAATTGTGGTCATTATACAAAATTCTATATTTTATTGTATTTTAACAGTGAATATTATTTATATTATATATAAATTATATTTGAATCATTGCCAACCGTAATTCCCAGAGTGCTTCGCGACGTTTCACAAATTTCTGTACGTGAATCTCAAAGAATTATTATACACATCCGCAAATGTTGTAATACATAAATTTGAATGTATTTGTTATTTTGAATATATCCTATATTTTTTGTGATGTGCAACGTCCCAGCGATTTCACACTACATCATCTTAAACACTGGGTTAAAGAAACATGGTAATTAGAAATCTCATTTGACATCTATCCATTTCAACTAGCTATTCGAGAAGTATGTAATTAACTTACAAGTAGTAGAGTTATTTATCTTCTGATTTTACACCAAAGTTTAGTTCTAATTTAAGAGCCCAACTTTAGGACGGGCAAAGCTGTAGCGTTAGTGGAAGAAGTAAACTCCTTATAGATTTTAGGGAAAATTGCGAATTAATAATTAATTATAAACTGACTAACATATCGTGTCGTTACAATTTTGTTACATGCATGTTCTAGTCCCCCTCTTCTCCTTGCGTCGTCTACCGTCGGTAGATGTCATCATTTTGCCGCCCGTATTTAAAGTGTTCAATTTAACTCTTTTCAAAATTACGTACGGTAGTATAATTACCAAAGTTACAACAGAAATTTTGTAACGTTTCGGTATCTCAGAGATGTTGTCTAATTATCTATACTATGTACAACATACATGTGTACACCATAAAAAGTATCTACACAAGATTAAACTGAACATGTATTTAATTACATTCAGAATATGTGACAAAATGTAAATAAACAACACAAATTGATTACAGAATATTTCAACCATGAATGTTTTTGTATGTTTGTTTTAAAAATAAATAAACTTTGAGTTACTAGTCAAGCACATATGTATATAGAAAAAAAAACGGAAATATGGTCACAACAAAGTGAAGAATGCCATCAGGAGGGTAATAAAAAATTGGAACATCCGTACCACATTGAAAGTGAGCGTTGTGGCTACGAACGTTGATCTGTTAAGTGCTGGTCTCGTTGAACAATTGTTACATACATCACAGCGATGTATTGGCGTAGGTTTGAACTAACTGTTAGAAAAAGCCATCCAACAGTATTTAAACTTGTTGAAATATTTAAAAGTAAAAATGATGGGCGTATGGGATGATTAGGAGTATTTGGTAGTGCAACGAAACTGAATAAATGTTGCGAAAAAAAAACACAAAATTGTGGTAACCACAAGCAAGAATATATTTACCGCTGAATATATACTGAGAATAGTAACACGACAAGCCTTCTGAGTCGTGTCAAAACAACGAAATGTCAATACTAGTTATGATGACCTTAGCGGGTGCTTGAATTACAGCAGCTCTAAGAAAACGATCTCTTCTGCAGAGCTGGTACAATTATTGTTAAATAAATAAGTCTGTGATACATCATTTCACACGTCAATAGCAGTTCTAAATGTAGGCCACATTTTACCCACACAGAACTGATATCAAGCTTGAAGCTTTGTCAGCCCCCGATTAATGGAGGAATTAATTGGAAAAATGTAGAATATCTGTCCAGAAATGCAGAATAACGGAACAAACAACCCTTGCTACATTACTGTACAGGGTAGTGATAATTGATGTTGCTTTGTGATTACTAAAGCTGACTTCAAATTTCTGAAGATATTACCTAAGAAGAACCACATATCAGGCGCATAGTGGATAAAGTCGGAATGTGTAGAATGTCGAAAATATTCTATAGCTGTGTTGCCCAGGCAAACGTAACGAATTGTATTGCTACTCTTTTTGCGCTAAACTTTGTGATGGAGATTGTCAAGTGACAGAAACTATTCATGTGTAATAATTCTTCCAATTCTAAAGCTGATATTGATTCTGACTGAAATTGGTAAAAGTAGTAGCATTAATTAAAGTAAGGTATAAGACTGAATAAAGAAAACCGTTTAATTGTCAGCATTACTTTAGCGTGTTGCGCAGATCATTAGTCTTTTACACTGCCACCTATTATTAATATTATTTTAGATAGGTAGTACATCAGTTGTAAGAATATTTATAGTCTTGAAAATGGAAATGACCATTTCCGAAACTTCAACCAAGATAATAAAAGAAGTTTATCCAGACAATACTGTTTTATTAAATACTAAACAAAACTGACTGGATACGCGTTATTAAGCAATATACATTTTGATTAAGGTTATAGTGTCACGGAACCTGGCTTCGTGTCACGAAATTACTTTAAAGTAACGTGCTTTATATAGTTATTTTCTCTTTCTGACTAAAATGTATTATTATTATCTTATAGTACTTTCCTCAAACACGAGATTACAACAATAATAATGGTATTTTCACTCTTTTATAGGCACTTAATGTAAAAAATAGCTTAATATCACGCTTAATATTAGAGCGGCCTTTAATTTATTCCATCATTGTTTCAATAGAAATATATCAACACAAAAAGAAAGACCGACATAAAATAATTTGCTTCAAGACAAATTGAAAAATACGAATATTACCTCAGAATATTTTATAAAACCGTTTATTTACCATTCAATCTACTTATATTTGATATTTATTCATAACTGTCATTACGCAATCATTATTACACTTGATACTTCATAGTTGTATGCGAACGTATACCTATTTATTATTTTACGAGTGCAATCACTCTTAAATGTTCTGTGTGTCGATCAATATTGAACACAAAAAGTGAAGGAAATTGTAGGAATTTTCTACAAGAGATTGATACAGTTATCCCATTGGTCGGTTGTCTGCAAATGTACACAAAATTATACAGCTGCGTATTAGGACGGTCGTAACTTATACAGCATTTTATTTTGTCTTTCGTATTTATGCAGGATATTTTGACATTTCTCTTTGTAAAGGATATAGAAATTTTACAACTTTTTATGTTATTGATACTAACTTCTTCCGCACTAAAATCAAAGTTAAGCGCAGTGAGAATAAACAATAAAATCAACCAATGTATGACTCTGTTTAATTAGAAAAATGACATACATAGTTATATTAGAAATATTTGTATGAATAAAAGTAATACTTATGAATATATCAAACACCAAGATTATGTAAATATATATGTGGATTTATATACAACATTCAGCTGAAAAGTCATTTAGAAAAACTAAAGTTTGAGTGTCAAACTGGGTTATATATAACCCCAATTTTTTTTTTTTTTTAAGTGAGGAAAAATGCCTTAACGCATCATCAGGGACGAGACCCGTCCCCGGTGTGTGGGGCTCGCACCCACTAAAAAACCTCACTTTGTCAAGTGTAGAATCCATCCCGGAACCGCTGGTCGCATTACTTCAGGATGGCACCTCGTAGTTAGCCTCGGTCGGCTGCCTCCATTGCTTGGGTCTCTCTCTTCTTCTCCTTCAGCACCTTCTCGACGAACGTGGCGATCTTCTGCCAGTGGTCGTACCCGGACAGCATCGTTTGCACGACGTTATCCGGCGTTAGAGGTCCTACTTCGTCTTGTAGAGCGTCTCTGTAGTCACTCCACCTCTCGCATTCGAAGAAGGTGTGGTGAGCATCACCTTCCGCAGAGTCGTGATACTGGCATGTCGCGTTCTGTGCTATACCCATTCGAACCAGGTATGCGTTGAAATACCCGTGTCCGCTAAAAAACTGGGTGAAGTAGTAATTTACCTCGCCGTGGTTTCGATCCATCCACTCCGTTAGGTTGCGGATGAGTCTGGCCGTCCACCGTCCTCTCTTATCGTTCTGCCAGCGCTCTTGCCAACGTTGTCGTGAGAGCGCTTTAGCGTCCGCTCTCGCTTGTCGTGCACCGACGTCTCGTCGTGTCTCGTAGACTCTCTTCTTTTCTTGAGCCAGTAGATCTATCGGGGTTACTCCTGCGATCACGAGCACCGCCGGTTCGGAAACCGTACGGTATGCGCTGGCGATCCTGAGTGCTCCGCTTTCTGTACTTGTCCTGCTGTAAGGCGTCAGCCCAGATCTCGCTTCCATACAGCAGTATGGAATGGGTGACGGTCATTAGCAGCCGGCGTTTACTCGCCGTCGGTCCTCCTACGTTGGCCATTAGTCGGCTCAACATCGTCGTTACTTTAGCGGCCTTATCGCTCGACGACTGAATCTGTTGCCAGAAGGTCATCTTGCTGTCGAGCCGCAGTCCGAGGTACTTCACGGAAGTTGTAGTGGTTATGACTTCCGTATCCACCGTCATCTCGATCTCCCTAGGGATTCTTCTCCTGGTCAGTAGAACGACCTCGGTCTTCTCCGTTGCCAGGGTCAGGCCGTGTTCGTCCATCCATGTGGTGACTCTTCTCATTACCTGGTTGAGCCTTCTCTGGGCATCCGCCTCGTCACGCGCTAGGATGACTGCCGCTACGTCGTCTGCGTATCCTATCAGATACGCATCTTGCGGCAGCTCCATTTGGAGGATCCCGTCGTAGGACACATTCCATAAGTCGGGGCCGAGTATGGAACCCTGCGCCGCTCCCGCTGTTATCTTCTTCGTTCACGGCCCGCCTGCGGTGTCGTAGACCAGCTTCCTGTCGCTAAGGTAGCTGCGTATCATCCTAAGTAAATAGGATAGCGTGTCGAACGTGTTCTGCAGGGCGTCCAACATGACGTCCCATCTCGCCGAGTTGAAGGCATTTCTTACGTCCAATGTAACGAGCATCACCAGGGGTCTCGAGTAATGATTTCCCCGTTGAGCGGCTTCGAAGGTCTCCACTACCTGCGCTACGGCGCCGACGGTGGAGTGTTCCTTTCTGAAGCCATGCTGTCTCTCGGACAAGCCTCCCGCGTCGTTTATGCTGCTTTCCAGTCGTGTCTTGAGCAGTCTTTCCAGTAGTTTGCCAGCCGTGTCCAGCATACATAGCGGTCTGTATGCCGATGCAGTGGTTGGGTCGCCCTTGCATTTGCTTATCAGCACTAGTCGCTGTACCTTCCATCTCTTGCAGAACGCTCCTTCTGTTAAGCAGCGGTTGTACATGTTCAGAAGCAGATCTGGGCAGACGCGCGCCACAATCTTGAGAGCTTCCGTCGGAATTCCGTCGGGTCCAGGTGCCTTCCGGTTTTGTAGGGAGTTCGCCGCTCTTGACAGTTCATCTCCGCTAAAAAGCGGGATGTCGTTCAATAGCTCGTCCTCCATTTCCGCAGTTCTCTCCGGATGGGTAGGGAACAATGTGTCAACAATGTTCCGCATCCGATCTCGTTCGAGGACTGGATTCGCCGTCTTCGTCGTAAGCTTCTGCATGGGGCCGCATGGGTCGTTGTCAACGTCTTGCCGCAGCTCCTCCCACTTACGTTTCTTGCTCCTGTAGATGGCGTTCTTGAGATCTCTCTTGGCGTTCCTAAAGTCCTCGGACTCTAGTTCTGCCGCGTTCGGATCTCGCCGTCTCACTCTGGTTATTCTCCGCCTAAGCTGTAAGCATCTTTTCCGGAGGGTCGCTATCTCGTCGTTCCACCAATACGCAGATCTTCTGTAGTATATCTTTCTGCGCGGCATAGAGGCGTCGCAGGCACGACGTATGAGGGCCATGGTCGCGTCCGCAATAGTCTCCGCTGAACCGGCACATTCCATGACGGCATCCTTTCCCCGAACGATTGCATAAGCCAGGGCGTCTTCATCCAGCTTCGCTACGTTCCATCGAGGACCGGGCGGAGCAGGATTTCGCCTGATCGGCTGCTGTCTCGTCACGTTGTAGCTTATGTACATCACTGGTGGTCACTTCCGGTGTAGTCCTCCATGACTCGCCAGTCCACGATGTCCCGCACAATGTCCTCCGAGGCCAGTGTGATGTCCGGTATCGTCTCTCCGTAGCCTGGTCTTCTGAACGTGGTGGTGTCTCCGACATTTACCACGCTGAGTCCGAGTCTGGCCGCCATGTCCAGTATACGCCTTCCTCGAGAATCAGTGTATTCCATACCCCACTCCACGGCTTTGGCGTTCACGTCTCCTCCTAGAATAATGGACCCTGCCATTTCTCGAAGGTCGTCTTCCAAGTTGTCGAGCTTGCCCTGAAAGTCCGCTATCGGCTCGTTGGGTGTGAGATAGCAGCTCACGTAGGTGATGGTGCCGCTGTTTACCCACACGTATCCGTTTCGGGCTCCGTGGTTGTCGACGATGACTGTATTCGTGTCCGGGATCCATATAGCTGCAGTGCCGAGTGTGTCCCTGTACCACCCGGTGCATTCCTTATCCCGGTATTGTTCACTGATAAGCAGCAGATCTACTCCGCTGTCCAGTTGTAGTTGGATGAGGAGATCGTCTGCTGTTCTGCTTCGGTGCATGTTGCCTTGTAGGATTCTGGTCATTGGCTCTTCTTTGCCTGATCTAATGCCTTTCTGAAGGAGGGACATGCGCCGGACCCAGGGACATGGCTGCGTGTCGCGGTGTCTCCCGTGCAGAGGAAGCATTTTGCTTTGTTTTTGCAGTCCTTCCGTTGGTGGCCTTTTTCTCCGCAATTGATGCAAAGGCCTTGTGTTCTTCTGTCTGGTCCGGGACAAGTAGCCTGTCGATGTCCGTAGCCAAAGCAGCGGAAGCACCTGACGACTTCTACCCTGCGTCTTATTCTGCTGTTTATCCAGCCGATCTTTATTCTGGGTGTTTCCAGCAGCTTAAGGGCTTGACGCTGACTCAGTTGGACGATAGCCATTCTCAGCCCTCTGCTATTCGCGTTGGTGAGGCTGATCTTCACGTCGCCGTCACTGATTCCTAACTTCGCTTTGACTGCTGCGCAGACTTCCTCCGTTGTCGTTAAGCAGTCTAGATCCCTGAATTCTAGCGTCTCCTTGGGCTCTAGGGTGCTGATATTCGCCTTCTCGCCCAGGATATTCTTCAATGCGCTGCTGAAGCCTGCTGTGTCTTTGCTGCCGGGTCCTAGTTCCAACAGCATATCTCCGGCGCGCGTTTTCCGCACCGCCTTAATCTCGGTGCCTGTCTCTTCTGGTTTCGCGTTGCTGCGCAGCTCTCGCAGTACGTCAGCGTACGACTTCCCTTGCGCAGGTTTTACTAGAAGCGCATCCAATCGAGGCTTCGTGTTCCGTTTCTTCTGCTTGTTCTTCTTTAGCTGTTTCTGGTCGGTACCGTCGTCCTTTCTCTGACCACCGGCTATCTTCTGCTGCTGTTTGCTGTCAGAAGCTTTTGCAGCTGCCTTCTTCTCTTCTTGAGCTTGCTTTCTCCTGCCTGCTCGGTCCTTCATCCACACGTTCTCGGAGGAATGCGCTTCCTTCTTCTCCACGTTCTTGTTGCCCGTAGCAGAAGTAGCCTGGGTCTTGGTAGCAGGCTCTGACGCCTTTGGCGCGTGCTCTCTTGCTTGCAGCTCGGCCTTCTTCCATCGCCTCCTGCAGTCAGAGATCATATCCACTGCTTCTTCTAGCTCCTTCAAGCTGTTCTTTACATCCATCGAGACGTTCTTCTGCCTGCTGATAGCTGCCTTCATGGTCTTGATGACACCTATGCACTTCTGCAATTGCTCCTCTTCGCGGCATCGCAGTTTGCAGATAACCTCTTTTGAGGACGACATATCTGAGGCTGATGTCGTGTCGTCACTGCTACCTCCTGGTTGTACGATGTTAAATGTCGTCAGATCTATCGTAATCGGCGACCTAACGTGCTGCGCCGTTGGTGTCTTGAAGGCACCGTTGGGGCTGACTTGACCTACGCTTCACCAATCCCGGAAAACACGGACGGACTGGAGCTCGCCCGGGGCAATGCAGATTCCGACATCTTGCATCCACCATACACTACCTGATCAGGGCCCGAAGTGGCTGGTTCCTCACAATGCGTCGCGGATCCTCGTCGGCAGAGCAAGCTCACATCAGCCTACTCCCCAGCCGGATGAGAAGACCAGTCGGTTCGTAGACACTCCCAGAGTCGCCGCAACGCTTGCCGATCTGTACCTGGGAACAGAAAGGAAAGGGAGCAGGAAGGGTGGGGGTCAGCGGACAGCTGGCGTCACTGGCTGTACCGTTTCCGCATAAGGTAGCTGCACTGGGGCCGGCCAGACACGGATATATAACCCCAATAATAACACTACATTTGGTGTTATCATTGGGGCATGAGTGCAACATGCTCAACAGTAAAGAACACTCCGTCTCCTTTGCTATGATAGCTAATGGTAATCGTCTACTAGAGGACTTTTGTGAAGCAGGCTATAGGGTTGCCGGAAACCAGAAAAAAGAATGGCACCATCCAAAAGAATGCAAGCTATTTTAAGATTTGCCTGGGATAAACAGGAAAAGCCAAGGGAAAACCCTTCTAAATGCTCTGCCTAGTGCTGGCATTGGGTATGAATTCCCTGGTTATAAATCTTGATTGAATCCGACAAGTCAGTAAATCTAGACATATAGAGGAATGTATAAAGGAGCTCTCGCCGAGTATGACGTATTGAATATATAAGGTTGTGGTTCTACATATATAGGATATAGTGCGCCCAAAATTTACTCTGTAGGGTGCAAAGGTTTGGGTATTTTGTTTTGAAGTGGTTACTTCGAACAATAGTAGATGCTATGAGGCAAAGATGGAAAGCTTGGCGGTGTATACAAACCGATCTAGAGTGAATGGATAGGCGCGGTTTCCGGGATTACCGGCATTTACGACCTATTTGCTATTGCAGAGGAGTTATGCCAGCAGAAGAATCTTCATTATGACAGATAGCTAACCGGCTCTTATTGCTCTGCGATTTCACAAGGTTGCGTTAAAACTTATTCGTAACCATTGCTAAACTCGTCGTTTTACAAACTTGAATACTACAATAATACTAATGTGTAATAATACAAAAGTATCTCTGCGTCAAATTTCAGTAGAAATGACAATTTGCTAATGTTTGTAATTAACCCCAAATCATACATGGATCGGATTATAAATTATAAATTTGAGTCATACATTTGTTTTTAGGCTTTAGTATTAAGCCGAGCTAGATGTTAATTGTCGTCCGGCACAGAACGAAAGTTTGTAACCAAGAAAATAGATTATTCTCGTAAAAGCTGTAAAAGCTTCTAGTCGCAAATATGTGACAAGTGTTTTATTGAGGGTCAGAGCTAAATAACCAACATTCATTATATACATTCAACGTTAATTCAAACACAGTAATCTCTCCGCAAAATAATACTAAAAGATAGTACCTAGTTAATTCAATTATTTTATATATTTTTATATTTCAATGTCATTTATACAGAAATGTTTATATTTAATATATTGTAGATGCATAATACAAATATCTGGTTAGTTCAACAACTTTTCCTTTATTTAATTATCATTTACTGGTTTCGTCTACTTTTTTTCCAGTGCAGAGATACGTAGCATACCTAATAACCAAACCATACGAAACAAATTTTCATGCAAAGTTTCACAATGCTGGGCAAACAAAGGGTTTGCTTCAACAAAGCAACGGAATTAAACAAATAATTTGAATACACCATATTAGCGTACAATTTCGGTTTTATTAAATATTTGCAAGGATACCTAATCATTTATTTACTACAGTTATCTCAGTCGTTTGAATAGGATCAGTTTTAACTGCATCATCATTTTATAAGTATCAATAATTAACTCGTGTTACATGTGCGCATTATACGTACAGACCAGCGTTAAATGTATGAAACATAAGCACTTTATTCTCTGATATAGGTCAATATAAAACATATGTATGTATTAAGAATTATAACTCCATTCTAATTTAAAACATAAAATTATATTTTTGTTATGACTTCTACAGTAGCATAAGTTGGCAATATTGAATCATAAGTAATATCAAATATGTAAGTCTATGCCTATTAACAAATTAGCAAAAATATTGAAAATAATAGAAAACTCATCAAATAAAATTATATTACATTTATCTATAGACCGATTTATTTTTAGTAATCTATCTCTAACATGAAGGTGATGTTATAATTAAAAGATAATTTTTGCTGGACAATTGAATCCAAATCTACCAACAATATGAAAGATTTAAAAAACATACAGCAATAAATGTTAAAAAGTTTATAACTCAATACTGTAAACATATCACATAGCCAATACTGTCGAGTTGGTAAAAAACACAAAACTGATGATGAAATTCTCTACATCAGATTCACACTACAACGCATAATAATGAGCATTTTTTGTCTTAAAATTTAATGATGTCATCCATCATCATTATGTGTCAAGCTTTTATAAGGAGATAGATTACATACAGGTAAAATATAGGCTTCAGACAATTGCAAAAGGTTTTTGTGTTTTAGAACTAATTTGGGCAGGAATGCAGAGTTGCTTCTTTTATGAAATCCAATGAGTACTTAGATTGTGAACCACTTTCTCCTTTATCTGTAAATTTTTATAACATATGCTCCTTTTCCAGTTCTTTCCTTATTGGGTTTTTATATATTCATACAAAACTTTCTTTATTTATTCATAAAGGTTTTTGTATTCGACATGGTAATGATGTTTATCACCTTTTTCAAGGATATAACAATGGCTCCAACAATTTTTCCAGACAAAAAAATAGTTTCGAGTGTCTCGAGTAAACTCATACTGAGTTGGAATCACACGAGCAATATCACTATCCATAATCTATCTATAAAAATTGAGCCCTACGTTTTCTGTATAAATACATTTCAAGTACTTTTTTGTCTCGTAATTATTACGAAACACAATAAGCAAGAAATCAGAACAGCGTTAATACTACACCAGTGGGGTATGTAATCCTCTGTCCCTATTTTAATCTATATGTATTTGTAAATACGTCTGTAAATAATATCATCATATTGTACATCATAATACTATACTTCACATACGCCCTTGTGTTACATTCAATTCTAAATTCCAGTTAACGCTAGATTATTAAAGACAAAAGATATTGGAAAGCATAATTATGCTTTTATATTATAAAACCCAAAATATGTTCGTTTTCATCAAACCAGCGTATCAGTCAAGAACACAATATACAATATGTCCGGTAACATTCCAATTTTTTTGTTTTAGTGTTAGAGGGACTTATAAATCGAGCAAGTTTGTGGATAAAAACAAAATTGGCTTGTGTTGCTAAGGTGTTACTATAGGATGTTTTATATATATACTATATATTTCTATAGATTTGCTTCGTCATTGACTATAACAAAGTTTATGTTAAATGGAGGAAGTTTTCGGTCTGCATTTCTTGCTGTAATAAGGAATAAAAGGATGTTCTTTCTAAGATTTGACTACAATATGTATTGTTGACTTTTCACTGGATAAATTTCTATAGAAATTGCTCTTTCATTTGCGATTTCTAAGTAGATCCTCATGCAGTTAATATTAATATGTGTGTACAGACCGTTCAGAATTTACTATGTTATTGATAAAATATTATTGTGGACCGTGACAGTGCAAACCGTACTCCTATCTTCAATGGATGAAGACCGTGTTTGATATAAGTTTGTGAATTATCTATCACTGGTGTTCGGTAATTCTAGCTATTTACGTGCCTGGACAAATAAAATCCTACTTTGTTACACAAATTCTTTGTTAACATCATTATTTAGATGATTGTTAAACCATTCGTAGTATTGTCAGCGATGTTCAGTGTGGTGCTAATTTTAGTAAGAGAATAGTATATATAGTTGGGATGAAATACAATGCTATACACACGATCGGACAACAGAAGATGCTGCATCCAGAATCACTTAATTCATTTTACATGCTTCCTCTCAACTATATAAAATTGTGTTTCTATTACTGAAGTTAGCTAAATATAATTTTTTATAGGTTTGGCTTGTACTTGTCTCTCTGATAAAGAATTTAGATGTAGATCTTTACAAACTGACAGCTGTGCATACAACAATTGATATTTATTGATTGTGAACAGCGTTGACAACTGTGTGTTTCTTTTACTAAATCAATTGGGGATTGCAGCCTATCCAGGACAACTAACACATTTTCACCATCTGCTGTCCAGATATTTTATAGTCAAGTATGACTAAAGATGCTTGCAGAATGAAAAGGCACACCTACAGCTTTATTATCTACTATCATACTCATCTACTATAGCTGACAAACATAACACTAAATGAAAGTTTATCTGATTGTATACTTAATTTCCTTATTGATTTAGTTGGATTTTCTTGTTTTCTATGTCGCATATGATACAGTTTATTTGATAAAAACTTTTGGTCGAGCAATCAATTTTTCTTGGACATAATAAAAAAACAATAAAATCAGTGTGATATATCATGTGTATCTAAAGATGAACCCCATCCATGTGTTAAAGGAAATATTTCTTTTGTAATATTTTTACTTACAGTGTTGCAGCATGAAGATAGATCGCCACAACTATGTTCCATACCTCGTAACAGTTCGTATATCAGATGCAAAACTGCTGGTAACTCAGTGGTTAGGAATTGCGATTAATTTTAGCTCTGGCCAGTGCAATCACAAACATGTAATCCTGTTACAACAAAATTCTTTCCGCATTTAAAGTTCAATGGTCTACTTTTCCGACAAAATATATTTTTTTGTACAGTAATGTTTTCTTTTGACTTTTACTACGAAATTTTGGGATAAATCTGTAAATAGTAGATTGTTGTAAAATTGATATTAACTTTGCCGATTTTCCATTAGCAAAAGAGTGTCTCAGTCGACTTTCTTTTTCCTTCAGCTTTTCCTTTCTGAATATTTTGATAGATTATATTATCAATGTCTCAGCCCTAAGGTGCCATAGGTTATCATTGACCTCAAGGTATTATTGGCCGTATAAAGACAATAAGAGATTTCTTCTTGACAGCTCGTCAAAATAAAAATCATTTTCAGAAATTTCTCTTCGCCAAATGTATTTTCTAAGCTATTCGTAAACAGAATAATAACTGCAAAATTTGTAATTACTAGTTTGTTATGTCCTAGAAACCACAGATAACTACGAATGCGAATACGAATCTTTTATTTTCTAAAAAATGCTAAATAACTCAAAAGTGGTTGATTTTAGATTTAGGATATCTTAGTAGGTTTTCTTTTAGAAGCCCTTCGAAAGCTTTCCCGCAGAAAGTCATAAAAAAACTAATACTATACAGAGTGCTTCTTATTAGCAGATATTGTATCAAGTTCTAACAACGCAAGTCATACAGTCTGAATAGTTTAGCAAAATGTAACAGTACTTCGCGTAGCTTATTATATCCTCAAAAGTCGTACCTAAGTTTGGAACTCACGGATTAGCAGTTTTCAACAAAAGTTTATTGTGAGAAACACCAAACTTTTCAAAGAAACGACAATAACTCGAATGCCGTTGATGTTAAACCTAGCATATCTTAGCCACTTTTGTTTATAAAATAAATATGAAAATTCAATAATATACAGGAATGTTCCGTTAGAAAAATCATAGCTGCGGTTGTACGCGAGCTTATAACGCTTATACGAGACTTTAATTTGTCAACAAATACATACATATATCAGTTTAGAAAATCGCTATTGTATATGTACATATGATTGTGCTGGCATTTCATTAATATTGAAGCTGAATAAGCAATTTTTCATTTTATATATTTTGACAAGAAAGTATAACATAGCAAAATCAATTAGAAACTATAAAAATACTTTAATCTACTTACACTTGGTTTAGTGTAATCCATCTAAAAAAACTAATGATGAATAAATAAATATGTCTTCATATTCAATATTTTTTCATCAAAATGTATCCGACACAAGCTCATTATAAATTACAAACTACAAATTACATTAAAGTGTTTCTGAAACTGAGCTAACGCAAGCTTAACGAAAACAAAACTGAGTGCTTACAGCTAAATATTTAAACAGATCTTATTAGGTTGAGCATCTTACCCGAGATTATCACTTTTATTGCTATTTGAGATCAATGAAAGCTGTCATATTATATTGTTTCTTTCCAAAAATAGTAAAGTGCAATATAAATTTTCCAAGATAATAAAATCCTTAAGAACGTGTAGGAATAAAAGATTTACATATTGAGTAGTAGATTCAAAAATGTTCATTATTACAAGAAAACAAACATAGAAAGCAAACACCAGACAGTTTGGGCACGACGTCTTCCTTAATTCTCTCATTTTAGTTGTCAATAAGACACCAACATTTCCTGCTAGTAATTTATCTCTCTCAGGAATGACAGGACGTACGGAATCCCGAAGCCTTTAATATTAAAGTCTGAAGCTGTTGCTGTGGATTGCGAAAGTGCGTGCTTGTTCCACAGGTACCTACATAAATTTCTGTTCAAGTAATAAAAAGGTGCCCTCCCGACTTACGTTAACTAATTACAAAACAATAGTTTGTGTAATATAAACAAGCTATGTCATATGTTTGTTATACGATGTATAAAACATCTTAGTATATTCTACCTTACATTTCGAGTGTGTATAATTTTGTACGTGTAACTGAGCAAAATCAATATTATATGTAGGATGTATGAAAACCTATAATTAGCATATACGAGTAGGTAAAACATTTTAATATAATCAACTCCCTATTGTAACTTTATGCGGCGTGAAATGTGTTAAGGAATTTATTCAACCTGGTAAACATAAACTAATCCGATTGCATGATCATTAGTTTTCACATAATGTTTCCAAGTGGTTTAATTACTATCAAAGTCGTCAAAGACTTAGTAAAAGCTTTATTATAAAGCAATGTATTTATGCATTGTTGAAACAACCGGATGGGGTAGTTAACTAATTTATAAACAATTAAGGTACTTTACAGGGTGTACTTTGAAGAGAAATTTAGGAGTATTCTGTTTTAATTGTCGTCTGTAAACTTTTACTATTGTATTTTTAAATCTGAGAAATTCAATATCCATTTTCCTTTAATACTATAAAAAAATTTGTGTTATCCCTTATTTCTTGTCGGACTAATAGTGGAGCTCTTGCTGAGTTTCTGAAAATGTGTTTTCTAGACTTTGTTACATTATATCATGATAAATAATGTTGTCCCAAACCATAAATACGCTACTATGACCAGCTGCGCTTATTTTTTGCGCTTTTTTTTAATGTGTGGTGGGTGCTTAGTTGCAGTGACTCCGTAAGCTGTATTACTTGTCTGGCTATCAGTGCAACTCTTGCGGTGTAGTTTGGTGTGTGTAAGTTGTGTTCAAATGGCTTTGTGACAGCATCATATTGCCTTTTATGATGCATGCATGATGAATTGCAAGTCGATCCTGGATTGAACTCTCTGAAAAAATGTCACCGTCCCTTCAGAGAATTGAACCCCAGCATCTATCGTGCTCTCACAACGATAGTCAGCCGCCTAACCACTGCGGCCATCGACCCGGTTATATGGGTTTTTAACCTGTCCATTAAAAAAACTTAAATATTTTGTACAATATTAGAGTCCAACTTGAAACTTTTCCTTGCTAATACAAATAAATATTATAAATCTCTTATTTGTATCAAATCTCTGATTTTCAAATAATAGTAGAATGAAGTACTATGCTCTACAATACAATATTCTGTTTCCTTAAGCAACCAAAATGGTCCGCGCTTAGACGCAATCACCTGATATTTGAACACGTAAAATATGCCAATATATGTAAATCATATTACCACAATTTTAAAGGAAAGCGTTCCTATATCAAATGCAGGATTTCGCATACGTGAATAATGCTTCCACATGAAAAATATACCACGAAACGAATACCGGTTTTAGCGGTTTATATTTTTATAACTACAATAATGTACAAAAGTGATCTGCGTGATTTCTAAAATTAGCAAACATTAGGTAATATACAGCAAAATTTTCTATTAAATACATTGACTTTTTAAGTAGTCGACACATATTCAAAGCAACAAAATGCCGTGCAATTCAGTCACACTTCGGATAGTTCGGATGAAATACAACTAAGAGACAATTTTGCGAGAGCTAGATGATTATCCTAGTGTCAGTAGGTATCAGACGGATAAGTACTTGTTTGTGTGCAAATCATGCGTTTATTTGTCAAATCCTTAAAGAATACATAATTATATCATCAGTATAATGGTATAGAGTTCATCAACTACGCTTACAAAGAGACTGTTGTTCACGGATAGAATTTCCAAAATCATTATTAGACGAATTTAAATCCAGACCTACTTACAAATACTCCGTTTACAGATGGAGCTCATTTTATTCAGGATGAAATTTATTGTTTCGGTATGCGTTTTCCGTAAACGCCAGGTCTAGTACCAATCTTCAAGATAGGTAATAATTTAGTTTTCTGCAATAACATTAGTGGTTTATAGGTGGCTTCAAGTATAAACTACAGACCAGAGGAATGAAGATTATCCGTAGACAGTTCAACATTGAATTTAAAAGCACCACTACTGCATATTGGAAATTCTCTATTCTACATAATCTCTATTCCAGGGGTATTCTGGCTATGCCGTTCACGTGAAAGATTCATACGACACTTAGTAGTACTTATTGACAAGCATAAAATACGATGTACTTTAACATGGATTGCAGCTAGGTTATTACACCAAATACTGCTATTTTTGTGTGAACGGGGCAGTGGGAGTCAGACAGTTCACTACACGAGACAAGACTGGCCTGTTCGACAATCATTAGAGCCAGGTCAAAATAATGCACAACAGATACCACTGGTAGACTCAATTGGCAGACAAAATTGGGCCTAATGAAAAATTTTGTTAAGGCACTGAATGGTGATGGGCCGGCTTTTCTCAGAAATTTCTAAGGCTAACTAAAACAAAAATTAAAAATGGTATTTTTGTTATGGCACAGATTCAAAATATTATGAAACACGAACATTTTGAGAGCACTATAATAGATATTGGAAGAAAAGGTTTGGATTGATTTTCATCTCGGGTTCATTAATTTCTCGAGAATCAAAAAAGCTGCCAATTACGTTACTCTTATTGACAATATCCAGTCATCGTATCAAAAAATGGGTTCCAACTTGTCTGTACAGATTTATTTCCTATAGTCGCACCTGGATTTTTTCCTGAGAACTTCGGAGTTATAAGCGATGGACACGGCCAGGATATATTAATAACGGAGACAAGTTACAAGGGAAAATGGAATGCTTCCATGTTTGCCAACTACTATTGGATTTTTGTTAGAGATGCTCCGAAATAATTCACAAAAAAATAGCAAAAAGACGACGCATTTAGTGACTCTAAAAGTGTAAAGGTATCTGTTTTTTTATTGGTTTGTTAAAGATAAAATAAAAAAATTGTTCGTCAAAAATGCAACAGTTTTTAATTTCGATGTCATGTTTGTATTTAGGGCTCCAGAATTAATAAAATAGTGCACTTGTTAAACAAGATACAACAAAGAAAGTAAACTTTGTTGTCCAGTGTCATTCGATTTAAAAAACAACTATTAGGGGGCCAACAGCATCGTTCTATTTCACCTCTTAAGGGTAGTTTTTTTGGGATTATTTATTACACATCGATAATCAAATGTTTTCTTCGATGGCTGAAACGCTAACTACTGGAACAACTTTTAATCCATAGTATATAAAATTACTGATTAATTACTTAATCATTTTAGTTAAATCATATTTCGAAAACTATCGTTTATTCGAGTGCGATAGTATGCAAATTGTTATATTCTTCATTTACGCTCTGTATACAAATTTCTACATACAATAAAACGCAAATATAAAAAATAACGTTGCAGATTCCACAGGAAACCATGACAGAATTACAACATAACGTTACATTTTAATAAAGATGGCTTTCATGCTTGCATTCGCTAGTTCAAATTTCTCAAATATTTCCCGGAAATTTGGTTTCCAAGTAAAGTCGATATCGTAAAACTAGCAGAGACTACTTATTGGATCAATTATTAAAACCGCCTACGAGGATAGCATACTTCGGCAAACAGAATTTAACGCTGAATAAATATTCATCTTATGTTACTATATTCAACATACGCAAAGAAAATCAATACGTAAGTCTTGAGCAGCCCGCATATTAAATATCAAATCAATTACTTTTTGCTATTATTATATTAAGGAGTGGTCGTATTTTAGCATATTTGAACATTTCTGCATAAAAAATATTCTTAAAACATAATAAAATGTAATAAGTGTCAATTTTGTACAACCATGCATGGAGAAAATTGACTACAATGACAACAATATTGTTGTTGCGCTTTTTGTAAAAATTGTACTTTGACTTTGTATTGTGAGCAAAGAAATTTTTCATGAAAGAATACGTTTTAACCGAACTCAGTAAGAGAATTCACTAAACTAAAGTCAAAATATAAATTTCAAAAAGCCCCTGTTGCATACTTATAAAAAAAGCATTTTCTGGCTTTCACCGTCTTCAGCTACAGCAAAATCAACGATGTTCTGCATGCAAATATACATCAGTATTTTAGAATTGTCTTCACGAATATTTAGCGCTACATAGCCAAACATTTCTTGATAGGTAGTTGTATATATGTTTTCACGGTCTTGCTAAACGTTTTCAGAATCTTTATCTTATACAAGTGGAATTTGCGCAGCTTTACGATTGTCCGTATTGACGAGTGAGAAAGTCCAATGGATGTTGACGCAAAGTGCTGATTTGATCCAGTTGAATTACTTCATTCGCCAGCACCTCACCGACGAGTTTATTATCATGCTCTTTCTTTTAATATTACTTCAAATCTTACTTAGGTGTAGAAATTCATGAAAGCCTCAATATCCATAGTTTGGTCTAATACATGAAAGATCTAGGTCGAAGAGTCTTGTTGTGAACTTTGTAACGGGATCAAACGCGGACAAGCTTCTGCTCAGAGTATTTATTCGCCAAATTTTTCAGATTGACGAGTATCACCCAACATCCTGTGCCGTCTCATTTACATTTTTGAAGTCCGCATTAAACTACTTACAGTGACTTTAGGAGCCGTATCTCAAATAATTAAAGGACTAAACAGCCAGAATTATCCTTAATCTAAAATGACAGATCAGTGAAGCTATGCTAAATGAAAAAAATTAACAGGTGATGCATCAACATCATCTTAACAAAATAAGCTTGCAATTGGGGTATCATCATGGTCATTATAGACCACTCAATTTTAAGCATTTGGAAAATGTTCGTAAGGGTCTGGATAAAAGTGTCATTAGTTATTTATGCCAAAATACTATGTCTCCCTTTCGATAAAATAAATGGATAACGGTATCTACTTAATCTTTAAAAAACAATAAATAATAATTACAATGTTTCAAAATACGTGTACTCGCCCAAGTCACGTCTTCACCAGGTATGTGCATACTAACCAACTACATATACTCCATTAGTCAGCAATGGATTTTATCCTGAGTACACCTGGTCTGTCTATGTATGCTGTTGATAACTGGTTCAACTCTCAGCTTATAAACCCTGTTAGTTATGTTTAGCGAAAACTTTCTTCTCGAATTAAAAAATTTCCGTGCATCCATAAAGCTCTGAAAGCTTCATAGCTCAATTTCAGCATACTTCACCAATACTACCATTTAATTTCAAATTGGTTTAAATTTAAGACAAGGATTTCATGTATCTCTATTTCTAGAGAGAAACGAGTTCAGTGGTTTTCAATAAGAATGAAAGAATTTAATGTAAATCTAGATATTACAGACACCGGAGCAAGAACCAGCAGATGTCTTACTATACAATAACATGTTTGTTTCAGTACAAGAATCAGATTAAATATACTTCTATTATCTTCCGTAAAAGACCAATATACACAGACCCAGTTCAGATATAGTGCAATCATCATTGGAAAGTAAATAGAACTTATCTGAATCTGATTCATAGAATCTGTTAGAATAATGAAGCTCACAATTAATCATAATCGAGAAGAACTGAAAACTCAGCTGCAGTCGTAAAACAAGTCAATGTTTATTTACCATCACTGCATATGACAAATGAAGAGCAATCGCCATCTGTTACCGTTATCCGCTAACCACTAGCTGAGCTATTTTCGTCTATCGACTACTCAAGTGAATATCAGAGTATGTATTGTCGAAGTGATAGATATTTATTTTTATACGTTCAGATTTGCCAATGGTCACCTTCCTTGTTTTGTTTTTCTACCATTCATCAATTCCTATAAATTTGGTGTTGTATTTAGAATTTTGATTTTATATTGTACTACTATGTTGCTAGTAATAAGATTTTCTTGGCAAAAGTTGTAATTTATTGATGACCTGGCAAATATCTCGAGAAATTAACAGAGTAGGTAGTAGTAATTCGTAGCATACTAGAATTACTATATTATTGTTGACAACATACCTTATCAATGTCAAACCACAAGTGAAACCCATCCAGAGATATAAATTTGTTTATAAAGCAGTTCCCCAGAAAAATCTAATAATGATTATTGAAATAGAAAAAAGAAGTAATTAAAGAAGTATAAACATACCTAACATTTATATGACATATAAATTAAATCACCTGAAATATTCATTTCAAAGTTAATGTTGGCCATAAAATCTACAGAAATATAATTAAAATTATTACTTAGACGTAATTATAGAGACCTTGCCATCAACTTAAAAGTAACAGAAGCAATTAAAACGTCTCTGTCAGTTGACGCAAATATAGAACATCCTTATTCCTCTTAATTTTCCGGATAAATACTTGTTTTCTTGGAATCTTATACAAAAATGTCCTTGACGTATTTACCGAATCTTGCGCTGAAGCATATAGCTACTGTAGAGTCTTATAAATATTTATTTTAATATAGCTTTTAATTAGTATTTCCCACGCACCCTAAAACATTATTCTATTTCATTGATTTTCTAACATTTGCTTTAAAGAATTAAATCACCTAGTTATTGTATCATTATTAGTATTGCTTTGTTGTCTATTGTTGATATGTGTTTAATAAACATATTGCTTATCAACTAAATATAATATTAAAATAACAAATGGATTTTATATTTCTTGCAACATTACGACTTCTAAGTTGTTGATTAAACAAAGTTCCCTGTCTTACTTGTCGTATCACGGTTTACTCATTTTCAAAATCCAGGTCTACGTCTTCATTTAAAAAACTATTCACCCTGAACTTGCCAACAAATTTTATTTTTCCTGCCAATGAAGCTCAAGAAGTTTCACTTGGTTTGGTTTTGTGGACGTTTGTGAATTTTACGCTTCTAGAAACAGCTTCCTGTTGCCTAATCAATTTAAAGCAGCGCAACGTGGTGGAGCAAAGTTAGGCCAAAACCAGACAGCAAATATGGCAAACAGGTATGTGAGTTATTTCTTAGGATTTCAATATTTTAGCCAGGACAGTTAAGTTCACAAGTATATACTTCATTGTCAGTTGTGGTAGTGTTGACTATTCAATCGCATGAACACTCTTTACTACATCGCTGTACCACATAGGTGTAACACGTAAGAAGTCAGATCATCTTCAAGAGTCTGTATCTGTAGTGGTTAGATAGCTAGCCGCTGCGTCGTCTAGATACCTATTCGTAATCAGAGACACTCCGATAATACCAGTAATTACTATTCAACATGACACAATATTGTCAATTGATAAGTTTCTTTTTATAAATATGTGTAATGTTTTTTTATTAGTTTAGATACGAAAGAACATCAAAGTATCGATACTTTTTATTCTCTATATTCCACCACTAAATTCCATGGTCTTGAATGTTGACAAAATACGTCGTTTTGACCGCGACTATACATAAAACAGCGATATAATTTCTTAAAAATAGACTATATGTGCATGTATATACATATCCTTTTTCAGTCAGTGTGTGTATTACTTAGCAATATGTCCTTCAAATTTTCTCTACTATTCTGTTTCAAGGTATATATTCAGAACTTCTAAATTGCTGCATAAATTCAGCTTCTAATTAAACGGGGTCAAACCCTAATCATAATACTGAAACAATAATTTGTACTAGTATGCCTACTATTCAAATTAATTTCGACGAAATAATTACTGTTTGAAATTATCGAACGGCACGCTTCCACAGATATTTAGTAAACTTACCGATAAAATTTTTCACTTATCACTTAACATTATGTTGGCCTGAAACTATATATAGATTTTATTGTGAAATTATAGCTCATCATGAAATATAAAATGTACAATAAGGAAGAAACATATTAGAGGGAAGCTCCTGCACTGTAATAAAATAGGTTAACAATTTCGATTTAATATTAGTAATAAAGTGTTGATGATGGCCATTTCGCCCAGGTTTTGGTCTAATAAAACTATGTATACGCATCCATAGATGATAATGCTTACTGCGATTAAATTTTAATAGGATACATTCCATTAGTATCTATATTACTAACTCCTTGGAAAGTGAATTATCATATCCGGTCTCATATAGATATATATTATTAGATCGGTTAAAAAGTAAGCAACAGATGGTTTGCAACAGTAGAATATTAGGAAAATTAGACGGTCGCTCTGTTCTATTTAAGCTAAATGTATTATATCAAAACATCTGCTTTACTTGTTTCCCATTTTTAAACTAAATCTTTACATTAATAATTCATACTAGATGTTTAGTAACAAAATATGACGTCCTTATTTTTTCTATATAGTTGGGGTATTGAACGAGAAGGGAATTAAACTTAAAGAGAATAAGTTCACCCGCGCAAGTGCTATATATGTGTACAATGTTTGTCAAAAGTTACGTCTTTACTGTAATAGATCAATAAGATCAGTATCTCAACAAGTATACTTCTAATTTGAGAGACTGCGTAGTAGTATTTGTATATCAAAATACAATCAAAAGGCAAAGCCGGATTTGGTACCTGGAGCGAGGCATTAATTATCTAAAGTTTTAAAAAGAGAAACATAACTTACGACGCTCACTGTACATTTCAGCGATATCAGCAGAATAATTCCCTGAAAATTTAATCAAATGTAACGTGTGAAGGAGGAGAAATGGGAGCTTTCAGCGAATTGTAAGAGAAAAAAAGCATACTTGAATAATATGTGTTGCACAACAATTTTACACATTCTCTTATAAAGAACATACATATATATACGCCGAGAAAAATACCTAGAGGCAAATCAACTAAAATTGAACAATAGCACTGGAATCCTATTAAGATTAAATGTAAATTAAATCATAATACTTACAATGCATGGGTTTCATTTAAACAATATTTGGTAATTCCTTGCTACCCAGCTCAAGAATTGTCTAGGCAACCGACGAGCAAAAAATGACAGAAGCAAGGACTAAAGGTCACAGGAAATTGAGTTATAGCGTTTGGCCACGTTATAGGAGAAGGAAAAAGGAACGCTTAAACAATTCTAAACGATGAAAGGTATCAGGTAAAGGACCCTTAGATCCGAATACTGAGTGTGTGAACATCAGTCGAAAATTTCAATCGACGATAAGCGTGACCGGGTTTGCTATAATAATACTTTATAATATTAAATGACGTGTATAAATCTCAAACAAGGATTACCAATTGTATTGATCATATATAGTATTATAGTCTACTTTCACATCCTCATTTTATTGTTCTTAACATTTATTAACATTATAATTCTATTTCATTCACAAAATTCTTCGTATAGATGGTTCAATTATTTCGGTATATATTATATATTAGAGGAAGTGGTGTTTTGGTATAATATTTAGCAAAGTCAAGCCAGACTGTGGCGGAGAATGGTTTCAGTGACGATATAATTTTAATGCAACTCCTAAGATACTGTTGGATGGAATTTGTAAAGAAGCAGATGTGGCAAGGTTATCTGATTTGCCAAATATTGAAATCGAACAATAATATTACCTATAATAGATAGACGTTATTTATCTGTTATTTCGAAATTGTTGGTATGCAGAAGTGGATATTTATATTATTGAAAGAATGATACAATTTATATACAAGTAGTTATATTTGGAACGTGTGAACATCAAAATTTAAGTCTACAACTATCTTCTGGATTATCGAATACGATAATTCCGATCCAGCATTAACACAAGGTAATAACAGAAGAGGATTGGATTTATTTATTGTTGGATGGATTCTACGATTCCATACAAAGTATAATATTTGGCATTAAACTTAAATAAAATTATGTGTGCCTACTTCTAAAGCGATAGCTAGTAATATACACGATAGCCTTAAGGTTTTATTTTTTATTGTAAGCCAATCAGAATTTATAATATATGTACTCGTATACTGATATTGAAAACCTGATTTCATTTTCTTTAACTTAGATAGTGCTAATATATTCAGCAAACTTAGAGTAGACAATTGTTACTAGTTTTTCAAGCCTTAAACTTTCATTTCAATAGAAACACAATAATTAAAATAAGAAAGAACTTTCCCGTAGAAATCTAATTTATTAGGATTGTACGTCAGATTTCAGATTTCATTTTCTTAGTTTTTTCTTTGTTAGCATCACAAATTTCAAGAATCAGCTTTTGTTATGTAATTACCACTAATATGTTGTCAGATATCCGCCATGTGATCGTTTGCTTTCGTAAAAAAGTGTTTTATTACTAATCCAATAAATACATTCCAAACTGTGACGCTGCAACAGTCATGTTTCATCTGTAAGTGTTATGCAAAACTTATTAAGATGTTCGTTTTATCCGCTGTTTCAACAAACTTGGATTCATTCGTCTAAATCACCGTCTTTCATTCGTTTGTTGTCCAGATTGTAATTGTAGTCCTCTGAGTGTCAACAATATATAATATATAATATATGCAACAAACGAATTACTAATTCTTCGCAGGTTGTTAGTTGTAGGCGTCTCTTTACTGTTATCATTATAAAGCTCACTTTAACAGTAGCGGTCGACCAAGTTCGATTACTTCACTTCAGATCACAAAGGTCTTCAATTGTCTGATGTCGATAGTTATTGCCAAAGTTAGTTTTGTTTTCTTTTGCGGTTTCTGTGTTTTTTTCAGAATTTCGGACTTTACAACCAATTAGTTTTTAATATTATTGTTTAATCTGATAAAAGTTATCCTGCGTTTCTATAAGTAGCAAGTGTTTTGAGTTATTTTATTGTTAGGGTAGTAACATGAGTTCAATTAGTCTTTACGTCCTGGATAATAATAAATTTGTAAACGCATGTGTGTGCTTAAATTATTAATATAACTTAGTGACAAATAAAATGACATTTAAAGTGTTTCAACTGTAGCCAAACTCTTGTCAAGTAAATTATAATTTATGACATCTATAAGTTAGTAGCGTCATGCATCTTACAATCGATAGCTATCTCAGATGTAAAGACTTTTTGAATACATATTGTAATAGACTTACTGAAGATTCAGTTTTGACTATCAGGAGGGCATAGAAAATTAGTTAAACTGGCATTAGCAAAAATTTGGCATTTACAGTTGCAGTTGATCACATTATCTCTCTCAGTCATAAGGTTTATTTTACCTAAAACTAGAACTGCTATAAAACTAATAAACAAATAAAATTCATAGACGCAACGTGTTGTCAATTATACAACATTTTTCAAAATTGAATCAGAACTTCGTTTGAGAATTTGTTTGTAATTACTGTCTCACCTTTCATTGAATATAAAAATAATCTAATCATTCTGACTATTTACAGGGCAATAGAATGTATGGTGGAGTCCCGTATATTGTATAAGTTAAATTATAGAGAATGGATAAATACCGTAACCCCATAATGTTAAATAAAGAGAAACATACTGCAACGATGTCGCTTATGTATGTATAGTTTCTAACAAGCAAATAGAGGCCCACTTCTCCGCCACTATTCTCTTCTCAGATTTGTTCACATCTCACGATAGGAATAATTTATGATAATTTTTATCAAATTCAAAATGGTTCCGTACACTTTAGAACGTTCAAAGATCTTCACCGTTCGAAAAAACAGTATAGAGATGTACGAACACCCACATATTATTCTTTTACTTTGTGTTAATTTCATGCACGATCTAACTATGAACTTTTAATGTTCACAGAGGCTTTCATAGAATGGTAGTAAAAGAATTTAGAAACAAAATAAGAGGGTATTCTGATATTGAAGTTACAAAATACATGACAACAAAATAAAATTACTAACAAATAAAATTAAGGACAACTGTGAAGCCTTACCATCAATCATCAATGAGAGAACAAGTGTACTCATGCATAAAACTGTTTCTCCAGGCTGTGATTTGTCAATGAATGAAGTTAAATGGTGTATACAGAAAGGCGAGCAAAACGGAAACAAGGCTTCATAATGTAACTTAAAATTTCTCGTTTCTGTACTACATCCATTTACGTGCTTAATGTATGAACATTTGAAGCTATTTCCCAAGAAAAGGGCAACAAACACGGCGAGTAAGTAAGCTCGAGAATATGGTGGCTGTTGAAAATAATGTGGCGCTGTTACATGCAATGAATTGTAAAGGAAAGACTAGATAAACTAGTTACATTACAAAACAAAATTTAATGTCTGTAAGTGTATATTTATATTGTTGTTAAAAACCGCAGAATTGCAATATCAATATTCACAAAAAACATACCTATCATTTTCTGCTTTTTAGGTAAATCTACGTTATTTGAAGCGAGAATCTTTATACAATCTTCACAATCATTAGTATTAAGTCTGTCTCGCTTAGGCTGCTTACTTTCTTCATAGAATACAGTTAAAATGTCGAAACAAGTCGTTTGTTAGGATTTATTCACTCTTTTAATCATGAAGTTTAACATAATACCCCATGACCTTCGCAAGATACTATGATTGTATTCCTTGTTAAAATGTATGTTTCGTTATTCCTGTAGCGCACTCGCTGTGTCGTATTCTAATAAATTTTGACTTTATATAACTTATTATACTCGATACAAAGTTGCCCTTAATTACCTTCAAATAGTGACCCAGCTATCCGTTAATATATTTTTGTTGTAATATATATATCTAAACCTTCAGTGCCATTTCTGAAGATAGAATTATAAATGACTAACTGGGTAACTGATTTAGCATGGACTTACAGACCCAGTCTTTCTTTAGATGTAATGGCCTAGTCACCAAACTAATACTGTCATTTTATTTATACACAATACGAAACTACAACTTTTAGTTGCATATCAGGAATGCATTGTAACTGTTACACCACCTTATTGAAAACGTTAATTTATTGAATTCAAACGTAACTATGCCTTAGTTAGTTTATTAGTGCAAATCACTAAATTTGCTATTAAATCCTTGGGAGCATACTGAATAGAATTGTTTGATTTAATAGAAAATATGTCAATTTAATTCTCAATTAGAATAATCTCTGGATAATGGAAAAAAAATTGGAAAACACAAAGCAATTTAATAAAAACATAACAGCGAAAGGCTGTGATTTAATTCCAACCTTAATGTCCATCTTTTCTTACTCAGGCTGTGCTTGACAAAAAGTCTATCTATACATAATAGAAATGTTAGGATGTCCGATCTTTACAAGAAAGAAATTATTTTATAACTCTTCTCGGGCGGCGTCTGGTCAAATGGCTTTAGCGTCAGCTGCGTATTTCTCAAACTTTCTAGCGAAACGCGGTTAAGCTTCGGTTATGAAGTGGACTGTATCAATCCTTTGACAGAAGCAGGTCGAGGTAGCATCGTATTCATATGACATTTACGTTTCCAGTTAATTATGTTTAATTGCTAATCAGATGATGGGGGAGTAGCTACGATAGAATAATTCATCGCTTGCTAAACATAAAATTTACAAAGGTTCTCCTTCCATTCAAACTAATTTAAAAAAGAATATAACGCATGAAATAATTCGAAGACAACATCGCCTTCGTTAACCTATTGTCAAAAGGAGCAACCAACCCGGAAATGCTTCTATCTAAATATTCCTAATCGTGATACCATCCGTATTTGATTCCTCTCTTACTTTGGCACAAAGTGACTAATACATGAAAGCGGCTCCTCAAACATACTGAAGCACGCGATTGCCTTCAGAATTGTATCCTCTATAAATAGCCAAATTCTCATTAGCACGTCTTGAACAAAATGGAATTCTCCGTACTAAACATAATACCGTTTCATATTTACGAATATCACAAACTATTTTCTTAACCTCATTGATATAATTTTGTCATTTTCTTAGTGAGTTAATTAGTCAATTCGAAGTCGATTGTCACTAATTTATCTGCAAACACTTCATAATTGCCGTCGACGGTTTTAGTCGCTTTAGCGAAAATCAATATTCCCTGGTCTTTATATAATTTGAATTACATTCATAGCCTTGTAAAATATCATTTAATGAAATATAATTATGTAAGTGCTTACATAATTATACAAAATTGGGAATTATACTATGAAACAATTTTAGAAATTAAAGCGTGTTCAAAAGTATAAAATTCAAACATGTGGCGTTATTTAACAGTTTGATAGTATTTGCAAGAGCCTATTCAGGATCGTTAAAGACACTAAAAAAAGTTGCAACTTAAACAATAAATGATAAAACTAAGTATTAATACTGATATTACAAATTTATGTAAGAGTTTGTAAATCAACTCACTTATAATTTCAAAAAGACGAATCAAAATCTACAATATTTACATTATGATTAGAATATTATTATGACAAAGATCCAATATTCATTGTTTAGAATTTACCTATAACTAGAGATTGTATTACTTACATATTCATGATTTATTTATTTCTGGGTATAGATAATTTGGAAAGACATAGTTCCTATAACAAATTGTGGAGCAATCTGCAAATTCTTTTGTTTTCCGATTAGAACTTGTTTGTAAACAGTTGCCCATAAAAAGATGAAATCAATAGAAGTAAATAGTAGTGCGTCTGACAAAGATAAACAAAGCTTTTAAGATGAACAACATATTTAGTTAGAATAAGTGTTTTAATTAATTAGGTTTGACAATTTACTATAAAATCGGTATCTCATTTACAAATCGAAATACAATAAAACAAACGAACGCATCATCAGAATACCATAGCAAAGCTTCATTATTCCCAGAGAAGCTATGGTATCAGCAAATATTAGTTCCTCGCGGTATTCAACTAGCTGTCGGAATGATAAATTTGCGTTGTTATGGGGGTCAGCGCGCTTTTCTACTTTATTGTTCTAAGTTTCGCTGGTTTTCATGGAAAAGTATCTTGAAGAGAGTGTATCAACGCAGAAATATGCTTTACTGTTAGCTTACTGAAGAAACACGTTTCAGTTAAAAAAAATACGTACGTAAACAGCGACTTTATATTAAAATTGACACAATGTTTCTGAAACACTCATTTAATTAAATACCTATGTCTGTGCTTTGTACTAAAACTGATATTCTGTAAGGGTAAAGTACAAAATCAGCTTCCAGAAAGACACCTCTATTGTAAAAAAATTTTTTGAAAATACTAATTTACAGCAGGAGAAAAAAATTACCTAAGTCTGCGTAGCCGTTACTTTGTGGTACATTTTGCAATGTAAAATAGACAATACTTTGCTTTGTTAAACCACTTTATTTAATATTGTTGACTGCAGTTTCAACCTTTTTTGGTCAATCTCAAAACTAGAAGCTCTGATTGTAGAAACGAAAGTAGCACTAAATAAAACCGTAGACAATAATATCAACAAAGCTAAACCAACTAAACTGCTTAGCAAAGATATCATTCAAAGTAGGAAAGACGAAAATATTATAAATAACATAAATAGGAAAGTGAAGAACGACGATGTCGTCATAACGAAAGCGAATAAAGGTAATACCTACCTTACTTTTGTTATAGGTAATTCCCAAATCGAAATATAACAGAAAGATACTAAATTTCATACAACAACAGCATTTGACCATATATAATACTGATACTAGCAACTGATTCCAATAAGAAGTCAAAATTAAATTAAAATCATGTCACAGTTTATTTACTGAATATGAAAAGTGTAAACTAATCCTAATGAATTAAAAGCCTCTTTTTTGTACGGTTTAATAAAGCTCCACAAACAAAATAGCCTAATTAGACGATCAATTAAATACGGTATTTATAAACAGAAGAATATACATATTTATAAACATATAAAAAACTCCATTCAATTAGACAATAAATAAAAAAAGTTCCACATACTACACAATATTATATTGATTTCCATGGATATTACTAACATGTTTAGCAACATACAACCACAAGAATGTCTCATTTTAGCAATAAATATTCTAGAATATAAACACATAAATCCGATAACAAAACCTAAAATATTTTTATTTTTTATTTTTTTAATGCCCCATCATCCCCCAGTTCTCCTCACGCAGGCACACATGGCCACGTCCACCGCCGAGCCAGCGAGTAGCACTCGCTCGGGGATGGACGCCACCATGCGAGCCGCCCACATACAAGAAAAAATCATTAGAAAGAAAGAATTTGAATACAATATACATTTGTTAACAAAAAAAAAGGTTAAGGGTATAGTGCCCTATTTGGACATTATGCAACAACTTTAGGCTATACAAAATATTCACCACTAAGACCACTAGTCTTGTCAGTGGTTTACAATCTATATGTGAAGAACTTGAATACATATGCATCTGCTAAATTCGAAAACAATATATATACATGACATTTTAACATGAAATTCAATATTGGCTAGGTCAGTATTAAATTAAGAGCACTGAATACTAAAAAAGAACTATCAAGACAAGAGTAAGTTGTGGGCAAAGTAGTATATAATCAGTATAGTACACAATTATTGTTCGCAAACATTACACAATACCTTAATCCAACACTAGGTAATGTATCAACTACTTCCTCAATTCCGTTTTGACTTCACTCAGTTTGTTTAAATTTGTCAAACAAGTAGGCAACAAATTAAGGACTGTAGGCATTAGTTTATCCAAAGTTCTATCACCATACTTATTAAGAGATATTGGAATATACAGTAATTCCGAAGATTTTGCCTGGGTTTGGTAAACATGGGTCAAAGGTGTTCTGTAGTTGGGAGAGAAGTAGTGCTTAAGGAGCACATTATAAATAAATAGCTTTCTCAATGATAAAATGTTTTCGCGTTTACATATTTCGTCAATGTTATTCATTTTGTATATGTATTTAAGAACTCGATTTTATATGTCTTGGATCAATTTTATGTGCATAGATGATGCTGTACCCCAAGCCAAAATGCCATATCTAAGAATCGACTCAACCAATGAGAAGTAGATCGTTTTCATAATGGGCATCGGTAGTAATTTCGATACATAGTATACTAGATTTGCAATGACTCTCAGTCTTTTCATCACGTGGGCGGTGTGCTGCTTCCACAAGTATAGATTATCAACCATAAGACCTAAATACATATGCTTGTCTACAATTTCAACAGTATTTTGACACCTACAACTTCCAATTTCTCTATTGTCCAGCCAACAAAGTTCGTGGAAGACCACCTCTTTCACAGACAAGCGCTGTGCCTGCGGTTATTATTGCCTTGGTTTTAGTTTCGCTTATGACAAGTGATTTATCATGTGCCCACGCTTAAAAACTTCTAAAATCATCATCTAGTCTTTTAATGGCTTCATTTAGGTCTTTATGCTGCGATTAATAATGTGTATTAATTAATTAATACACATCATTTACATATAATAAATAAAGTAAGAGCCCGAGAATACTGCACAACTGCTGCAGTAGACGCCCATGGTCTAGACTGTCAAATGCCTTGGAGAAGCCAACAAATTTATTGTGTGAATTTATTGTGTTTGCGAAGTTATCCAAAAGATCGATGGTGCCTTTTCTCGCTGATGTCCATACTGATTTTCGTCCAGTATACCAAATTTTGTTAAATAATCGATTAGATAGTCAGCCACATATAGTACGGCAAATATTTCTATGGTTGTGTAACGGAACGCGGTATTTTAAATTATTTTATTTTTCAGTCGCATTAACCTAATAAGGGAAACAGGTATTTATTAAATGTATTAAAGAATGGTATTTATAATTTAAGAAATGAAATGCACCTATTCGAATATATTCCGTAACTATATATATATATAAGTTCCTTATGTTAAAACGTTCATATAATTATAATAGTTTGAAATTGTAATAGTTTTAACCGTCACCTGTAAAACATGTGACTTATGGTGGCGGCTGTACGTGTGTAGTATTTCGCATCGCTTAGAGCTCTTTCACACTGGCGATTTAGCAGTGCGAGTTAGCATCGCGATTTAGTCGCTTTCTATGCGGTTCTATGCACAGTCAGCCGCGCTGCTGAATCGCTAGTGTGTATAGGAATAGGGAATACATCGGCAAAATCCGTGAGCGATTGTCGCGCTGCTAAGTCGCGCTGCTATAAATCGCCAATGTGAAAGAGGTCTTACTCCGCCTAGAACCACTTTTCGCTAGGCCACCACGGTGTGTAGTTCGCTCGTAGATACTTATATCCTTGTCAGTTCAGGGCTAGTTAGTGTACCAATTTTATTACATTTGTTCAGTTAACCAGTATTAAAAGGCCGTGTTCACGGGGATACCACGCACGAAGTCATAAATTGGAATACTGATAAGAAGCAAACCATGGGCCGGTATCTTATATGCACAAAATGTGTTTCATTTTTCATTGGTTGTCTCAGTTACGTGATGCGTTAGTAGTCGGGAGAAACCGTATTCGCGCTGTTGGTCAATATGATTCCAAAAGAATTCTGTAATATCTATAGTTTTCAACATGATTTTAGTTTCATCAGTCAGCACGGTCAACATATTTCGTTCAGCTCCATAAAGTTAGCCCCTCACTATAAGCAATTATAATAAATCTTCCTTTTATTCGTTTGTAGGTCGTTTGTAGGTGTTTGATAGCGAATTTCCAACGTTTGATAGTCAATAGTTCATTAGCAAACAAAACAAATTCTTCGGAAAAACCTACGTGATGTTAGCCCCTCATGTCGTCATTTTGACATCAAATTCAATTTTATTTTAGCAGAATCGTTTGTAGGTCGTTTGTAGGTGCCTGATAGCAAATTTCCAAATCTTGATAGTTGATAGTTTATTAATAAATAATAAAACAAATCTAGTAGGATATTAGGCAGGCAACCAAAATTACATCAGAAAAGCGTCCTGTGGGGAACATATGTAATTGTAACTCATCCCGGCCACATTTGCCATCGAATTTAAATTCCGTTGAGAAAAATCGTTTATGCATCGTTTATAGGTGCTTGATAACAAATTCCCAACGTTTGATATTTGATCATTTATTAATAAGCAATGGAAGAAGTTTTGCAGAATATTGTGTAGGCAACCAAAAAAACATGCGAAAATCATACAAAATAAAAAAACATTACCTATATTAAAGTTATTTATTTTATAAAATTATTATAATAAAAAAACAAAGAAAAGAGGAAGTACTGGATGCAAATTGGATTTGAAAAAGTTAATAAAGAAAACTTAAATTATCAGTAGCACATATGTACATATCAAATAGCGCACACACCAAATATACCTATAACTCTATAACATAACCACAACTGTCAATATATGCAGTTTTATATTGTTTTCAGTCATTTTCGTACACCAAAAGTTAACGTTGAATTAACTTTTAGCGTACTGACTTTGAAACTCTAAAATTTTGGAAATCTAAAATCCTATTGGTTGTTTGATGTCCGCTAAAAAAAGCTTGCATGTGAAGCCACTTTTACATATGTCCAATAGGACGCTTTTCTGATGTAATTTTGGTTGCCTGTCTAATATCCTACTAGATTTGTTTTATTATTTATTAATAAACTATCAACTATCAAGCTTTGGAAATTTGCTATCAGGCACCTACAAACGATTCTGCTAAAATAAAATTGAATTTGATGTCAAAATGACGACATGAGGGGCTAACATCACAGAGGTTTTTCCGAAGAATTTGTTTTATTGTTTGCTAATGAACTATTGACTATCAAATGTTGGAAATTCGCTATCAAACACCTACAAACGACCTACAAACGAATAAAAGTAAGATTTATTATAATTGCTTATAGTGAGGGGCTAACTTTATGGAGCTCAGCTATTTCGTTCCATCAGCTGCATTCAATTCAATACGATTTTGTCCTTGATGTGGTGTGTACGCTTGCATTGTTTATCGCTTTTGTCTTTGTTATGCTCAACGGCCATTGAAGAACAACATGCTAAACAGATGCTGCCTATTTGATTAAAAGTTGCGCGACTTATTACAAAAAGTAGCAATGTGTAAGGTTAATTTACCTATGCCAGTGTCGAAAAAAGAATTTAAGTGTTGTGTGCCTAGTACGTTTGAAAATTTTGTGAAGTTCAGTGTTATTTAGAGTTTATTGGTTTTTTCAATGCTGTACTTTGAACAATTGTCTTCGACATGTATTACGCTTTTGGACAATCATATGGGTTGTATTTTATATTCTTCTTTTCTACTTTATGGAAATACTTATTTCAATAAAATTAACTATTTTACCTAACGTTTGTGCTTTATATCTATACTTTTATTTATTATAATATCCCATAATCTCTATGTAACGAACATTATTATGTAAAATATGTCATGATTATTGCTTAAAATTCGTGCGTTAAGCAATACTCGTGATATATTTTACATGAAAATTAAAGACATCACAAATCTATTCAACTTTCAATTTAAATTTACCGCCAATTTAAGATGTAGTTCTGGGATATGACGATGCTGCCGCATAACCTCTAACACAAATTAAAGCATTAAGTTTCCGCTCCCAGAAGCAAACAAGAAAGGACACGCCCGAAGCCCATAGACAAAGCGAAGAAGGAAGCGGACATCTTGGCGGATCGAATCAACGCCAGCAAGTACCTATACGCAAATAAGCGAAGAATACGTACATACAGGTATTTGGCCAACAAACTATTATATGCTACCAATACGAGCTCGTAATAAATAGTCATTTGTTCTAAAGGTAAATTGATTTCGCGTTCGTTGTTATTAAACTCATTATCACATATATATTTCCGTTGTAAGTCCTTAGTAATTAAGCGCGTAAGTAGTAATAGTAAGATTAAGATAGATGCATCATTAATATTAAGATTCTATTTAATATTTTCTAATTCTTGTATTCACACATATTCAGTTATTTTATTTAATATATTTGTTATTCGTTCATTTTTTGCATTTTATTTATTCAGTAACAAATAAGTTTGCATGTGTTGTTATAATATTTATTGCTAAAATACTATAAATCCTCCA
Source organism: Holotrichia oblita (assembly GCA_023690525.1). Classification (NCBI taxonomy): domain Eukaryota; kingdom Metazoa; phylum Arthropoda; class Insecta; order Coleoptera; family Scarabaeidae; genus Holotrichia; species Holotrichia oblita. The sequence goes on from CM043019.1 coordinate 110,021,900, forward strand.
TTTACCGCACGCACCTGGGAACGTATAAAGAAAAGATTATAAGAAAGTTTGTAAAGTAAGTATCTGTTTTCTTGATTACGTTAAAGCGATTGCCACCGACATTTGGCTAGTCAGGGGAATAAATTTATTTATTTCGGTATCAGTAACGTCCGTCATTGTGGGTTCACAGGCGGATTTGTTAAGGTACCATGGCGCCCAAGTTTATAAACACATATTAGCACAAAATAAGACCGGTCTATTACAGTTGATAGGATTGATATAGGGCGGTAGTTTTTGTAGTATGTATGTTAGTTTAGCTGGATTTGTTGATCTTAGTAATTAATCAAAATTATTTTGAATATAATTCCAAAATGTATAAACAGTCGAAAGAGCCAGATGGGTTTTCCTCTTAATCCTTTACTGGCAGAAAATATTAGCTTCAGATTTGGGGAAAACACATTCTCCTTTGATATCGCTACCTGGATGCTATCTTCATGGTACACAAGATTAAGTAAAAGAATTTATAAATTTTATAAACACCATTCATCCTAAAATTAAGTTTACAATTGAAACTAAGTAAAACAACTCTATTAATTTCCTGGATCTTAAAATCACCAAATCGAACGGTAACCTTGAATTCTACATATTTTGCAAACATACCTTTACAGATACTTGTATACAAATTGATTCATGTCACTCCTCAAATCACAAATTAGCCGCATTTAATTCAATGATGCATAGAGCTCCATGTGTTCCACTTTCGGTAACAGCATTTGACGGAGAAACTAAAATCATTAAACAGATTGCTGCTAGTAATAGTTTCAACAATTAAAATTATAGATACCACTCTACATAAGAAACAAACAAAATTGGCAATAAAATCAATTTATCCCGCACAGAACCAAAACCAATTAAGAAAATATGTATCGTTGACTTATTTTGGTGAAATAAGTGAATCCATAGCGAAGATACTCTCTAAAAGTAATTTAATAGTAGCTTTTAAACCGAATATCAAACTGTAATGTTTTATTTAATAATAAAGATAGAATTAATCATTTAGATAAATGTGGTGTATATCATCTAGAATGTAATCAGTGTAAAGATGTATACATCGATCAGATAGGAAAAAAATATTAAGAATATTAAAAATAAAATATTAGATTAAAAGAACATTTCAGATCTTTCAATTTAAAAAATAACGACTTCAGATTTCCTACACATCTTCTGGAAAACAATCATAAAACAGATAATAAAAATCCAAAAATATTACATCTAGCAGAAAAAGGAAAGAAGCTTAACCTTCTCGAATCGATAGAGATTTTTATAGCGTGCAATGAATCAAATGTGATAGTTTTAAATAACTGATCTGATGTATCCACCCCTTTTCCTCTTTGTAAAAAAAATGTAGGATACAAGAAATATGTTATCATTGTAATTCACTCTAGTTTTGAGAATGACTAAGTATTGAATCTGCATTCAACAATATTAAATGAAGTGACTTAACAAAGCAAAATACACTCCGCAAAATAATTATCGCAACACCAACTTTTTTACATCAAATGTCATTTCTGAACATCTAATCTATTCTACTTATAAATTTTAAGTCATGAAATAACATAAAAAATAATTAAAAGCACTCGTAAACTGCAGAAAATAACAAAAGAACGCCTTATTCAAAAATGCAAAATAATAAATACTGGTTTAAAATGGCACTAGTTTCTGGTATATCACAAGATGTGATACCAAGATGTCCTTCTAAAATGTCGGTGATATATCTAGCTGCTGTTAATCTAGCCCCAGGTAATGGTACCAATGCTATATGGCCCTGTAAAGAGATGCCTCCTGATAATATCACGAATCCTCCTCCAAAAGGGACACATGGACGGACGTTACAGGCAGTAAAGCGGTGGACAGGTCGTCTGTACACCGACACACGTCTGTCAGAAGACCATAAAGAAAAACTAGACTCTTCCGAAAAGATGACATGGCTCAGTGGTTTATATCCCAATCGGCCTGTTCGTGTGCAAGCTGTAATCGGGATACTCTGTGCTCTCTGCTGAGAAGTGAATTATGAGCAGGAACATGAGCTGTTATGTCACCTTCTCGAAGATGGTTGCGGATAGTTTGTGCGAAACACTGTACATTTCTAGCCGCTAAAATTTGATTCTTAAGAAATTTAGCTGTAAAATAAGGCTTACGAAAACCAGTTAACTGCAGAAAACGATTATCTCGTGGGGTAGTAGCTCTTTTGCGATCTTGCCCAGGCTAGTCCCCAGTTTCCCTAAATCGTGCTACTGCTCCATTTACAGTTGATGGCTGTACTCCTAGCACTCTAGCTACATACCGCATGCTACAGCTATTTTCCACCAGTGTGATACATTGCACGGTTTCTTCATACGTAAGATGTACAGACACACGTTGCTGAACATTCATAACGGTAATTTAATAAAAAATTGAACCGATCTGACTAACAAACTACAATAGTTTAAATGCTTTCTACTGCAGGTCTTCGGTACTTATTAAAAAACAAGCACTAAAATGAATGTTTTTTTTGGTATGTAGTTCAAACGTCAGTCTATCGACGATAAAAAAGGCCATATGATGAATTTAATAGCAAACAGTACGTTTAAATGGTCGTAGACTCAAAAAATTCAGCTGTTGCCATAATTATTTTGTGGAGTGTATTATTTATTTTATATTTTAAAAGTGTTGATTCAGTTTGCAACAACATCGTGACTACTTATTTAGTTTTAAATTGACAATCATCAAATCATATCGTTATTTAAAGTTATACCTAGATATGAAGAATTGATAAAGCAGTAGCCCCTCCCTGCATTTCATTTTGTTGGAAGAATAAGATGTCTTAAATTTAAAGTAGCGCAAAAATTACATTTAGATTAAGATAGATCACAACCAACAAGATTTGAAAACGACTGAGAACGATTTGATATCAAGAGCTGCTAGTAAATTAATTTTGATTATATTGAATGCGCTTTTACCGTAATTTAATTAGTAACCAATAACGTTTTACATGTGATTATTAAATTGATGTATGTAGGCTTATTTTCAAATGATTTAGAAGTACGATACTCGTATTGCAGCTATTTTGTTAATAACCGCTGCTTGTACCAGTCTTTTTCTGTTCTTTTTTTTGTTTTTAGTAATAACAACACAGTTATCAGAATTGTCGTCGTGTTTGACGTTAACTGATTATTATAAAGCATTATTATTATCATTACAAATGATATGGTAGAAAATTCACTTTCATGAAACTGTTCAAATTTATCTAAAGGAGTATCAATAATACATATGCATGTACTATTCCATAAAAACACCCAAAACTCCAGTAAAGGACATTTTCAGGCATACATTCAAATCAAACGTTGTAAATAAATTAAAAGGATTAGAGACACATAGTTAAACTACGCTACAGAGCAAGGGTTTAGTGCTACATTTCCCGGATCGTCCAAAATAAACAAGAATCCATAGGTACCGTTCCGAACTTTTATTGTCGATTCTTCGGCTAGCAAAGAACGAACATACAGATACACAAAGATAGCGAATTAATTTTAATGTGATATTTAAATTACTATCTGGATGTTTTTTTGTGAATCCATGTGAAAATTATTTATAAAATTTAATTACTAATTTGAATAACCTTTGTAATGCAATTTATGCTTAAAATTTCCTTCTCAATTCTTTCTTAGTTTATTTATTTACCAATTTCACGTAATTATAACTATACGCTTTTGGCTCGGAGAATGTATTGTAGAAATTGAAAATAAATTTATTGCGTGTACATCAAAGACTGATATTTGTTTATACGTAAATTAAAAATTAATGGAATACCTAATTACATATCCTAATAATGTAATGTTAGTGGATAGACGACACAACTACCAGACTAGGCAATTTTTATTCATGTTCCTATTGATTGCTTTTTTCTAAGGGTTTTCTAAGGGATTCTGATGCTTATTCAATATTAGCAATATGAATTTATACCCAAACTTGATTAAAACTACGTCCACATATTTGTATAACTACATATATCACAAACGCACAAACACGTTCTATATGCTTTACATCAAAGAGCTCTCAAGGTAGCTACGGATCATTATCCAAATATTTTTAGTGATACGCAAAGGTCTGTTGAACGTAGTCATGCATAAAAATCAATAAGAAAAAAAGGCTAGGAAAATCGCTCAATTGAAGGAACATGCATGAAGATTTATATTTGTACAGATCAAAGAAATCGTAACAATAAACGGATAAAGGAGGATGGAACTCACTTAAAAGAAAAAGCCTGGAGCAATCAGATCTACCGACAAAAACAAAACTAAAAAAAGCGAACCTAGTATAAATTAAAAATAAATTCGTTCTACTCAATTTTTACCGACAGTTACATAAATATATTTAATAGACAGTTTTACTTTCCTCTATATCTCTTTCTTGAGCACATTTTTCTCACTATACCTCAGAGTAAATTGAATTTGCTGCTTAAAATGTGGAACTGTTTGTATTTATTCGCTCATTTTCGTATTGCTGTAATATCTCTGGTTTCCGCCAAGTTTTACATTTTACAATCACATTTCAAAGCATAATTCACACATACTTCATATCTGATGCCGCGTATGCGCTCTGTAGAAATACCAATTTCCGTTGCATAAATATTTTCGACGTTGAGTTTATATCTTTATTTTTACTCCTCTATTTGCTTACGCTTTACATTTTTGAATGTCATGTTTAATCTCATGAAGTATAAATGGATTTTGCGTTATAAAATGAGCAACTATACAAATCAGTCATAAAGAAAGCTATTTCTGCCAAAATTTTTGTTTAAATTTTTTAAGTGATATATTTCTTTTTTGTGAAACGAAGCAAATTAAAATATGTTGATATACTTGTTGAGTGATGTCTGTAAATATGTTGTAGTATATGTTATTTTTATATGTATTAAGTACAGCTTAAAAACGTTTTACGTTTTATAAGCATCAACGCTTTTGCACTTTTGAGGTTTTGGACAGATGAGTAAAAACAACTTGGTCGCATAGTTCTACTCCTAAATGCAGTATTTTATGAATTGACGAAACCGCAGTGACACTCTATAATTGGTGGAATTGATTTTCGAAAATGGCAGTATCCTATCCTAATTAGTTAGTCCGGTTAGTATACGACATCACTGCTAAGATACTGAATTTTATCTGAAAGTTACATTGCCTAATAAGTTGTAGTATGATTACACCGAACCGCTGCACTAAAATTATTGCAAAGGACCGAGTGAGTTACAGGAGGATGAGATAATGACCTCGTTGGATTTAAATCTTTCTACTGCTCCGATTCCAGTTACTCTGACTAATCTTCAGTAATTGTAAGCGAAATATTATTCAAGTGAATAAGATCTTAACTTCACGAGTCATTTTGAAAATCAGCTCGAATTTGGGCGAATATTTTCTGTAAAATTTGGATCAGATGTGTGGATGACATTTTAGTTATTTTTGAAATTTTAATTCCAGATATCTTTCCACTTATAAATCAACAAAACAGGAATAAATTAAAAAGTAATTTATCGCCGAACACAATTAATCATGTTTTCGTAATGTTATTTATTTTTAACAATACAATACATTTACGTTTTTCTTAGTAGATCAAATAACGGGGTCAAAAGGATAAAGATTACTTTATTACTTAGGTAAAGAGCAAAATAACCTCCATTTATAAACACGTCAATTGTTGGAAATATGTGATTTTAATGTTTAACGTGTATAGGACAGAAACTAGTTACACTGCCAAGTCTTAACTTTCTAATTCATAGACTTCTTGCCTTTCTCTTAAACTGGAAGAGGCAGGAGAATGAGCTAAAAATTATAAACGATCTAGCTAAGTGTATAGGCTTAAGAAGCATTTAGCACGTCTGAAGTGTCACAGGATTGAGATATCTAACGTTACACGAAATGCAGTTAACAGATCACAGAATTAACAAGGAAAATATAAAATTAATTACATTTGTTCCTAATTACAAATTTTTAGAATTTTTGAAAATTTAAAAATTTATAAAAACGAATCCGGATTAATTAAATCATTAGAAGACGCTGACTCAGTTTAATTAATGTCGATTTTCGTGAAGTGTTTGCATTATTCAAAGTGCCAGTTTTCCCCAGCTCGAGATATATCAACATTTAGGCAAGTTTGTATTTTTTCTTCATATACATGCACGTCTTCATTTCTGACTTGCCATTTCTTGATTTACATATAATTTATAAAACCTGCGAAGCAAAAAATTTAATCAAATCATGCAGAATTGAGAGCAAATTCAAAATTCCTATCCTCCAGAATTTTATTTATCATAAGTGCGTCATTTATTACTATTTATTACTCCATAACTACATACACAAATATAAAGCAACAAACACTATTTTTTAATATCTGTAGTGGGTGCTAGTAGCAGCTGATTCTTATGCTGTATGGTTTATCTGGTAGTCAGACAAACAATTCTTGCGGTATAGTATGTGTGTGTTTAATAGCCTTGTCCAGCATTATCTCACTATTTATAATGCTCCCGATTGTAGATCGATCACGATAGAATTCTCCGAGAAAAATGTCACTGTCCCCTCGTAGAACCACCAGCTGGACAGCCGCCTAACTACTGCGACTCTTGACCTGCTCCATTCTCCATTTGGTGTTTTCGTTGATTGCCTTTTTACTTTCCTTATTTGTGAGTTACATATGTAGTTGTATTCTTTGATTATTTTTAGCGACGCCGACGTACAAAATCTCGTTGAGGATGATCTAGCATTATTGCATATTATTTTGATCAAATCTACTGCATATATTTGTAGCACTAGTAAGGAAACAACAAATATGTCTGTATCAGAATATTAAAAAAAAACTATGAGAAGCTTCAATGAAGCAAGAACATGTTTAAGCATTTCTGCCCGCAGACTCCATGATCTGTAAACCTATGGTCTACAATAGTTTTTAATTCCGCTGCAGTAACTGTTGTTATATTTCCATAGATCGACATGCACGTGTAGCTTATCTCACAGTATTTTAAGCAGTAGTGTAGGGTTTCTTCGAATGATCGTTTTGTATTTAGAGGTACAACATCATTTGTAGTATAATAAAACATTCTATAGAAAGAGTTTTAAACGCTTTTTGTGGATCTTGTTGGAATGGTTCGAGTAGTTTCTTTCAACACAGCAGCAGCATTCTTACCACTACGTCCCAATAGAAACATCCAGATTTTGCGCAACTGTCTCCAGCTTACCTCCGGTCTTCCAACTGTCGAAATAGATGGAAGGATTTACTCCATTCATACATTGCTCTTGAAAACCTAATTTCATTTTTGAAACATGTTTCGAATACATTTTTAAATCAAGCTCAATCGTATTTTATCAGACTTTTTACTTCAGTACTATATAATCTATTAAATCGAACATTTGTTGAAATTAAATTTTCGATTTTCTGTCCGTATCAGAATATTTAATTATCAAAGAAATGCCAATTTTGAAAACTGTTTTTAGTTCTAAGAACTTTAATAAAATAATTCTCTTCTAGTTATAAAGAAAGAGTTTTTACAAAAACTAAAAGTATGCAATTTATTTAATTTGTTCGAATGTATATCTTTTCAAATAGTAGATATTTTATTTTTATTTTTTACACCACGTGAATAATATGATACTTCCTTAGCCAGTCGTATTCCTATACTGTCAGCTTTAGTATAGAAGTTCTTTAAGGAGAATCACCATACTGTGTGCCGCTTTAATAAGCGGAATATTGCAAGAATTCCAATAGGGAATAGAAAGACATTTTACAGTAAGTCAAATTTTGTATTTGATCTAGTTAGATCTAAATTATGGCCCACTGTCCAACTATTCGATTCTCGATAGCCTTCTCCCTACTAGGGATATTAATCGCGCGTCGATAGGGTAGAATAATCCAAGTTGTTGTTAAGTTTAAAGTTAGTATTATTATCGTCTTCGTAATAGCTTTGAGGGTGGCATGCGTTGGTTTTGTATCGAGTGTTTGATGTTTCGTGGAATAAGTTTTGTTTTTATTGTATGAAATACGTCTGAAAATACAAAACATGTATTCAGATATTTAATAAATATCCTAGAATTTACTATAACGATAAAGTAGAAATATAATATGCATATACTACAATTTTGTGACACAAAGATTAACAACATCATGATAATAGTTAATATAATTGCTGCAAATTGTAACCAATACAATTGTGTTATATTCACTATTTAAAAATATTTATTTTGATTTTAATATTACCTTCAGTAAATCCTTGCTACGGACGTGTTAAACTAGAAATTTGCTGCTACAAATTGCAGATTGAGCTTCGTTAGAGCTTAAGGTAAGAAGCATTTTGTCGTACAAAAATTAATACCTGATGGTTCTAGATATAAAAAAAATATAACCACTTCAGTTAATTAAAAGAAAAAAGGTGTAATTTGATACAAATAAATGAGAAATTTTGTGGAACGTAATCAGGTAGTTTTGTTAAAAGCACCTACTTCTCCTTTACTCCAAGTCAATGAAACCGGATAATTTCGTAATTCGATTTTGCAATTCCACGTATGTATCGCCGCATAGGAAATCTCATAGAGCCAAGTAATTAAATAGCATCCACAGTGATAACTAATTTAATCAGGCCCGACTTATGAAAGCATATTTTGGATTATACCGTAACGAAGTCATCGGTATCGGTGGTTTTTCTACCATATGATGTCCTAAATATCATACGCGATATAATGTTATGCCATGTGGAGTGAAACTAAATGAAAATGTGTACAGTGATAGCAAAAGCTGCAGTCATATTCATACATACTGCAAGTATTAGTATTGCCGGTTATTTATTTGGACTTGATTATATTTAATTTTGTTCTTTTTGCAAATATATAGTTAGAAATATTCCGATGCTAGCTTTCTTCTTAATGCTGAAAGAGGTACAAAGTGATCGTGCATATTATAATTAAAAAATACACACAAAAGTACCCAAGCGATGCTATAGTGAAAATGTTGTTTTGAAATTCATCATGCTTTATAGTACGCTCTACAGATACACAAGATTTGTTGACAGTTTAAATCAATCTTAAAGCGGGGAATCTTTCTACATTAGTATTTGCCCTAAGCCTAAATTTTGCGACAATATCATTCTTTAACGAACATACAGGATGGTCCATTTAAAGTGTAACACTGTAACATCTTCGAAACAATTAGTGTTTGAAGAAAAGTGTTAGACAAAAGTTTAACTATAAGCAGGGGCTCATCCGATGGCGCTACTGTTGTCACTATAAAGAAAGACACAAAGGTCATAGCAAGATCAACTCTTTTTTTTTTCAAATAGGATATGGTATTTTTTTATCAAATTCTAAAAGAGCAATAAGGTCTGAATATAAAAATAATAAACCACATATGACCTCAAATTAATATTAATCGAGATATTTCGAAAAAGTGAGAACATAATAAAAGTCAGTGCAGCAATGTTTTTCCTTCGTTTATTAAATGTAAAAGTAGAAAATAAATGTTAATAGTAGCTACAAATTGTTTACATAAGATAAATAGTGGAAGAACGCAGACGGCTATCGAATTAGATATTCAAATTGGCGGCCACCAGGCCCAATGTATTTCTGTATTCGCGCAGAAGAATCGCTATATTTATTTTAAGTGTATAATATCGACTTGTTGTACATGATACGGAACCAACAACATCAGAAAACATGCAGCAGAAAATAAGACATGCATGTGCAGACATTTCTGAAGACATGAACGGGTCGATGGCCGCAGTGGTTAGGCGGCTGACTATTGTTGTGAGAGGACGATAGGTGCCGGGGTTCAATTCTCTGGAGGGACGGTGGCATTTTTTCAGAGAGTTTAATCCCGGATCGACTTGCCATTCGCTGTTGGGAGCAAAGTGATTAACAACGCAGCATCATAAAAGGCGATATGATACTGTCACAAAGCCATTTAAACACAACTTACACACACTAAACTATACCGCAAGAGTTGCAGTGATAGCCAGAAAAGTAATACAGCTTACGGAGTCACTGCAACTAAGCACCCACCACACATAAAAAATAAAACAAAAATGTTACTGTGCGTGCATAGAGATTTGTCTACGCAAATGTAAAAGTGCATTGACGCTGGTGGCCGCCAATTTGAACGTTTAATTCGATAGCCAGCTGCTTTCTTCAACTGTTTACCTTATGTAAACAATTTTTAGCTGCTATTAACATTTACTTTCTACTTTTACATTTAACAAACAAATAAAAAACAGTTGTTGCCCTGACTTTTATTATGTCCTCATTTTTTCGAAATATCTCGATTAATATTAATTTGAGGTCATATGTGGTTTACTATTTTTCTATTCAGAACTTATTGCTCTTTTAGAATTTGATAAAAAAACACCACATGCTATTTGAAGAAAAAAGAGTTGACCTTGCTATGACCTTTGTGTCTTTCTTTATAGTGACAGCAGTAGCGCCATCGAATGAGCCCCTTCATATAGTTAAACTTTTGTCTAATACTTTTCTTCATAACACTAATTGTTTCGAAGATATTACAGTGTTACACTTTAAATGGACCATCCTGTATGTTCGTTAAAGAATGATATTGTCGCAAAATTTAGGCTTAGGGCAAATACTAATGTAGAAAGATTCCCCGCTTTAAGATTGATTTAAACTGTCAACAAATCTTGTGCCATACAGGGTATAGTGGCACCGGGTATACTGAAACGTATTTTAAACCGTGCCCGAAGTGTAATTCTCTGTATCTTATATAATATTTATACCATAACAATAACACATATGAAGTCCTTTAAAAGCATTTTGTGTACCTTACGCTTATGGCAGGGTTTCATTCTCGGTCGTTTTCGGAATCCCTACATAGCTATCCGCGCCACTAGCAGGATCAAGCGAATGTATAAAATAATAGATCCAAATTCAATAATAACAACAACACTAATCACCACCGGTAATACCGAGGGTAATACTTAAGCAAACAATTAATTATAGGTTGGATTTTATATTTTTTCAGACTAGCAAGAAAATAAACATTGCAAAAGAGTAGTAATTGAAACAATTTACAATTGATAGATATTATCTAAAATATTCCTTGTAGTTTCTTAGTATGCAAACACTTCCTTTCCATGTCGGATTAAATAATACCTTATACTTACATAAAAGTAAAGAAAAAGAATTATTCCGTTGAAAATAGTTTAGCAGGGAGCGGAGTCAGATACTAAAGCAGAAGGCGTTAGAATTTTATTTATAGAATAGCAGAAAAAGATATTCAAGTCAAAAGTGCTCTAAATCGAATGGCAATACCGCCATGAAAAATACTTCTATGGAAGTGTTTAAAAACCTCGTTCATCTTGTGAAAACGAAATTAAATTAGTACAAACTAAACGTAGATTTTAAATAAATGTTTCCATTTTATTTAGATCTATTAAATACAAGTACTATCCGGTAACATTAACGTAGAATTAGTAGTCGAGCAGAATGTGTTACGTACAACAGCACAAGACTACATTACTTCTGAAGCTGTACTACAAAGATGTCACGCTCTACCTGCCAGTGTAACGCCTCTATTTTAAAATACCTTCGAGGAATATTGAATAGGCTTCTAAAGTTGCAGCTTTCATTCTATGCTATACAAAATCACTAAGTTCGACATGGGAGAGAATAAAATTACATTTTTCCTTATATTTATGTTTAAAAAGCGAAGGACTATCTCACGAGAATAATACTTATTTGTTAGTATAAAGCACGAGCTTAGGAAAATGGATAACAGGATAGCTGTATCCATATATAACAGTAATAACATTAAAAGGCGAAATTTATAGTTACCTTAGAAAAACATATCTTTGATATCAAATACGGGACCAAGAAACTAATTAAACGAGCTATGATATCGTATACTTAAATGTAATTCATTAATGTTTACGCTTGTTGGAAGAAGTAAATATCTCATTAAACACAGCTCAGAGATGCAAAAGTAAAGGATACTAATTATCGTACTCACGTAAACAGAGTTAATTGCTACAAATTGGAAACAAAAAAAAAGCTAGCTCATATGATTTTTGTATTACTTTGAGAACAGATAAAATACCGTCATAACATTTTGTTTAATTTCGGATTGTAGCACGTGGTTGCGAGTATGATACATATATGGAAATCACATACATATACACATTGTTAATGCGTACCAACGACCTTGATGATATAAACTCATTATTGATATGCACGTAAAAGCTATTCCCAGAGAATCAATTGTGGATAGTTGTATATTGTTCCGTTGCTTTATTCTCGTTAGCGGTAGGATGGAAGGTTATATATTACTTTTTATAATAACGGTGTAAATGGCAATAAACTGACAATGGACAAAACTTTGAGGCTAATTTTTACCATTCAAACGACGGATTTAGCCGCCAATTTACAACGCTCGATAAACGTACCAAGTTTCATCTAAATATGCGAATGACACTTGAAAATGTTCCTTTTTAGATACTTGGCTATAGGATAATTGCTTCTTATACCAGGAAGAAATAACTGTGCATAGTATTATATGTGTAATGTTGCCCATGCCTTTATAGCACATTGCTAAAAATGAGGCTCGATTTGATTTATTCCTATAGGACTATTACCTAAATTAAAACCGAATTTTAAAGAACCAACAGAAAGTACACCTATTAAGTCTAGGTACCTGTAATACGGACAGTCTTAGGCCTTTTAGGGATTGCTAAAACTAAGTCCATTAGACATAAAAGATTTTTACGGTAATATTTATAGGTACAGCTAAGCTATTTACAACATGCGGCAAATGAGGCGAATGTAGTGTAGTATTAATTGTGAGCAACAGCTGTTTCAATCGTGGTCGACATTGTAGCCGAAACTAGAGAATGATCATTCCTCGAGTTCTTTCTTAATGTTTGAAAAACATTCTGTCTCACTTCATGCATCTGTATAACTATGTAATTATATAAAAATTTTTGTGTTTTTATTTATTACAAACATTCGGGTAACGTTGAGCGTATTATGTGCAAATTGTGCTTTATAAAAAATTCCTTTCAAAAATTGAACGCGTAAAGATGTGGAGGTCCGACAAGTTGGTAAAAAACCTCAAAATTAACGGAAAAACCACTATAGATATCGTACCGAGGCAAAAATTCCATAAACTGCAATTTTATTCAGCGAACTCGACTGACCATCATTTACCCATATTTGACCATTTCTTACATTTACAACATTTGGAAAAAAGAAGTAATAGGAAGAAATATTTTTCTTCAAGCACAACATTTTTCTTGCAAGATAGGACTGGCTATAATTTGACCATTGTTAACCTCCAAATGGTTTTCGTGTAAACCCAGAGAAAATTAATGAAACAAGTTAAAATCTATAAGACTTGAACTGAAACTCTGAAAGTGTTACAACTTTTATGGCTCTAAATCACAAAAACAAAAATCGAAAATCATGGTATGACTACCCACTAATTAATTTTTCCAACGTAGACGTAAGATACAAAAAGTTACAAAGTTAATCGTATTTTTTTGCGGAGTTTTAGAGACGGTTAGATGCTGAAAATTTTATAGCTTATTGTCGCGTATCTCTAATCGATAAAAAAAAAAAAACGAAAATCATCGCTTAGGTATACATCGGCGATCTTGAAATTGCATCATATAACAGAGTATTCAAAATTCATTACGATTTTCAAACTTTCAGAGGCGGTGACACGCTGGAACCAATATTCTTTAACCGATCTTGATGCGAAAAATGTTAACGGTTAGCTATTGTGCTTATTTATAAGTACGAAGCAATATTTTCAGCGTTTGATCGCCCCTAAAGCTTGCAAAAAGTACGACAAACTTTGCACACTCTGATTAGAACCTGGTGGTGTGTAAGCAAATAATGATTTTCGATTTTTAATGTTTTACAGCTACGAAATAACAAATATCAGTGCAGATTTTCAGCCTCTGATCAGCTGTTAAAGTTGGCGACAAATGTGATGAAAAGACATCTTATACTTTAGTTTCTCAAAATTATGGAAATAGTGATTAAACACTTTCGGGGATTTTGGAATTATTGCCATGGGACAAGGAGAGAAACAAAAGGTGGCCAATTATGATGGACAATAAATGGTCAATCGTTTCCGTAATTTTCGTTTTTTTTACTACTACATTGATGTGGTACTTATTAAGCATTACTCTTAAATTAGAACCTAAGTTCTCAACAACAAAAAAACAATCATAATCTGCTTTGAATGATTAGTTTCGCAAATATTAGATTAAATTGATTATGTACTAAATCTCTCCTGTATGTTATGTACTATAACTATTGCATTTTCTTAATAACCTGTCAGTAGCAGCTACGAAGTTTTACAGCTACTTAATACCTGCATACAACAAGTTGTGGCGTTTCTAATCTACTAAAATCCAGATAAAGGTTTATGAAGCTTCGAAGTAAAAACACATTATACTAACATATTTGAAAAGCATGTACAAAAGCTTTTACTGGAATAAACTTAGTTTTTTGAATGTTAATAATAATTTTAAGATAATTCCTTATTTGACTCATAATTAAGCAAAGTTTAATTTCATCCTACCTACACAACAATACACAATAAAAAGAAATGTTTACACCTACGGGCAAATTGGCATCAATAATGTACCCTCAATAAAAATATATTCACAATATATAACAGAGCCTTATATAAATTCCTGCACTTCGTCAAAATTTTATTTTTACTTCGTAAATAATTAATTCCTCTTACCTCTCTATTTTAAATTCTAAGAATTTCCAATTATGCGCAAACAAATGAAGATTCACCGGCAACTTCAATATATTATAATAAACACAAACTCAGTGTAGCAACAACATGAATACGAAAATAACTCGTGCAACACGTGCACAATCACCACTTGTTATCACACAAATATTATTCCGTTCGAAGGACTCGCGCAAGCCGCGTGTTAGGGATTACTCAGTCAAGTGAGAAACGTAAAAAAGAGCTTTCGACCGGTAGCAAAGCTATCGCGGTCCAGCACACGCGAAAGATATGTTCTGTGCGTTTCGAAAACTCCGAATCGTGTCCGATGACGAGAATGAGGTAAATCACGTCGTTGAAAATCTAAACAGAGCGGTACACCAACATCGCGGCAGAAGAAGACGCGCAAGCCCGACAGAGTTGCTCACTTTGAATTTTTTGTATCAACCATAGAGAAAATGCACGGACGCGCACAAGCTTTAACGGAAAATTAAAGGGCGATTTTGAAAGGGAAATATTCCATTTCTGTTTGTGCAACGATGAAATAAATAGATAAGCATCAAAAAGCCGTCCTACATAAACGTTAGGACAAAATTTCTATACGAGCTTGTCGAAATTTTGCAATTCTATAAAACTTAACGTATGAAAAGTAATAAGCAATTAACACGTACTTTTTATGTTCATAAAAATTATTTCAGGAATAACCAAACAATGAGGATTCATTAATATCGAAATTATTAAATGTAACCACATTATATTTTCAAAATTAGTGTACATTTTAAAATAGTCCACAAAGTCGACAGAAATTAGCAATGATAAAGAAAACTCTTTTGACAGTAAAGTTTCATCAAGGCTATAAATGAGTTGTCGAGACTGCTTCGTACTAAACAATATATTGTCACCTACACTAGGATGATTCTCGTTCTACGCTTACCAATTGAGCAACTCTAAGGGGACTACAAATTACAATTATGCTTGATTCTTACTATGCTGGGGTTAGCATGATTCCACATAATCGTGGGATAGGCAAAGGAGTGAGAAAACTACTACTAAGGCTCTGAAAATGCTGTTGATTTGGTTGAACAGGGCAGAAGACAGCGATATAAAATTGACAGTGTGAGTCACTTAGTCGTTCTAAATGTGTTAAGGCAATATCACGAGATTAGAAACTTGACTACGCAACCAGGATGCGATAGGAAAAGCAGCATGGCGGCTTGGAATGATCATTTTATAGTCAATAGGTACAGTGAATAAAATTAGCACCTTAGCTGAACCTGGACTGGAACTATCGGAAACAAATAACCGCAATTTTCTCCGATAATCAAACAGCCATGTCGGCGCTGAGCTTTAATACCATCAGCTCGATATTACTCTAACATAGTTTTAAACGTGCAATATTATATTTTAAGTGAATTTAAGGTTCAAATTCAATAAACAATTTGAAGGAATGATCCAAGACGGTCAAATATTGGAATTAAGTAGACTTATATAAAAAGACCCGCCTGTACATCTCCATGGCCCTAAGCACAATCTCAACCATTTTAGACAAAAATTATTGTTGTTGAATTACATGCCTGAGAGTGTTTACAGCATTTTGTATCCTAGAAGGAATTGCTCGCTGGTATGGGACCGTCGGGATAGCCTAAAATTTTTTGATAGAAAAACGCAATTGTAGTGACGCTGGTGTTATGACATCACGAACATATCAGCAATTACAAATTATGATTAAAGAATGCGTAATAATGAGAAACTGAACAAGCACACTTCGAATTGGACGAAGACCTCAAAACTAAAACAGGTTCAGCTTTCTTTCAGCCACAAAGACAGATTCCTTATTAGATGTCAATAAACGAGATTTCAGCATGATCAACTTTCTATTCAACTATTCACAGGCCACGAGAAGTAAACTGCGAAGTGCACGTTTTACCAAAATCAAGTTATACATATTATGCACTTCAGAATATAGCTTTATATTTCTGAAGCGAAGTTGAAACAATTTGAACTTTATACTACTTTAGTAACCCTTCCAGAAACGTTGTACAGCTTTTAAGCTCGATATAGTAGCAAATTTTGTCGGTGGTATTTTTCTGGACAACACGATAGAATAGTACGAAATAACATTTGTTTTTAAATAACTTCAGGACTAACAAAAGAAATACAAAACTTCTAATACATTTAAAAATTTATTTCTATATAAATTTAAGCTTATATATTAAAGAAAAAAATATATAACTATTATTAATGTAATAACTTCAAATCTTCTTGTCCTTGAATTTCGTTTATGCATTTTATTTATATCATTACTGTTCATCCAACAGCATCACACATTTTGAGTTTATTACTGAAAAAATGCATCACTTTCCATTAATAATTTGATGTCGTTATGATGTGGTTATTGCCACTTTGAAGTACTATCTGGCACTAAAAAATATTTTAGCATCCCAAAAATAACCGAATACGCTGAAAATTACGTGATAATTTTTCTGTGTTTAATAGAGTTGGGGAATACGGACGCTGTAACTTAACAATTTTGTTTTGAATCCAAAAACCTTTTACGACCAACAGTTATTTTTAAAATTTATTTTTGCTAATTAAATAGAATAAATGCTCACCATGTAAAAATATTTTTATACATTCACTGTCCTCTAAGTAATCTTTAGTAACTGGTTTACTTTACCATACACCCAACCGTATCAGTAGACTGATATCTCCACTGATGTTAACCAATTATGTAATTAATGTTATTTTGGCCAGCGTGTTGTATCAAGTAGATTTTTCAATCCAAAAAATTTTGCGATTTTCCTGAAGGTTTTATTAAATTTCTCATGAATAAATTTGGTGTCTGCTTTTAGTACTCTAGCAAGAATTCTTTTATAGAACTATATAGTTTGTATTTTCAAATTTTCGCGATTACAAATTTCATCATGTTATTTGCCAACAACTAGAGTCATGTACTTTTTATGTGATTACTGCCTGTTTGGTGAATTAACAAGATAACAAGAGAGTCTATGATTTTTTTTTAATATTCAGTTCCAATAAAATATTGAACAGATCGAACATTTAAAATATAAGTGATTCAACAGAATGAAAACGGTATGTATCCCGGTCCAATAAGAGCTAAACCGGCCGTTGAAATATTAAACCTTTACTTTGGCGAATTTCATTGGCCATTAATGCTTAATGGCACTTTAAAAGAAAATAACTATAATAGTTTACATCCGGAACAAAACTCACTTGTTACTAAAACACTTAAGCTGTTCACTTCATATGTGGCAGTAAAATATTTTCCAAGAACTAAGACAACATTTAACACCAATCCTAATTGAGAATACTACTATAAATCTATTTCTCTTGAGTTACATAATGATCGACATCCTGCAGTAAAAGCGCAAAGAGTACCTACATTCTGCACAACGTCCAATTAATGCAAGGATTGTCAGAATGTGGTTGAGATAAACAGAATGAATTTTGCAAAAGAGAATATTAGAAATCTGTACATTTCGTATCTATTTCTTCTAACGAAACATACTTTTTGCATTAAACCTATTTTACGCGAATATTTGAATATAACTCAAATGGATTGTTAGAAAGTTTATTGAACAACGCTGGCGTGAACTTAACTCTTTATGCATAGGGGATTTAGAATTAATTATCTGATGTAATCAGCAGAGATATTTTAGCAAATGCAACATTTTTATATGGATTAGTATACTGTCGAAAAGCAAATGACCAAAACTTTTCAAAATAGACGTCCTTTATTACACTGTTAGGATAGTGATTAAGATGAAAATAAATGTTTATTCCGAATATTAGAGATAAAGTTACCAAATAGGGTATTCTTCAAAAGAAAATCATTTCATTTATAAAAATAGATAGGGTGGGGTGTCCTATAGTAATGCAGTTATACGTTTTTAAATATAACGTTGGCAAGTAATACTATACGCTCAGTAAAAAGAAAAAAACTCTAATAGACCGAGGTTCAATAATTAATAGTTTTTGAGATATCTTTTTATTAAAAAAGTTGGGATAACGACTCTGTAATTTGGTGCACGTAAGGATATCCCACAAGCTTGCTCCTGAAATTGCCGTCCTTTTTTCTAAATAAAGTTGTAATCGTCGTTGAAGAGAGTGGTGCACGCAATTAAAAACAACAACACCGATATCTAAAAAGTTATTGCCAAGATGCGGCACAGTTTAAACATCCTGCATCTATAACGTAACGTTGTCAGTGTCACCACTGTTAGATATGTAGGGGATGTACCTGCCATATAAACATAAAAATACGAGCGAAATTTCTATAATTACACATATTATCTAAGTATACATATCAGTTAATAAAAATATCGAGAGATAGATTGCTATCCTAGGGGGAAAAGCAAATATAAATTGTTATAAATAGGAGGGTTTTCAAAACAAGCCATAGCTAAGAAAATAAGACGATCCCATCATCTCTTCACATCAACAATTTTATAAAATTTGGAAATTGCTATGACAAAAATCGCGCTAAAGGGAGTAATCAAAAACTAACTCGAAGGCAGTGCTAACCGCGCAAAAATAAAATATAATTTAAATTTACCAGTCACTAACAGATGTGTACAACAAATTTTATCCGGCAGTCAACGTTTTCGGTGGCTAAAAAAGGTTTCAAAACCACCATTAAGATAGACACACAAACGAGCAAAACGGACATTTAAAATGGTTAAATTAATTTTTTTAATAAGACATAACGCTTTTTCATATCCGATGCTTCATCGCTGCAGCTTAGCGTAGATGTCAAAAGTAATTTACGCAATGTTGCTGCTTTACAGACAGTAGCAGTAACGTCTAAAGAATAAAGTATAATTTCATTCGAACATAATGACAAAACAGTGTAAGAGATTGAATTGCGTTCAATTCAATTATTTGACTGTGTTGTTTTATTTCCATATAGATGTTTTCTTTGTTAGTAATTCTACGATCCCACAATGCTTAATGGACGACTGAAAATTCGACAACAATCGTAATGATAGAACAATAGTGTTAAACACACTTTTAGAATAATAAAAAACACAGTTACACATACAAAAGTACCAATGCTTTTTATGAAATCATTTTTTTATTTTCGTCATTTTCTTTCTCCACTTTTATACACTTAAATAAATGTATGTGTCCTTCACATTATGTCGTTGAAGTAAAGTCGTATAATAAATTCATATTTTTCATTAAATAAACTATAAAACAATTAACATTATTCATAATTTATTTATAATAGACCTACCCTGAGGTGTCTTTGTTTAAAACAAAAAGAACATAATAATACGTATTAATGGGATTAAATTTCTGAAGACATTAAAAAAATACATTTTTTGCTGTTGTATCTCCAACATAGTTCTATAACACATAAAACATGATTTTTTTATGTTAACCCAGATTTCATGCGATTTCATACGACATGAAAAAGATAAAAACAGTAATCGAATGTATGCTACTGAAGTTCATTGCTTCATATTGCTAAGCTATCGACTATATGTACATAAATATAACCAAAATTCCCTTGAACACATTAAAAATAATCCATTTTTCCAATAGGTTCCACGTATTATTCTCTTTCTGCTTAGTCTTCCATTTCCATTATAGTTTGTAATTCTCGTTCTTAAAGCACAACTCTTACTAGAGTTCTTACTATCCGCTTAAAGTCAAATTGGCCAGTTACCTAAAAATAGGTATCGAATATTTTCGTTACATACAGCTTTACCAAGTTTTATCGAAATCAGGATGCAACATTTGATGAGGTTCTCTAGTGACAGCTATTTGTTTGTGATAATGATGAAAGTCTTTTTACTTATAAATTTATAAACCAATAAGTCGATAAAACGACACCTACAAATTAATCAATTTATTCAGAATTTTAGAAAAAGAAAGGTCATATGCACACAGGTGCAATAATTTTTTTTTCAAGATTACTGCAACAGCTGCCTAAATGTTAATTTGATTTAACACGCAAACTTTAAGTTGTGTGTATCTAGTGTTTTATGTTAGATATCTGCTTCATTTTTGATGTTATAAAGACTATTGAGCTGAATTTTTATTTCGTCGATATGCCTAAATGCCAAAGATTCTGCAAAAGCTACTGCTCTTGTTAAAGCTCGTCAATCTTAAAGTTTTTTTTTTTTTGCAAAATTAGTCACTGTTCATATGCAGCGGTTTGAAACTATGTGGCAAAGTTCGGAGGACTGACAAAAACACGCGAAGATCAGGATCCTGTAGGTGAAGAAGGACAACTGTGGCTGATAATCGCTCTATCACATTACAAATTTTACGAAATCGCACTTCTACATCCGCTGATACGACAAATTAACTTAGAGAGGTGTGGTGTTGAGATTAATGTCTGCACAGTTTGCCAATATACCAGCTCATGGACGAAAGCTGTTATAATATCATTGAATATCGACATTGCAATTTGCTCGTCATCACTTGGCGTAAGAAATAGTGCAGTGTAGTTACCATTCACCGATAGATCTAGATTCTGTCTCTATTCTTCAGATAGCCAGATAGATATTTATTCCATGAGTAAATCATAGAGGAAGCTCAATTATGGTATGCGCTATTATATCATTACAAGCTGGTACAATAAACAATATTAAAAGCTATTATTTTGCTAATAATCGCACTAAACAAGTATTACTCACTTATTTGGTGCTAACAATACAATAAAGTAGCGGTTCTCAAAAAAGTAATATGACAGTATCAAGCATTTTTTTGTTTTAATTTGAGAAAATTATTTATATCTAGCAATTAAGAATTGCATCGAAAGTCCAAAAATTGAACTCCACAGTTTAAATCATATGATCCAAATGAGCTACTTTATCGAATGGTTTTTCCATTGCTACTCTCTCCACATACACTTATATAATCGTCATTATTTACTGATCGTTGTTTGATTCCGATTATTGTTATCTACTACACAAGTTTCCTACTTGATAAATCATCATGTTTGTATATAAATATACAACATACACTGCATAGTATTAATTTCAACATGATTCGACATAGTTTCTGCATGTTATCAACACAAAAAGAAGCACTTTCATCAAGTATTGACAATATATGCAAACTAAATCAAGAAAGCGTCCGACTTTTTTTTGCATCATTTATATATTTGTGTATTCCTAATGTATAAATAAACTTACCTGTACTATGTTACGATTGGAATTTTGTATCTGGGTATATAGGAAAAATTCTCATATCAATATTGTTAAACAAAAAAACGAATAGGTCTGGTAATTACGTTCCCGGAATCGCTCGAGCAAATAAAAGATAAGGTAGGACAACTAATGAAGAACAGAAGTACGAGACGTGCTCAAAATACAGAGTCGAGAAGCGTGCTATTGTGATGCAGTACGTTGTAACAGAATCACTGTCTATTCCGACGAAGCGACGCGACGCTAGTCGCACCTTTCTGGGTTTGTGTATTCATTATATGTACCTTCTCCAAATACTAGTCAACAGCATCTATGCTGTGATAATTTTGAAATGCATACAATCTCGGACGTTGTTGATGATGTTGGGTGAAACAAAACACCTCAGTCAGTTTTATAGGGCACTGAAAGCAATAAATAAGTTGCGAAGGCTAAGAAGCAGAAATGAAGTTTTCTTGATACATATTTTACCTGTTTAACGCAAGATAGATTCTGGATTTGCCGCACTCTTCTTTTGTTATATAAATTCTATTATTTAAATCTGTTCGAGTGCTATTATATAAAGAAATGGAATGGAAGCGAAATCTGGGCTGACGCCTTACAGCAGGACAAGTACAGAAAGCGGATGGCTTCAGTACAGCGACGGGGAGCTCTCAGGATCGCCAGCGCATACCGTACGGTTTCCGAACCGGCGGTGCTTGTGATCGCAGGAGTAACCCCGATAGACTTACTGGCTCGAGAAAAGAAGAGAGTCTACGAGACACGACGAGACGTCGGTGCACGACAAGCAAGAGCGGACGCTAAAGCGCTCACACGACAATGTTGGCAAGAGCGCTGGCAGAACGACACCAGAGGACGGTGGACGGCCAGACTCATCCGCAACATCACGGAGTGGATGAACCGAGACCACGGCGAGGTAAACTATTACCTCACCCAGTTTTTCAGCGGACACGGGTATTTCAACGCATACCTGGCTCGAATGGGTAAAGCAGAGAACGCGACATGTCAGTATCACGACTCTGCGGAAGATGATGCTCACCACACCTTCTTCGAATGCGAGAGGTGGAGTGACTACAGAGACGCTCTACAAGACGAAGTAGGACCTCTAACGCCGGATAACGTCGTGCAAACGATGCTGTCCGGACACGACCACTGGCAGAAGATCGCCACGTTCGTCGAGAAGGTGCTGAAAGAGAAGAAGAGAGAGACCCAAGCAATGGAGGCAGCCGACCGAGGCTAACTACGAGGTGCCATCCTGAAGTAATGCGACCAGCGGTTCCGGGATGGATTCTACACCTGACAAAGTGAGGTTTTTTAGTGGGTGCGAGCCTCACACACCGGGGACGAGTCTCGTCCCTGATGGTGCGTTAAGGCATTTTTCCTCACTTAAAAAAAAAAAAAAATTATATAAAGAAATAAACAATCTAAAAATCAAAATCCATTGAAACCAATGTATACCAAAGAATATAAGTAACAGACAGCTTAAAGTTCGGAGACGATGTCGCGAACCAAGTTCACACACATACGTTAACACTGAAGACGGATATTGGTAATAAAAGCTGACAAATTCATTAAGCGTCGTTGCGGTCTATTAATCGTTTAATGAAGCTAATTTCATACGTGAGAGTACCCAAAACAGAAATAATCATATATTAATCGCAAATATACAAATAATACAAAGTGACCGTAATGGAAAAATTCGGAGAAAAAAAATTACAAAATAACATCTAATAATACACAACAGAACAAAAATGAAATGACTAAAGACACATGTACAGCGTGCCCGGATTTCGTAGGGACAACATGGGTAACTTTTTTATTTGAAGACTGAAAACTGAAATCTTCTAATTTATTTTATTTGCCGTAACTTTTTTGTTACTTGAGATATTAAGATGCGGTTTGAAGCAATTGAAATTGTGATCTAAATACTTTTATTGACGCTTAATAAAAGAAATTTCTTTGGCGCAAATTTTTAGTAGTCTCACCCAACCTCAAAATTTTAAATTGAAACCGTGCAATTTTTGTGACTCTTTTAAAAGTTTTTTTTCTGAATACAATCATGTATCGCATCATATGGAAATTTTGTCAACATTCAGAAAATTAAGCTTATTCTGATTAGCGGGCAGATATCACAACTTTTTGTTTATCGCGTTATCTTTGTAAATAACACGGTTGTCATTATACCAACCTGTCAACGTTATTACTTCAAATTATAACGGATATTTTTGAAAACTACGATGTATTTTATACGTATATGAAAAACACAAATTTCATGTGTGCGTATTATTAGTAACCTAATCCCACCTCAAAATTTTTCGTTTGAACTATGTGATTTTTTTCTGAGTGCAGTTGTGCATCTGATATGGAGACTTCTTCAAATTTTGAAAAATTAAACCTATTCTTTTTAGGAAGCAATCTCAACTTTTTATTTATCCCTATGAGAAAATTACACCATCATACACGTACTCACAGGAAACGATAACATCGTACTTCACTGCAGTAACTTTCATGGTGAGGTTAGGACAGTATCTGTCACTATAGTAAAAAGGACGATATCTGCTGGCTTGAAGAATCACCTGATTTGACTTTTTCTGGTATGTTTTGTGGGGTACTGTTAAAAATAAATCTGTGGTCCTACATATATTATGTTAAAAAATTGCATGAAGCAATACTTGAGGCCTCTAACACCATTAATCCCAATATCATCCACAAAGGCACAAAGTAATAAATAGTATTCAGAGACGATGTCAAGTTTGCATTGTAAACGATGGTGATTTATTTGAGCAATTTAATATTGTTGTTCATTATTGAGTAGCACAGGTGTATTTTTGTTTTATTAAGCATTTAAATTACCATGCGAATTAATTCAAACCGAGTAACCATATCACCTAACAATTGGTTAAAAAGAAAGATTTCTTAAAAGGGCAACAAAAATTGTATACTTCGAATGAAAAATTTTGAGATGAGATTAGGTTACTAATAATAAGTACACATGAAATTTGTGTTATTAAATGTTAGTTTTACGGTTTTCAAACTTTTGATACAAGTACAAAATACATCGTATTTTTAAATTGAAATAATAATATTGACACTTCTGACAGGTTCGTATCATGACAACCGTGTTGTTTTCACAGATGACACGATAAACAATAAGTTGTCATGTCTCCACATAACCAGAATAAGATTAATTTTCTAAATTTTGACAAAATTTACACATCATGTGATACATGATTGTATTCAGAAAAAAATCTCCTTTCAAAAGAGACACAAAAATTGCACGGTTCCAATTTAAAATTTTGAGGTTAGGTGAGATTACTAAAAATTTACGCAAAAGAAATTTGTTTTATTAAGCGTCAATAAAAGCATTTAGATTACAATTTAAACTGCTTCAAACAGCATCTTAATGTCTCAAGTAACAAAAAAGTTACGGCAAATAAAAGAAATTAAAAGATTTCAGTTTTTCTACAATGTTAAACAAATGAAGCATTACAAGTAAAATTTGAACATGGATTCTTAGTGAGCTTTTGAATGTACACGTTTTTGCTAATTTAACCGGTTCTCTATGGCTGGAATTCAAAAAGTTACCCATGCGCGTTATCCGTACGAAATCCGGGCACTCTGTATATTCATATACCCTATAGAATTTCAACCCGTGTAACATTTACGGAACCTAACCGAAAATAATACATACTTACACATAAGTGGAAGACTAAGCAACTGAAAAATGAGAAAGAAAACAAACTTGAATTCGTACACACTGAATAATTCAAGACTCGTGGAAATTTTATTAAACAGACAAATGATAATTCCGCGTCAGAATATAGTCAATAAATCAACCTGCAAGTTATGTGTAATCTAAAACCAATTTAAACCAAAACACTCCCTACACGCCAGTACGCCACTTAAATAGTGAATTATTTAAAAACATATAAGTTGAGATTATCGATAATCCACAACTTGAAAAGACCCCAAATAATAAAGATGAGATTTGTCAAGTTTCTTATTCTTGGAAGCCATTCAATCGTTCCACATCTTTTCATTTATTTACAGTGTAACGCGGTAGAGTACGATGCTGCTGGAAAAAACCTCGACATCAATCATTTAATTATTTTTTCGTCAGGATAATTTTCAACTTTCACAGTTGAACGACAATCGATGATAGTCTTTGGCATATTTAACTAGACGTGATCGTCATTTAGTGCTTCAAATTAATATGTACATCACTATTGAATCATTTAGTATTTATTTTTGCTTCTATGTATGTTCTTGTTTCATAATATAGGGAACTTCATCACTCTGCTATCGTGCGTTATGTTTGTTCATATAACAATTGAAGAAAAACATACTAATTTCTAAAGCAAATAAAAAAATATATATTTTTACTAGTTATATCAGTCATTATATCGAAAAATACTACATATTGATCGTAATCATCCTCACTAAACTCTTGCAGTATTTCTTAAGAATCATTAAAGCTTTGACAATACGCTGTCGAAGAAACGATATTGAATAATGACGTATTCCAAGTACATACATTTATGACAATATATTCAAAAAAACGCGAGGGAATAATTTAATGTCTTTTAATCTATAAATTATAATCTTTGAAGTTCAATGGTTACTTCAAATTAATTAGTTAAATTTATATGGCTATTCCACATATAATTCGATTAATTGTATAGCTTGTCTGACTACCATGCAAATCTTCCTGTGTAATTTGTAGCGGTACTACAACTTTTCTTCTAACAGCGATCGATCTGGAAACAATTCTGCGAGAAAAATGTGACCACCCCTCAAAGAATCAAACTAGGGCTCCCAACGATTTCGCACAACGCTGGGCAGCCGCTTAACCACTGTGGCTTTCTACCCGTCTATATCATAATAATTTTTTTTTATGTGTGGTGGGTGCTAAGTTGCAGTGACTCCCTAAGCTGTATCGCTTGTCTGGCTATCACTCCAACTCTCGCGGGGGAGTTTTGTATGTGTTAGTTGTGTTCAATTGGCTTTGTGACAGCATCATATCGCCTTTTATGATGCCGCGCTGTTAATCACTTTGCTCCCAACAGCGAATGGCACGTCGATCCGGGATTAAACTCTCTGAAAAAATGTCAGCGTCCCTTCAGAGAATTGAACCCCGGCGCCTATCGTCCTCTCATAACGATAGTCAGCGGCCTAACCACTGCGGCCATCGACCCGTTTATATATATAATAGGAATGATAATAAAGGTTTCAATTGTTTTTCTTCCTACAACTTTTGTTTATCAGTTCTATCGTTTACAGCCAACAAATATAAAGTATATATAGTGTTATATTTATCAGCGAAGCAATCAAATTAAATTAGGGCACCCTTATAATTACACATTTCCAATCAAATTTACGCATCGCTCGCTCAAACGAAATTCTGGTTCCACATCAAACGAATAATTCCCAAAAGAATTACTTCGTTTAGCTTTCTGGTCGCGGAAACGCAAATAATTAGTAGAAGTACGTGTCAACAATTTTCCGCTTTTTATAGCTGTTATATCATGCAGACAATAGCAGTATTCAAAAAGAAAGGAAACATTACCCACAGATATTACGTTTTATTAACTGTAAATATTCCTTTGTAACTTTCAAATATAAATTTTAATTTTAACTTACCTCTTTTTTCAACGAACCTGCATATTACAATCCGCCCTCAAGTTGTACATATAAAATAAAAATAAGCCGAATGAATATATTCGAAAAAATTAAACGAGCAGTTTACTTTCAATTTGACGTCTGCTTATATATTTCTATGAATAAGTGGTAAACTAATAATGCATGAAAGCTATGTCAGCAATGTATTGTAGATTATTATTTGCATTATGTATTAATAAAAACAGTGTATACTTGCTGTAGAAACGAAATATACCTATTTGTATGTATGAATATGTATTATAACGAGTAATTTCTTTGTATACTACAATTAAACAAGTTTCTTATTTACCAGATAAATAAAAATATAATCTAATTGGTATTATGAAAATACGAACATCAGTCTAATCTCCCGTCGGTTCCTAAAATCAAACTTACCAGTATCTGGATGATTAGAATATTAATTTATCGTCAAATCTTATTTAAAATAACAATAATAATAATAATAAAACGTGTATTTTAAATATCAATTTAGTGTAGTATCATTTAAAAGTTTGAACAAAATTTCTGCTAACACTCATGACTAAATTGTAAATATTACCAACAAAACCAAATATATGTATTAATAATCTGTTAATCTGTTAAATTTTACAAATTATATTTATTTGTACTCAGTCCCGTCAATAAATTGAATTTTGAATGAAGTGTCGAATGTTTGACATTGACAAGAATAACAGTTCGGACCAAATAAAATCAACTCTTATCGGATCTTCTTACTATTTTTTTTATAGTACCGTTGATTGAAGGAATACATAAAGATACGCAACCTATGACAGTTGACAGAAATTTCAGATCCCATCAAATGCAAATCTCCATTTGATGGGATCTGAAATTTCTGTCAACTGTCATAGGTTGCGCATCCTAGAGTGCATACAAATAATGTCTGTGCCACAGACAGTCCATGTATGTAGGTATACTAAGTCAATAAAGTACCCGTGCATTTTGTGTGAAGGGCGTCTTTCATACATGCATTGGCAGGATTCTTTTTCTCCTGCTGTACCTCGTACTAAGACGGATTATTCTCTATGTCAACGGGAAGAAATCCATAACTCCAAGTCTGTTCAAATATTATCTTCATAAATCAAGCCGGTTCAATTAACTATCCAGATCGTCTTCTCTCAACTATTACTTGATGTAGTCTTCTTTATATTTCGTTCTTCAAAAATAACTTCCTTTTTCTCTGTTTTATTACAATAACTTTTTAAGGTAAGAATACATTCAATATCGGTTTATATGTCAACTTTTTTTATTGACAACTCTTTTTCTGTCCAGACTAATTATTCTTCTTTTGTTTTTCTTACAATTTTGATTATTTTTCATTCCAAACCTCGTCTACTTATTCATATGTATAAACTCTTAAAATATCTAACTACCAGTACTAGTATTGATGTATTAAATTATTAATTCCCGCAGCTCTACTAATTCACCATCTGAGCTAATAATATAACCAAATAACATAACTTGTAAAATTATACAAATATTTCTAAACTATGATGATGTATTAATCTTTTTCCCCTACTAGCGTGAGAAGACGTCATTATTTGGTATGTTTTCGGGCCGAGAAGATGAATTTCTCTCCTAGTAGTCAATAATAAAAATTATCTCCTACTAGTAAATAATAAAAACAATTGACACTAATAAAATTATGATTACGAATGAAATCCGCAATTCAAGAAAAAAGGTTAGGTTAACATTTAACATAAATAAACAAAGTAGGAAATACGTAATTTGGTAAACACTACTTATTAAAATAATAATTAATAGCGCAATTATGGCAGGTTATGTTAATTCCTGACGTACTGGCTTGCAATAAAATCTCGTACACCTAGTTTTACCTATATTGATTTCACCTTTTGTGACATTTCTAATTTGACGTTTCATTTCCAAAAGTACACTATTTTTTAGCATGCATGCATCATAAACCAATTAAAACACACTCATAAGCGTGCATAATCGGGCCTTTTTCGCACGGCGTGCGTATAAAAGTTGCTTGGTAACAGCCAATCCCAAGCGTTTAATAGTCCAGTGAAATGTCAGGAAATGTCAAATGACATATAGGTACATGTCATGTATTAAAATTATTGATTTGATTTCTTCTATAATTAAAATTATTGTTGCATTTATACTAAAAAATATCGTATGACACTCGTGCATAATTAGCTTTTAAAGCACTACTCGTGCTTTAAAAGCTTGATTATGCACTAGTGTCATAATATACTATTTATAAGTCACCACAACCTCTATGCATAGTGTCACATCCGTCAAATCTAAAGTCAGCTTACATTGAAAAATAATCTTCAAAAATTAGCTTGCTTGACATTAAGGTGTACGAGATTTTATTGCAAGCCAGTGTACCAGTATTTTTCATACTCTATTTGATTTGCTTCTTTGCGGATTTCTGCAGGAGTACAACTATACTGTCTGACATTTTTTTTTGGTATTGTGACAAGACATGAATACAATCTCAATTTGACATTAAATGTTTATTCATTTGTTTTTACAGACTAACATGTTTTCTATGGATATCTTAAATTAAACATTTATCGGAACGGCTTATTATACTTATTACATTATTATTGAGAAAGCGGTTAAATATGCTAGTAGTGGAAAAAATAGTATATAAACCACGGCAGAGAAGATTTTTCTCAGCCTCTTAGCTGCTCGGCTGAGAAAAATGTCTTCTCTCCCTTGGTATATAATTACTATTAATATATGTATATATGTAAGAATGCGTCTTTAGTTAATAAAAATGATGATAAAATGCAAGTAAAAACGGTTCAGTCAGTATTCATTCCATTGGCAACTCTATGACATAGGCATGAGAAAGCCCAGTAGTTATTATTTATATATTAATATATATCGTAATTATGTAAGTATTTAAATGCTCAAATTTGAAAGATAACTGAAAAGTTGATAAAACAAAACAATACTGGCTTGAGTCTCCATGGTTTGTTATGCACTCACTAACACGTCTGAACCTACGCCTAATTAGGTGTCCCAGGCTACTTATATGCTCCATGCTAATGTTCCGATAGAATCTACGAAGATATATGGGATGAATTTCTTAAGTCTTCTACTTTAACTTAACATCTTTTTTCAATTGATGACAGAACGTGAGATCTCCATAATCATGGGAACAAGTTGACTTGATTGTGATCATAGTAGCTCAACGTAATTCTAGAAACATGTGCGATCCGTCACCAGGAACGTAGGAACTTACAAAATTGCGAACATGTAGGATGCCAGTTCAGATTATCTACGAGTGCTATGGATTACTTCGTTCGAAGTCAGTCGAAAAAAGCAGTATCTAGTATCGGAGTGATAAATATTACCTACAATTGAACACTGGAGAAGGCGCTACCAAATGGTTAATTACAGTAGGTATATAGGGTCCCTGTACTAATGATAATCAAGACAGGTAACTATGTTCTTCTTTATAAAATTTAAACAATAAAGTTGATAAAAACTTGAACTTTTACATACATTTATGTTGTAATACAAAATGTTAGGAGTTAGTATGAGATTTTTACAATTGGTAGTATTTCTGTATCGCATCAATATCACTTTGAATCAAGAGACAATTCCATATAGCTTCTCTTGAAAGAAATAACCTTAGATCATCCGCATATAGAAGACATTTTGGATGCCTGATGTATTATATATTTATCAACGTCATTAATAAGTAGAAGAAATAAAAAAGAATCCAAGTTAAAATCGTGTGCTACACGAGATTTCGGACCATACGAAGTAGATTCTCAACAATTCACGCACTATGCTTCTATATTACAACTGAATGACCAGAATATGATGATCAATCTGATTAAAAGCTTCGCTAAAACCTGTATTAAAATTGAAAAAAAAAATAGTAAATATAGGTAATCAATTAATTATACAGGACAGATTGTTATTTCACAAATTAATAATTTCTATATTTTTGCGAACACTGAGAGAATACAAATCGGGCGATAGTTATTCATCTCTGATCTACGACCATCCTTATGTACAAGCAATATTATATTGGTTCTCTTCCACTCATTGGGATACGTACCGCAAGCCAACGAGTAATTATAAATAATATATAAAAGCATCAATAACTCGTGTTTACACTTTTCAACAAAAACTGCCGGAAAACTATCTCGTTCTACATCTCTTTGTATATTCAAGTCATTTTTTTTAATCTGACATATAGCAGGACCTAAACAACAAGGATTGAACAATTATCTTGTGCAACAATGCCTGTTGCCTAAGATGATGGACGAATTGCGCAACCTGTTATGTAACATCAGAATTTCAAAAAAATATGGTTGCGCCACGATTTGTACTACGAATTGCAGTGTTGTCTCTCTCGTATTACTGTAAACTGATAAAAACAAAACAGTTTTGACTGCAATTTATTGAAACGTATTGCGACTTACCTGCACTGAGGGCTACAATCTTCTATTAGAAAAACTTCACAGTATTCCCTCGGCAATGAATACGGAAATTGTAACCACGAAAATATCATTATGTAAATTGGCGAGGTAGAGTGACAAACTGAACGATTGATCAAATTATGGGCCAATGTGAATATAATTTGGATTTGCGCAACCAGATATTGCACAATAATTGTTGCACAACATGAATAATCGTGAATAGACTTCCTTCACGCTTCCACCACTATGATTAACAAGGCATATAAATCAAGTGAAAATATTTTTCAAATACATCTTGTACCTCTGTAACAGAGTTAGCTTCCTTAGCACCAACTTTCATAGAAGGTGAAAAAGTTGATCTTTTGGATTTATATATAAAATTACAAAATTGCTTTGCACCCTCCGTAAGCGGTTCGTAATCAATTCGTATTATGAATTTAGAAAGATAACGTAAGGAAATAAATATGAAATAGTCTACTTTGTTCCGAGTCACTGACTCATTAACATTAGTGACAAAACGTGGAGTACCTTTATATTATATATAGATAATTGAGCTAGTGAAGTGTATAAATATTTCAAAAATAAAAAATAAAACCCAACTTCACATAAGATGTTAATGTATTAAATGTATGGCCATTTCGTTACGCACTTCGTAACATCTTCAGCATGCAGTCATGCTGAAGATGCGTAACGAAATGGCCATAGATTTAATACATTAACATCTTATGTGAAGTTGGGTTATATTTTTTTTTTTTGAAATACCTTTATATTATTTTAGTTTGTTTTTATTTTTGTATTACATAGGTATATTTACTTCATTTTTTTATTATTTCTGCGTGATTCATGTAATAAAACCGAATAGTTTCTAGCAGTAGATTCTCCCAACCTCAGTATTATTAAATTCATGTTTAAGTAAATGCACCATCTTACGGGAAGTAGCTGAACAATAATTCATGTGGGACATATATCTCGAAAAGGTGTAATTGCTTCCAGTTAAATATACTAAATTAACACTATTTAACGTTATATTTAATATGTAATTTTTGAAATTCTGAAAATTATAAGTTAGTTTCTGTGCATTAGATTTATTTATTATAGTTTTTATAGTTTTACAGTATACCTATAGTAGTATATTATATTATATGGACAGTATTTACATAATATAAATAATAAACACTTTGGTTTATATATTGTTATCCCTTCACTTCACTTACTATAAGTAGTTTTTGATATTACCTACTATACTACCTACTAAACTTCGAATTAAGAGCGAATTGTGGTTCGATAGGTAATAATTAAGAGGTAACAGCTACACATATTGCGACGACAAATAATTACGTTTAGATGACAGTTTGAGTGCAAATTGCTTAAACATATATAGTATAGATTAGCTAATTTTGGACGGATGGGTCGTGCGATAATTAACCACAGATCTTTAATTGGCGGCACGAGCAATGCTCTATCTTTCTACTCTCTCTCTCTCTTGATCTTCTTACCGTTAAAATTCACTCAACCCTTGTGAAAGGAACAAACGTCTTTTCTATCTTCTTGTTATAATTTTAACTGAGTCTAATACCACATGAGCTTTCAACTAAGTTTACGAATTATGAAACCCAGAACGAAATTAAAAACCAAAAATGATTAATAATAACTATGTTTAACTAATACATCAGTAACATTACTTAAAATAACAGAAATTATATAATGTAGATATAGTGATGGCAACTCTTATGCAAAGATATATTTGTGAATAAAAACTTATCTGCTTACTAAGTTAAAGTGTGACAATAATTATAGCAAGGAACATCACAGCTTAGAATACTTCCCCAACAAAAAAAAAAACACATTAACATACGTAAGCAGATCCCCAGTCCATCTCCTTGCTGACTGTCCAACACAGGGGGTCGACCGATTATATGATCCCGGAGTAAGTCAATTAAATCTTGCCTAAGTTGTGGACTTCTCTTTGTCCGGATGCAACCTGGTTGAGAGCACTAACACGGCATGGGGGCACAATAGGTATGGCCGAGTTTGCGTTTCGGGGTCATCCTGCCCGTACAATCGGAAAAAAGCTCATCTACCATATATTTGAGGCATACATGTTGCCGCCCTATACAAGGTTAAAAATATTTATCCAGAATGGATACAAAATGGTCCGTCGAGGGTTTGCTATAAAAATCTCAAAGTTTCGATTCAAACATATATTTCGAGATGAATTCAACCGAATAGCTCTTGCTGACTTAATATGAAAGGTAGGTAGAAAGGTCGTCCTGGGCGATAACTTGGAAGGTCATTTATCATTTGATGTAATTGAGAAGTGTCAGCAAAATAACATAACGTTTGTGTTCCTCCCTACCAACACAACCCACATTAGCCAACCATGATGTGTACGTGTTTAGACCATTGAAGAGAAAGTGGCGGTCTTTGTTAACAGTTTGGAAAATGAGACGTAAAGCAGTTGTACCAAAAATGGAATTCCCTAAATTAGTGAAATTATTGCTTAGCAGTTTGGAACCCACAATAAAGCAGAATATCATATCAGGATTTGAATCTTGTGGAATATCATCGATAAATAGGCAAAACATTTTGAATAAAATAATTCTAAGAGGAAAACCTGTTGGCGATGAAGCAGACGGACGTTTTCGAAATATCACAAAAGCATTGGTCAAGGTGCAAACATAGCCATTCGCAAAACCAACAAACTGAAGGTGCTTGCAGGAAAGGGTGTAACTTTAGAAGATTTACCATCTATTTCAGCGCTAATATATGTTTCAGATCAGACTAAAATATTGCATTAACACAGTTTTGACGGCAACAAAAATGTAGCCGTCTATGAAATCGCACTCCTTAAGCAGTCGTTGTCAGCAGTGCAGTGGGCATGATGAGAATCGAATGAGCAAGGACGTACGCACCTTCAGCAGCGAGCGAGACGGCTCTGCGCCACTATAGCATGCGAAGATAGCGCCCTTATGTTCAGCGTTATAGCTCGCGTCCACCTCAAAGCAACTTGGAGTTGTTTGGCCAACAAGAAGGAAAGGCGTACTCAGTAGGCGAATTATGCGGGTGCATCTACTAGAGTGGACAGCTAGAGCGCCGTGCGTTGTAGCGGATTCCATTGACTCGCGAGCAGCGCCGTACATGGCACCAGTGGGACGAGGCAAAGACAGCGGTGGGTTACCGAATGAATATACATTTTGTTTTTGATGAATCCAGATTCGAATTTAGCTATGAAACGAATTTGTTTTAGCTCACATGTACGGAACACGAATGTAGATTGCTGGAGCCCAAAGGGGACTCAACTACCAACCGAGCTAAATGGTATACGGCACAGGGGATGCGCACACTCCTCAGCACCGAAGTCATGAGGGCGAAAACTATGTAGGGAACAGTCGACATTTGTATACCTGACATGTTAGCGTTAATAGCTGAATTTAATATATAAACATTAGTAGCAACAGTCTTCCGCCGTAAAGTAAAGTGGTTACATCTGTCCATACCTTAATGCAGTGAAAAATTTAAAGGATACAAATATCTGCTATTAGATTTAGATTTAGATATAAGGGTGATATTGCACCGCGACCGTGGGTCTATTGTACCCCCTTACATGGGGTGTAAGCTGCTGGGTTTTGCCCACAGTCACAGCTCCCCATCCAGCCTGAGAGCTTTAATAAACTGTAACAGATGTGATGGTTTCAGAGAGGGTATTTCTTCCTCGTCTATAACGCCTTTGCCAAGATAGTTGGCGCTAGTTTCTTCAATTGCTGTGCAGTTGGATATCAGGTGTTCCGGACTTTCATCTTCCGCCCCGCAGAACCTGCAGTCGCTATTCTGTTTCAGACCTATTCTCTTCATGTGCTCCCCGAGGTGACAATGCCCTGTAAGGAAACCTGTGAGAATGCGGAATCTGTTCCTGTTTAGTTCTAGCATGGTTTTTGCTTTCTGCTTGTTGAAATTTCCAAGGAATAGCTTGGTATGTCTCAGACGAGAAAGATTGTGCCAGAGGGAAGCTCTGACGTCCTCTTCCCTGTCTTTAAGTTCTTTCTTATATGTGCTCATCCTTGTTCCACAGAATGGTTCCGGTCCCACAAACGAAATTGTGGAGGCCTCCTTTGCTAATAGATAGCTTTCTCATTGCCACCGATTCCAGTGTGTCCTGGTACCCAGCATAATGCAACTTTGTTTTCCTTGCCCAGGTTGCTTAGTTTATCCCGGCATTCCCAAACTAACTTGGAGCTGCTGGTGTTAGAACTCAGCGCCAGTAAGGCTGCCTGACTGTCGGAGAAGATTGCAATGTTCTCCTTCCGATAGTTCCTGTCAAGATTCACCTGAGCACATCTTCCAATCGCATTAATCTCTGCCTGGAAGACACTGGGGTATATTCTCATCGGCTCTGAGTATTTGGTTCCTGGCCCGAATACCGAATTTCGAAGCTGTATTTCCTAACCTATCTGCTATTAAGAAGTTTTTATGGAGGTGGCACCTGTGAATGAGAAATCACATTTAACTCATCTGCAGTCACTACTACACAGATTCCTTTGTCATTTATGTATGTATTTATAAAAAGTAAAGCTATTTAAAAAACGTTACAATACATACCTGTATAGCATATAGATCGATAGTTTCGAGTCCGCGTATAACGAAACTCTAATCCGCGAGTAAAGGAAGTGGTCACAAATCATTGTTTCCGAGAATCCTAAAACCGCGAATAGCAAAACCGTGAATTAGGAGCTTTGATTTTATTTTGTAATAATGATTACAAAGTTCTAAATATCTTATAACTTAGTACCTAATTAAGGACAGATAATCAAACATTAATAATAACACTGATTTATTGTAAAATGCGAAATAAAATACAATGTAAAATATAAGCTCTTATTTACATCACAATTAATAAAAATACAAACTACTAATTTACTTATATATTATACATATAATACAAGAACATGTTATTCACACAATGATGATTATTGTCGGTAATGATAAAGCGATAACTTATATTTTACCAACATATTTTTCCATTTGACAGGTCAAATCTGTTAGTATAAGATGCATGTGCAAACAAACGCTGAGAAAATACAACGATTTGATGTTCTGCTGTTAGATATTAATAAACATATTGTATCCTAAACAAGGTTTATACATATCGTGATGTCTAGCTCTAATAGTGAGCGAATAAAAGTATTACCACGCAAAAAAGATCTGAATCGGAATGACAGAGAACTTACTTAAATTAGTGTAGATGTAAAATAGTATTTATTGAATTCAGCAAGACAAGGACTCTATCTATACTTTCACTGCCGATGGAGCTTCTGTGAGGCTGTGCAATCTGTTGTATCTTCTGCCTTTGAAATGTTCTATATTCTCCAGGATTGGTGCGCGTTTCGAAAAATAGTCAGCTAGGGGTTGAGCGTTCAGGACAGATGCTAAAAATTGTTCCACCGTGATGTACCATTGAAAGTCGCATTTCATGTTTGGATTGCCGTTCTTGTCTGGTGACTATAAAAACAAAAATAAAACAAAACGCTTTTTTATTTATGATTACAACAGAGTTGAATTGATTAAGAACGATGTTTATAGGCTACTTCACCTCTCTCACTCAATGCCATGTTTCAATAGGATATGTTAACGCTTTAGGAATGAAAAACTAATGGTAATAGTTACTTACAGTATCTACTAAAGTAGCACTGTTGTAAGCTGCTGCTGCAGACACTAAGCTGTCTTCGGACTCATCACGCCTACCAAAAAATTTCTTGCCGACATCACCCAATTCGAAGAGTAGCGTTCCAGTTTCCGTAATTGCATGAAACGTAACCTATAACAATACACATACATTATTTTCTGTCACCAATTTTTGAGAATCTTCATTTGTAATTAAAATTAAGTACCTGCTCATCAGCAAGTGGTAGGAAAATATCATAGACAGATTTCCATAAACTAATAAAGTAAAGTTGTGTCATTTTTGGAACAGCTTTTAAATTTGTTTTGCTGTCTTTTGATTGAACGAAGTTTCGCAAACTGGTCAAACTTCTAATCTCCCAATTGGGCTCTCCGCACCCTCCGATATTCTGACTACAGACTGACCCGTCCATAGAAATTTGGGAGTCAAGTGATCTGAAAATCAAATAAATGCTGTACATCGATATGTCAACATAAGTCATCTGTCATCTGCATTTTACGTTTAGTTTTCATTTTCGGCAAAAACATTAAATTCTAGTTTGTAGGAAAATCAATAAAAATCAGTAAAAACAGGAAAGAGCATATGAAAAAAATGAATCAAATAAAACAAGTTCTCAATACGTGTTCTCCGTTAGAAAAGGTGGTTAAGATTAATGAAGCGTTAGGAACAGGTAAGGTTAGCTGTAGCAATCATTTACTTAATATTTTTCTCTAAATAGAAACATGATTAAGAACAAGTTACCACTATTACAGGTGTGAACGCACTGTCAAAAAAACTATGCAGTGAGTGTAAACAAAGCAGTCCAGGAGAAGCTTGCAGAAGTAGTAGAAGGCAACATGAGCCTGCTGTTGCAAAAACGACGGAACAACGAATTTGTGATCCTTGCGCAAAATATAAACCAAAAGAGCAACAAACTTCTGCGTCAGATCTTCCGGGCTGTATGCCATTCACAGATGATGTTCCCCTAATTCCGCATCAGGAAGAGGAACCAAAAGAGCCAGTTTTTAGAACACATGTGAGTAGTAACATTCTAGTAATTGACACTGTTTAGAACAATAGAATTTCTTTCGTTTCCTTATAGCCGAGTCTACAAAATAAAGGATGTGGTTGCAATTTAGGCACCACGATACCACCAGAAGATCCGTGAGATTTAACACAAATTTACAACCTATCATTGTTTCATTAAGTCTTTACTTCTACACAAGAAATGAATTTTAATAAATACATGCTTTTTCTTTATGTCGAATTATAATACTAGTAAGATTACTTTAATTAGAGTATGCATCAAAACTTACTGGGAGTGACAACTAGGCGTAGGCGTTGAAGGTTCTTCTGGTGTTGTGCACAAAGAATCAAAAATTGCAGTATGTTCCACTGTTTCAAAAAAATCTGTGGCTTCCGACGCAATCTCTGTTCCCGATTCATTTTTAGGAGATTCTATGTCCGTAGACAGAAGTAGTGGTGGTAAATGTATCGTATATAATAGTTTTAATCTTTGCGCTGCATCTGCTGTACTCGTTAAACCAATAGCTGCCACAATTTCTCGAAAATTTAAATAACCATCTCTGTTTTTGTCCATAAGCTATAAAATATGAATTATTATGGGTTTTTGTTAATTTTAAATGTGATTTTTAATGATATTTAAAACGATATATTCATCTAAACCGTGCATCATTATATAGCAATATAATGTCCGTATTTCAATATTTCTTGCCATTTTAACAAAAGATAACTATTTTACATTTATTTCATTAATAGGTCCATAACCAAAGTTTTACATAACCCTAAAACTAAAATGATATCAATATTTATGAATTTTTGTGAAAAAAATATGCTCAAAAAATGGGTACGGATAAGATAACAGTTTCCGCTTGTATATCCATTATAAATAGGAAAATTATCTAGTTTATTCAATACATTTATGTGTAGTAAATTTCGAATAAAAAAAAAATTCATTTCGAATAAAACACCCGCACCTATAACTGATACTTAAATTTAGCTAACTATCAAGGCTATTAGCGACTATCCATTACAATCAATCAAGTCAAAATATAATGCGTTGATTCGCTGTGTAACATGAAAACAAAGAACATTAAAATTTATCGAGCGCTAGAGATAATCAGTAAAAATCTCGATTGCTTGTCTGTTAATTAAAACAATCACTATAACTGTTTTGTGCTTAGTCCCGCTATCTTTGCTCCTGTGGGTTCTAACATTGAATAAATTGTGTGAACGCCTGAACGGTTCCTTTGTACGCATCCGCGGCACCGTCATTCATGACATAACTTCTGGGTGTTGGGCGGTCTTAGTTGCTATCCACAATACTTACATCTCCCGCTCCTCACTCAAGGTGAGGATTAGTTGTTCGGTGTATTGTCTTCTTGGTCTAATCTTGACTGCACTACCTGCCTTTCCCGCTCTTTCTTTTCCTTTTTCTTCATTATATGTCTTATTAGACGGTGACTATTCCTCCAATATTTCTCACTGTATATCATACTACTTATCACATTATCCAATATAATGTAATTTTCAAGAGAACGGTTTGTCTTTCTTGTCACCATCGACGGCATATACAGATATGCATACATTGGTATTGTCCTTGGCGAATCTAAGGGCGTATGTTCTGAATATCCCGTGGCCACTTAGGGCCTGCGAGAGGTAATAGTCCGTGTCCCTAAATTTGCATCTAAGCCAGGGACCCAAGCTTGGTATTAAGTACTTTGTCCACTGAGCTGCTATGATACTTCTAGCCGTGGCCCTGCAGTTAGCTCCGTCATTTTTCTAGCTGTATTTTCCTATCTGTGCTAGAAGATCTATTAGAGAAACCTCGGTGATCACCTGTAGTGCATCCGTTGACACAGTACTAAAAGCCAGTGCTATTAATTTGTGTATTGCTACTGCGTGTCACAAAGAAATTGGTATTTGTGTTTGGGCATAGAAGAAACAGATGACCTTGAGTGCTGAATTTGACAATTTCTAGTGACATGCAGCAGCTACAGGCAGACTAACGCCCCGAAAAATTAAAAACGATTTTTTTGTCTTTATAATTTAATCGGGGGATATACCGTATAAGTAGTGTAGAAATCGTTGTATTAAGAGGCAAAAAATTGATTCAATATTTTCACAAATTTTGTACTCCTATTCTCTTCTATTACATCTTTTCGTTGATTTATGATTTATCATTACTCTCTTGTAACTTTTATCAATTCAAGGAGATTAATTGGTAAACAGCAGCTGTATTATTATTGTATTCTGTAAAATTTTTGTTTGAAAGTTTCATCAACTTCTGCATCTCCATTTGCCCCTCTCTGTCAAACGTCAAATTGTGCAGTTTAGCTCTGGATTTAAATTTTTCAAACCAATCTAGATTTGCAAAAAGTGTTTCATTTCGTGACCGTGTTCAGGTCTTAGGAAATATATTAAATATAGTTGCAGCTGTTTTCTGTAAGATAGCATTGCATCAAATCCATGAAACAGTTTTTGTTCTTTTACATTTGCTGAACATTTTGACTTCTGCCCTAACTTTTTTAGCATTACTAGTTAAATATGGTGCTAACAGATGTAGATTGAACACTATTATAATATCTACGGCTTTTTCTCTAGCATCGAAACAACATAATTCGTATAATTTTGTATTAAATGCTATATTAGTGTTTCTCATTCTCTTTGTTATTTTACCAGTGTTGTCCAGAAATAGTAATATTACCGAATTCTCTATTCAAAAAATCGAATATTATTAATAACTATACTACATAATTTTTATGTTCTGGAATAAATTAATTCCTGTTTTATTTAATTAGAAAGATATCTGAGATTAAGTACACTGGCACTAAACTGAATGAATACTCACTATGTTTTCGATGAAAATTTCGAATCATGAGAATCATTGTACTCTAGTAAAAATGATTTGGAAGTATTGTTCAGAAATACATGCAGTAGCAAGGCAAACTAAAGAAGTATTTAAAAAATCTCCTAATCAGTCTCCAAATTCAGTTTTGACAGAATAATAAACATGTGTACAAGCTGCGTTTTATTATCTTTAAACGTTTTCAAAAAATCAAAACCGTTGTAAAATTTTCAGGTTAGAAGCAGATAGAAAAAAATAAGATTCCGGTCAAAGCTACTCAAATTGAAAATCATTTACAATAACTTCCAAGCGGCAGCTGATGTTATAGGTTAATTCTAGAATAGTTTTAATAGAATCTACGTTAAATAATAAAAAGTATTTATGTTATAGAGTAGATGGTAAGAGCGGAAATAATGTTGAGTTTACAAATAATCTGTTATAATGTTGAGTTTCTAGCAATCGCTCTGATTTCTAATATTTACTAGATCAATGTTTCATTCTACCATAACAATAACTACGACAGCCTTAATAATTTCCGGTAACAAAATATGAACTGAATTATGATGTAGTGACTTACTGTAAAAATTCTAGCGGCCAAAGATTCTGCTTGATCACCTTTCCCCCATGGCGATAAAGCTGCAAACAACAGCTTGAAAAAATCAAAATCAACTCTGAAACATTCATATGGCTGTAGAGCAGGATCATTTTTCTCAGACATAGTTTTTTTCTGACTGAGATATTCTTCTCGTATGATACTCAACAAACTCTAAAATTTAAGACAAGTATTAAAGTTAAATAGCAGCTTATATACCTTCACTGTATACTTAAAGGTATA
This sequence comes from Holotrichia oblita, assembly GCA_023690525.1. Classification (NCBI taxonomy): domain Eukaryota; kingdom Metazoa; phylum Arthropoda; class Insecta; order Coleoptera; family Scarabaeidae; genus Holotrichia; species Holotrichia oblita. Next base: position 110,064,273 of record CM043019.1, read on the forward strand.
TAAAATCTTATTCCATACATCTCTAAATGATCTACAATGATAAAAATATCCAAACCTGTAATTCTTGTGACGTCATATATCCGTCACTAGCGACACTTCTGATAGCATTATTTTCGAAATTAGCTTCTAATTCCTGCACCACTTTCAGTCTATGTTTTAATCTCAATTTCTCTATGACACCAGTTGATATTAAACCAAAATTTGTGTAAGCTTTATATATCAACTCCTGTACACGTATCTTCTGCAAAAAACAGAGTAAGACTGTAAGAAGCACATGAAACAATTCTGTTACATCAAAACTTACCCTTTGTTGATCATCGTAGCTTTTGTTTCTGATAGCTCCTCTCCCATCATCGTTATGTACACCCATGAGGTAATCTGCTAATAACTGCATTGCTTCGCCTTCGTCCCTACAATTCAGTAGCTCCTCTTCGTTTAATTTTAGTATCATTAGCGCTACTTGGAAAATAACTTTGGCACCATCATAAAAGAAACAGTCTATCACATTTACCGCACTTTCATATGGCATCACAGATAAAAATATAGTCAAAAACCAGGACAGTGAAATCATGTTTAGCATACCAAGTTTTACTAGTTTAGCATGTAAATTTGGTAGATATTCCGAGATCAAATTATCTAAAATCCCCTGATCCACTACCGCACCTATGACTTTAGTGTTATAATAATCGGGAAGCAGGTTTTCGCATAACGTTGCTAACAACCAAAAAGCTTCTTCTTCAGCACAATAAATTAAAAGCACAGATGCTACGATATTCATAGCTTGACAGTACCCGATATTGGGATTTTTAAGGGCATACGCGCACAGTACTCGTCGCAATGCATCGATTCCAGTGGCATTCTGGAATGCTAGATGTTCTGGTAGTGAACGATGCAAATCTCTTTCGATCTCATCGTTCGCAGTTGATTGTTTGAGAAGAGCTTGATCCACTAGAGATTTATAATAACCTGGATGCGTAGCCTTCTCATTTGCAGCACCTTAAAAATGAAGTAAGTAATCATAACTTTAGTACATATCTAATAATTCTAATTAGTAATTGAATGTTACTAATACTTTTAAACAAATCTACGGCAACGAAAACTTTATTACTCATTGTATTCGATGAAATGCAGCCAAATGATTATACAAGCTAGGAAGCTAAATTTTATTAAGGAAGCGAGCAGAATAGATAGAAAAAAATATAAACTACATTACGAGTGTATTTATATAACAAAACGGTAAATAAATAAATTAATCCGCATACAGTTAACCTTTAAACGCGAGAAATTAGAAAAATTAAAACTTCTTACGGAAACATGTACGGTGAGGTGTGCGGATTAGGCTGCAAGGAGGCCTTCTATGAACCGACAATGTATTTAATCCAACATCTGCAGAAAGTATCTGCAAAACTTCTGTCAACATTAATCGACCAGCAATAGATTTGGAAGCTTCTTAGAACGGCAACGTACATTGCCTAACATCCAAAAAGAAAGCGCTGAGAATCGACATCACAGTCGTCCGGCACTCATAAAAGGAACTTTCTCGCTGACAACGCAGATTATCTGACAAAAAGTTAGGAATTCGAAAGGAAATTAGAGGCATGGTCTTTTGTAACCTAAATTGGTACCCCTTCTCCGTTGGGGGACGTCATCAAACATGTAACTTTTAGTTATGTCACAATAGCGAATGGTGGCTCAAACAAAGCACCGATCTCACGAAATGCTGCCACAAGCATCTCCGGCAAAATTCGAACGCGGGATCATAAGTACTGCCCTAATTATAATCAACTACTCTTGCCTGTGTGGATATCGAGTTGTGTATATGCCTCAATATAATCACTGCACTATGGCCATATTCAGAACGTTAGCGTTGACGAAAAAACGAAACATCGTATATAAATGAAACATTTGGTACAAAAAAACATTGAAGAACACTTGCTTTGATCGAAGAGGGACAACTTCTGGCGGCGTTTAGATTGTACTAGAGAATAAGTGATACCTTATTGACAAATTTACGTAATTTGAAATACAACCGCCTACCACACATCATGCCATCACAACAACAAACATTTTGCCGAACTACAGACGCCACTGTTAGCTGTTAGATAATGTATCCTTAAACTTCTAGAATAAAAGGAATGTTAAAAGAATGTTTGATGTTGGAATTCCTGTAATAGTTATAGTTTCTACCCTCAATCTAAAGTTGACGTGTTTTGACACTGTAAACTATTGTTTCCTAAATATCAGCAACTCTTGTTTCGAGTATACAATTATTACTGTCTGCCAAACTCAAAAGTCTTTAGAATAATTAAGAAACTGATAAATCTGAGAAAATCACTCCAACGTAATTGTGTAAATTTGATTGAAAAACACTGTGATGAAGTAATATGATATAATCATAATAATTATGAACAGCACTCTGATGTGATTCACGTGTAATTTTCCTAGAATTGTACACCTACCTGAAAATGCCATCCAAATATCCATTCTTAGATTATCTGGTATGCCTTCCAGCACTAGTTCTGACACATCTGTTGTTCTATACATCGATATGCCCCGACCATACAAATTAAAATGCGATTCCCATTTAATTTCTTTCTTTTTCTGCTTTCTCAATACTTCTGGAATCACAGTTAGCGGAAATAGCGTCATTAGTGGAGGTTGGCATCTCCATGCAAATTCAACTGTTTGTATTTGTGCGTCACCTCCAGCATTTGATCTACTGAAACTAAAGAAACTTGATAGATTTTATTATGAGTCAATGCAGAAGTAAGATATTACTTACAACGACTCATTGGTCCTTGCTAACAATTCCGATAGTTTTTGTACTAAAAAGTCCCTGTCTAAAATTTGAGCAAAGAGGAAAGCTGTTTTATCTATTACATTCTTTGTTGTTACTATGATTGCCTTATCTAACGAAGGATTTGATGCGTTGCTTTCCATTTTCTCGACTAGTTTTACATCTCTTAGAGGTATTATAAGACTTACTTGTCCTGTTACCTATAAAACAAAGAGATAGTTAATTGACTGTTTAACAAAGAAGTCTAAGCGGTCTTATTAAAATTACATCAAATCAGGAAACTTTCTTGAGCTGAAAATCTTTAGATACATACCCGACTATCAAAGCAAATATAATTCTGTGATAAAAATAATCTTCCCGAAACATGTCTTTTGTTGTAAGGTGTCATCAAAGTACAATCAATTGACCCGTCGAGTTTTTCGCTATACGGTAATCGAAAGAGTAAGCGATAAGCTTCAGAATGTGCTCTGGCATCCAAATCTCTTTTCAGGAAGGACGGTTTCTTAGGGACATTTTTGCTGAAAGAAAACTTTTAAAGTAACTGCGGATTATGAAATGTATTTTAATCAATACCTGAGTTTACTCAAAAGATCTTTATCTTCACTAAAACCACGCCTCTCATCAATCAACCTTTAAAAATTCAACGATTATTAAAACATATAACAAACATTTAATAGAATCAATTATGACACTAGGAACTTCACACCAAACAACTATTGTAACGTCGTGAGAAGTACGAAGAATGTAAAATACCTTTTAGCTGCTATATCTGCTAATTGTACCATAAGATTAAACGTTTCAGTTTTTCTCAAAAACATGCTAAAGTAATGTTCTTTCCCTCTAGTCACTAGCTTAATTGAGTCAGGAAATAGCATGCCGGTTGTTTTATCCACATCAACCACGTCCACCCATCGAAGACGTATTTTTGTTTCCAGTCCAAGAATATAAGCATGAAAACAACAATAATTTACCGACAAATACATACGACCCTGCCTAGGAATTTTTCCCTTCCAATAGCTGGAATTATTAATTAAATTTAATTATTATATAATTTGTTGGATATCGCAAAATATTTACCTGCATGAATAATAATTTACTAATTTTTCCTCTTTTGGAAGATTAAAAAGTTGATGGAATTTCTCCGATGTAATTTTGAAACTTTTAGTATCTTCATCTGTAAAAAAGTTAGTACATGAAAAATGTTATATGTATTGTTACATCACCTCCATAAACGATTACGTTATGCTTCCTTTAGTTACCTGTTTTATTCCAATTAATTTGAATCGTTTCATTTGCATAATATACAGACATTACTAGTAAGTCAATATTTTGCAATTTTACACAAAAAGAATCTTTAAAACACAACTTTAAAACTCGTACATCATCAAACTGATTGTTATTAAAATGAAAATTAATAACGAAAATAAACAAGAACGAGAAACAAAATAGAAGATAGTGTTTTTATTATTTCATAAAGCAGCCATACATTCTGGTTAAGCCACCTTACAAATATATCTATTATTGTTTTATCTCAGCTAAATAATTCACATGAGTGCGATATCTACCTATTATCAGAATTATATCACTCTTAGTCCTATTATAATGCAGCCTCTTAATCACACCTTTAGAAATATTTTTAAACGATGTGATTCAAGTCCACATGATTCTTTCGTTATCTCAACTAGTAATAAGTACTATTCATAAAATTCGATTCACGTTTTAAAAATAAATAAATATACCTATAAATGAATAAATGATGACACCTGAAAATATATGCTCCAGGGTTTATCATTTAAATACGCTGTTTAATAAAAAAAATCTCTATAACTAACTTTAACCAAAACAAAATTAGAGATTTTTGCAACTTTAAGACGCTAGAAAGAAGTGGTTTGACCATTTTACTATCTGAAATTGCAAAAATTAAGATAACGTTGATCCTTAGTGTAGCAAATGAAAGTCAAACGATACTTATCTAAACTTAAAGAAATATAGCTTCTAGCTGCAATAGATTTCTTGCAAATATATACTTTTTAAGACGATCTTATATGAACAAAAAACATGAAGCAAAATGTTTGCTATCAATGCTAATAAAAACCTAAAACGTTCCAACGATGCATGGTGCAACATTACTTGCATAAATGTAGGGTCTGATGAGGTAATTCTGAGACAGCCAAAAAATTGGGTAAAAATGAGACACTTAAGTAGCAATCACATTTTAGTTACGTTTCTTCTAAAAATTTGGTAGAACATTTGTATTGTTTTGTTTTTTAATATGTTATAATTTAACTCTAGATTTTAAACTGTTTCCATAGAATTTTAACTAATAATTTTTTATGTGATTTAATACTCACTGGAATTTTTAAACGTTGTCATAAAACTTTTGCGAATGTCGCCATCTGTGGAATAATAGACCCATGACAATGTTATAAGTTGTTGACTAAGAGGTATTGCTTATGTTCCCCAAAGAAAAAATCTGTAAAATTTATTGCTTTACAGAAATTTACTTAATCGATTCTTGAAGGTAAAACTGAGACATCTAGTGGTACAAATATGAGACATGCACAGTGCAAAAATGAGACGCCTATCATAACCTTACATATGTGGTTCCTGTTGTGGTTTAATCTGACGCGTGGTATGCTTTGATTATTAGTGTGTTTTTAAGTGCCTAGGTGATCCATAGATATCATAGTCGCAATGCCCCGTGTGTATGTACCAAAACCAACAGGTTACACAGCCCAACAGTTAGCTGAAGCTGTAGAATTAATTAAACAGCAAAAGCTTACTATACGCGCAGCAGCAAAAAGGTACAATATTGATAAATCTAAATTAAGTCGTTGTGTTCGTGGAGTAAATGATAGTAAACGCGGAAGAAAAACTGTGCTAACCAATCAACAAGAAAAGGACTTAACTGAAAAACTTGTTACCATGGCTAAATGGGGGTTCGCCCTTACAAAAGAGGAAGTAAAGTTAACGGTAAGAACGTATGTTACTGAAAACAATATACCAAATAATTTTCGAAACAATATCCCCGGTAATGAATGGTTTACTGCGTTTTGCAAACGCAATTCTCTCAGTCAAAAAAGATGGAACAACTTGAAAAGTGTAGGCGTAGCGCAACGAGCGATCCTTTTACAATCTATGGTTTTTTTGACCTTGTAGAAGCAACTGTTAAAGAGTTGGGTTTAGAAAATAAACCAGCACATATCTATAATCTCGATGAAACTTACTTTTCGTCAGACCCTACGAGAATTAGGGGTGTTGCTAAAGTAGGCCAGAAGGTCCATAGAAACATAGAAGGTTCGGGGAAAGAAAACATCACCGTAATGGCGTGTGTGTCAGCATCAGGTTTATCGAGACCTCCGCTAATAATATATCAAGGCCAAAATTTATGGTCAACATGGAAAGGTACAAGCAATGTGAACGCTGAATATAGTGTCTCTGAAAAGGGATGGATGAATGTGTCTATATTTAATAGCTGGTTCGAGAAATTTTGTCAAAATGTACAAGAAAGGCCTCTTCTAATAGTATTAGATGGGCATATAAGTCATTTAGACAGAGGAACTATCGACCTAGCTATTCAACAAAATATTGTGCTCCTAAAGCTTCCAGCACATACCACTGATTTATTGCAACCTCTCGATAAGTGTTGTTTTGGGCCCCTAAAGTTGAAGTGGAATAAGAAATTAATTGAGTGGCAACGTCTTAATCAAAGAAAATTGACAAAATCTGAGTTTGCTGATTTATTGCTAGAAATTTGGCAAGAAGGTTTACCTGAAGAAAACATTCGTTCAGCGTTTTATCATACAGGCATTCATCCATGTGACAGAAGCAAATATCCAAAAGAACGTCTCAACCCAGAAAAACTTAGAAAATACGAACAATTTGGAAACAAAGAAAGTCCGACAAACATTCAGGATCTTATTAGCGTACAAGAAGTCACTGTTGACGAAACTAGTGCAGCAGGTCCATCTCGTACTTTGGATTCAGAGACAGAAGTAGTAAAGGAAGCAGAAAACAACATTAATAACGGTAACAGAACCTTTGAAGATTTGCTATTACAAAAAATTCAGAGATCAGCACCGACTACCAAAAAACGACGTAAGATTAATGCGGAAGGAAAAGTCATTACCAGTTCAGAATTTATAGAATATATTAGGCAGAAAGACGAAAAACAAAAACCCAAGAAAAAAATTAAACAAAAGAAGTCACGGGTGGAAAGTGAAAGCGACAGTGATATTTCGGTCAACCTTCAGGATGAATCAGAAACAGAAAACTTAAGTCTTAAGGATATGATAGAGGAAGAAACTGATGACATAAGTGAAGCCAATATTGAACAAGGAGACTTTGTGTTAGTGAAATTCCCAACCAAGACAAATGTTATTCATTATGCTGGACGTGTAGAATCTGTGGAAGGTGAACTCTATCACATTAGTTTTTTAAGACGAAAGAACAAAACATTTGTATTTCCTACCATAAGCGATGTTGCGGTAGTTCAACAGCAAGATATAATACTGAAACTTCCAATTCCAGCTCCTACTAGTGGAACTGAGAGAACAGCCAGACACTATAGCTTTCCAATTGATTTCGGTACATATGTAGTTCACTAAACATCATTTATAGGTATAAAATAGATGTGTAGATAAGAACTTACCTATGTTATTGACAATGTCTTTATTTTTATAGTCTTTTTTGTGTAAACTCGTATGGCAGTTAAGTTTTACGTAGATTTAAAATGTATTTCAGTTATATTTCTGCGTTAAATTTCATAAAAGTTTTGTTTGTAATAGGTGCATTTTTACCCTTCGTGTATCATTATTCCCCTTGTGCAATGGAAAAGCTTAAATTCATGGTTTTATAATCATGTCTCATATTTGGACAGCACCGTCTCTTTTTTACCCCAAATCCTTGTTAAAAATGAGACACACTTTTTTGGTTGTATAACAAAAATTAAGATATATACTTTAAAAACACTATCTGAAGTATAAAACTCAACAAAAGTTACATATACATATTAATATTAGTTTAAGAAATAATTCTGTTAACACTTTTAAAAATTAAAAGTTTGTAAAATGTCTCATTATTACCTCGTCAGACCCTATAAGCAAAAAATAATTTTCTTTATATATATTTCTTAACGATTGTCAATCAATTTTCTTTCACATTAGACTGAAAATTGATTAGCAATTCTATTAACAGTCAAATAAGTTACCTACATTTATCATTCTAAAAATTTATTATGTTTTCATGAGGCGATCTTACATCAACATCATGAATATGAATTCAATATGCCACACTGGCTTGTTTGCTTCTTAAACGCAGTTCTCAATTCACGCTAAAGTATCGATCGACTTTGATCAAACATTCATCAAATTGATGACTCACAGATTTGATGTTGCCAGTGCAATATTTAGAAGTAGTTAAAGTTTGCTATCTTTACACATTCAACATCTGTTAGAGTAGCAGTAACAAGCTTAAACGTTATATACTGCAGATTTTAATATTGATAAATTAATTTATTTGGGTGAAGACCTTGTTTTGTATGCTGTTGTGTTTTCAGAAGTCTGTGTTTATTATACGAGGATGTATTGATATCTAGTTAGCCTAGATCTCGGTTACGTAGATAAAGAAAATATTGCGATGGGATAGCACCGAAAAATAACATATTAGGAGTGTCAGTGTAAAGTTGCGCAATAACATTTGAACAAAAAGGATGTTGACCGAAATTGTGAAAATCGAAAAATTGGATCATAGAGCCATCATTAAGTACTTGTATTTAAAGGGGTTAAGAGGTACGCAGATTTACGACGATATACTTAATACCCTTAGCAATCAATATTCTTCGTATAACCGTGAAGAATTGGATTGCAATCTTCAAAGGAGTAAATTTTCTATTGAAGATGAACATCGATTGGGAATGCCAGTTTTTGTGTCCGTCCCCGACAATGTTGATACAGTTCATGCCATGATCTCAGACCAGACAAATGCCTTCGGCACTCAGATCACATAGTTCACATTGATTTGTACATGAGAAAAATTTCTGCAAAATGGATCTCTAAATGTCTGAATGTTGACCAGAAGCATACAAGGGTGAAAGCATCATGTTCGATCTGTTCTGAAACTTGGGTATATTTCTACGACCCATAAACAAAAAATTGCTGGAAAAGTTCTTGCTTCGGTTTGTTGGGATTGCCATGGCGTAATCATGATTGATTTTCTGGATAATAAGTGGAAATTTTTATTCAACGTTACTGGCCACTCTACAAGAAAAATTATAGAGAGAAAACGCGGAAAGTTGTCCAAAGGCGTTTTGTTTTTGCAGGAAAATGTCTCTGCACACAAATCGCATGTTTCCATACAAAAAATTCGCGATTTAGGATTCGAATTACTCGAACACTCTCCTTATTCACCAGGTCTGGCGCCGCCTGAGTATCATGGCTTTCCTCAACTGAAAAAAATTTCCTCCAACGAAAAGGTGATAGAAGCCATGGAGGACCTGGTTTGCAGAGCGCGATAAAAAATTGTTTTTGAAAAGTCTAGAGGCGTTGCAGATCCGTTGTAGTAAATTTATCCAATTAAGATGAGAGTATATTGAATAATAAAATATTTTGACTTTCAAATGTTGTCTGCATGTATACTAGGCTAAGAAATTTTCAATACCTCCTCGTAAATACGCTACAGTATTTTCGGGTTTCCGATTATAAATTTACAATCATTTTCTAATAAATTTCATTGACTAAACTATATCAAAAGCCACAACCTTCCGGTAGATGTTTAAATTGTAGTTCCTAACAAACCATATTCAATTAAAAAAGTGTAGCTATATCGCCATATGAACAATTATATTTACTAATGCAGAAAATAAATTAAAAATTATCGTATATATAAAAAAAGTTAAAACCGGACAACTGCATCATATTAAATTACAACATAAAGTTCCAATATACCGACTAACACACAATTAATCATTGTTCTTAGGGAATAATTTTTAATAAAAGCAATATTAATAAAAATGTTAAAATTAAAATAATATGTAAAAATTTTCTTCATTAATCAACAATTTTAGTAAAAAGCAGATAGTCTATAATAAGAGCAAAAATTACGGCCTCATAAAATCTGTGTCAATGTCTGCTACAATGTTATCTAAATGCATTTGTAAGGAAATGCTCGTTTAATACGCTCATTTTGTTAATAATAATTACTTCTGATAACGTTGTTTTGTAACACAAACATTTCCATTGAATCTACATAACGAATTAAGTGCTAAATTCTTAATGTTGAACAAAAAAGCAAAACATAATGAATGTCTTTCGTACTTTATTCCGTAAAAGTGTAAATGTTAGTATATGTTGTTACTATACCATAATTGCAGGTAATTAATGTTCCCTAAATAAATATGAGTAAAAAGTTCACTGCACTTACACATCTTGGGAGTCATTGGTATTGACCTCTAAACATTAGTTGTAAACCACATGTATGAATATTTCTGTATACTATCACAACAAACTACGCCACGATTGATTTAATACTCGATCTTTTAAATAATGCAGTTGTTCACACTGCGCATATTTAATTTATACTAGAGAGAAGCGACGAAACATGGTCATGTTGTGATAAGCCTTTGAAATCAGATAGTTTATGACTAGTATTTGCGACACGTTCAATAATATTTGAATATAATATTCACCACCTTCACGGTAATATTTGCACTTATTATTTTGCTCGTTATAGAAAGCGTTCTATACGTCGGAAATTTTTAGATTTTGTATAATTTATTTGATCTTATTCTGTCAATTCAAATTGTATATAATGATTTTATTTCGAAATATTAATTCATTAAATACATTATATACACATATGCTTCATTGCTAATTTTATCACTATATACACAATTATTATTATTTACATATGTCACGGTATTATGGAAGCGAGATAAAAAAAAACATTTTTAAGATATTACCCGAAACGAGTTATCATATCCCACATAGAATGAATTTATTGTTTATCTGTCTGCTACGTTTTATAGATACAGTTATTCCTGTAGAATCATGTAAATAAACAAATAAATATTTACGTTTGACCTGAACTTATTTAGCGAAATAAGTGAGTAATGCAATATTGTTTTCGACGGTCAAAAATAAGGTAAGCATCAAATAGATATAAATAAGAATGCCCAGGTATGCTAGCGATAAGGGCACCAACAAGAAATGGGTCTGATTCATTTTCGTTTAGAAGTTACAAGATTTTTAAACATTATAAATTATTAAAAGTTTATATGTAATAATTTAAAAAAAATTATGACTATAAAAAGTGTCGATCAAAGCTGCCGTTACTCAAAGGATCAAATTTGGATCATTTCTTATCTCGTTAGAGGCATCCTCAATTCTTTCAGGTGATTGTTGATGAGTAGTGATTTCAATGCCACAGACAAGCTCCTTAATGCGTCCCAGAAATAAAAATCCAAAGGATTCTGGGGAACGCGGTGACCATCGTATTGATCGAATTTTGTTGGCTTGTGCATTTATTTAGGAAATGATTACTTAAGCAATTACGTTACTTGTCTTCCTCTATCTAGTGGTGCAACCTCGTGATGAAACCACATATTTTGAACAATATTAAGCTCTACGTTTTCAATGGAATCAAAAAGGTTATTTTCCAAGAAATTTCTATACAGATCTGCATTTATAATATTCATAGGCAATAGATTATTGTCGAAAATGCCACCCCAAACGTTGACACTGTAATGCTGCCCAAATATTCCTGATCTTATTGCATACGGATTTTGCAACGTCCAGATAAGTTCACTATGATTATTGATTACGCCGCTTCTAGCAATACACGCGTTATGAATGCTTCTAAAGTAACTAGCGATAGAATTCTAATCGTTGTAGTGCATCTCTAGCGTGTCACGCTTGTACATACATTTTGACAATGAAACGACTGTAACACTTCTCTGTTTAGTACTCGCCATACGGAATACGCAGAACACTAATTGAAGGATTATCGAAAACAGCACTTATTACATTTTCTTCATTTTGTACATTTACTTTAGTAGAACGAATGGCCTTTTCGCAGCGGGGTTATCTGCTTGTCGAAGTCTACGAAATAATGCATGAATAATGTGGGTTGGTTGATGCCTATTTGGATATCTTCGTCGCTATTCTTGAGCTGCTTGCCTGGCGTTGCAATTGAAATACTCATTATACAAAAACAATATCTGAATGCTCCTTAGCTCTGAATTATTATATTTTATTTAGCACTTTCACACTAATTACGGAAAGAATAAACAAAATGACGAAATTAATAATTATTGTTATACCAACCGTGATTTTTATTTATCATTCAACTTTTAATTAAAATTACTTCTATATGAAACCGAATCGCACCGATGTTCATCATCAATATATTTGGAGTCAACTGAGATATCACTTACCAAAGTATATCATAGAGTCGGTACAACACTGTGCATGTATACGTCAGATGCAGTATAATGCTGGGTACCAGATCATACTGGAATCAGTGGCAACGAAAAAACTAATTTATTAGCAACTTCGTTTATGGGACCGGAACCGTTTTGCGATATACCGATAAGCACCTACAAAAAATAACTCAAAGATAGAGAGGAGAAGCTCTGACATCCTTCTGAAAGAATCTGCCTGTTTTGATACATTCCAAGATATTCCTTACAAACTACAACAACCATAAAACAAAAACTTTGCTAGAACTAAGTAGAAACAGTCTAAGCATCCTTACAGGTTTTTTTACAGAGCATTATCACATTGGGAAACACATGATAAGGATAGGTCTGCAACAGAATAACGGCTGCAGGTTCTGCGGGGCGGAGGATGAAAATCCGGAACACCTGACATCTAACTGCACCGCTATTATGGAATTCAGAGCCAATTATCTCGGCAAAAACGTCATAAACGAAGAAGAAATACCTTCTCTGACACCATCACAGTTATTGCAGCTTATTAAAGCTCTTAGACTGGATGCGGAGCTGTGAGAGCACCAAGATACTATTTACATTTCTTTGCACTGCTGTACTCGTGAACATGTTGTAACACCACTAACGCTATTATTGATTGTTACATATCCACAAAACTTGTATAAGAAATGATGCTATTTTCAAATCTCGGAATAGTATAAACAACAAAGAAACATGTAAATTACAAGAACAACAACCTTCATCCTTAAATAACCTAGAAGCTCATATCAACACACATATTAAATTTTATCAAAAACAAGATTTCCCATCGTATATAATGCTAAACTATTCTCAGGGTCGGCCAAACCTCTGCATTTCCTCCCTCACTACCTTATTTTCCATGATTCTGGAAAAGTTATTGCTATGTAACTGTTGCAGTACTAAAAATATTGTCGACTATATACGGTGTTTTGTTTTAGCTCTACAAAACCTGTCATTGTAAATGGAACAACTTGTATATTTTTATGCATTTTGATTCTTCACCAGAATACATTCAATTTTTACTTTTCCTGAATTGTGGAAAATAAAAAAGCAAGAGAGAAAAATGCCGATGTTTGGCGGACCCTGTATATGTTTACTAAATATTTCCGTGTGTAACACAATTAGAATTATATTTTGCTTCAATTTTTGTCTAGCTTTATCAGCAGAAGATAAACTTTATGTACTATATTCTCACAAATTTACTGCGTTCTGTATAAACAAATATATAGAAGAAATATTCAAACTTAACATTAGAATGGTTGTATATATACACTGAATGTTTTAAAATAAAGTTCAGTCAACAAATTACTCAATTTATTTCAAAAATACAAATCATCATGTCTAAAAATTTGTGTTAATTTTCATATTATATATCACAGTAAGCAAACAAATACACAAGATTGTCTTTATCTATTGCATTATCAGAAATTATTGATTTAATGAAAATAATTTTATCACGGCTTTTGTCAACCCCAACAACAGGTACCAGCATTTGGTAATTGCTTTCATCTAAATCAGGTCTAAACTATGAAGATATTACTAATCATGATTAGCATGAACTAATTACACAAACTGCAAAAATCATACAATATATTGTTTGCCATAAATGTTATCATAACAGGAAAGCAAAATATCGGTCTAGTATTTTTGTTCCACTTAATTTAGAAATATACTTTAACCAGGCCATTACCACTCTCGTGTTTGCAATGTCACATGAACTACATACACAAGGTCATTGTACATAAGTTACATGGTATAATATCAAATAATGTAATTATTACGACTAACAGAATAATATATTCTTAAGTAACGTAAGTTATTTAGAATTTTACTAAATACCGATATTCAAACAAACAATGAAAATTAATTACCTTCAAAATCCTGATTTTCTTGATTAGTCGCTATAACTGATTCTATTTTTTTAATTACAAATTCTGTTATATCTTCTTCTTTATCAAATGAATGTAAAGTCTCGCAAACATTACTAAATAACCAGTCCCAATCCTTTTGTATCTCTTGTTTCGTCATTGAACAAGCTATATCTGAAATATGAATTGTACTCGCATAGATTTAGAATAATAAAATGTCGAGAACTTACTATAATAAACCTCCGATGATGGAGTTTGATGTAGTATACGATATGGTGCAGGTTTCGTATCAAATATGCTATCCATTGTGCCCACAAGTAAAGATGACAGACCTTTTGATTTTCCATGACCCTTTCGTCTTTGCAAGACAAAGTATACGGATGATTCTTCAGTTTCCCTATTTATTGTAAATTAAAAGAAATTAATTGATTGGAGGATAATTTACGACTCTATTCTATTACTACCAAAGTGGATTAGCCAATAATACTTCTTCTGGTTTTATCCACATTTTAATGTAAACAATAAATTTAAAATATCACGTACACAAATTGAATTTTAGTTTGCTAGAAATTAATTTTATATACATGTCACTCATTTGTGCAATAATTACTTAATATGGTTACTACATTATTGATTATTATTATGACGACAACAAGAGAAAAAATATTTCTTCATGAAAAAAATCTTATTTGATAACTTCACTAAACACATATTTATTCTGACAGCTGTTTCACAATCTACAGCTGACAGAAAGCAACTGGACCAAATGAGCCAACTATGTATATACATACAGATCATTTGAACCAATTTACATTATACGCAGTAACAGATAAACGAGATTATTAACATTTACATTAAACATTTTAAGAAATAACTTGTTCTAAAATAATGCTAATATAAATTTAATATTTATACACATTGTTTTTTTGATTTTTAATATAAACAATTACCGATATACCGAGTGACCGGATTTGGTAGGAACATCGTGAGTGGGGAACTTTTATATTTATACAGATAGAGAGACGAGAATCGACAAAAACCTACAGGCTCAGGAGCTTAGAAAGAACTAATTTTTAAATTTTATTTTTCATGCTCCACTTGTTTAACATTGAAAAAAAAACTGGAATTTCCTTCTTTTTTTATTTGCGATAACTTTTTATTACTTAAAATATTGGGATGCGGTTTGAACTAAGTCGCATAGCAATTTAAATACTTTACTGACAATAAATAAAACACATTTCTTTTGTATAAATTTTTAGTAATCTAATATAACCTCAAAAATTTAAATTGAAACTGTGCAATTTGACTAACGCAAGGAAATCTGGTATGGAGGTAATACTAAAGTAGTTTCATCAAATTCTATTTTCAAGCATTATTAGCATTAACATTATTTTAAAATTCTATTTTCAGTACATTACATACGTATATAGCAGTTCTGGTGATTTTGATTTTCAACCAACGAATAGGTAATTTATTAAATTCAATGCAATCTTTCATTTTATTTTCTATAATTCTTAATTGGGTTTTATCTATTACGTTAATCAGTGTCTGCTAGAGCAGATAACTTACAGACTTATTAAAATTTTCTTGAAAGACTTGATCGTCTGCAACAGTTTGATTAGCTTCTAATCTCTTAGAATTCTTTGCAGTCTTTTATGCAGGCGAATGCGACCGAACTTTAACCAATTTATTGTGATTTTGTTTTCGGATTTTTTCTAATTAATATATATTAGTGCTGAATCTAAAGTTTTTTTTTTGTAATAATTGTTTCTCTTTTTCTTTTAGAAATATTTTATTTATACAATCTATTAAAGTACTCATTTGCTAAATTTATTTGATAATAAATTTTACATGCAAACATCGTTTATTATAGTCCACTGATATTTTGTATTTGATATATCCTATTGATTTATTTATTGATATCCTTGAATAACTTGAGTTAGGTAAATACATATGTTTAATAGTTAATACTCACATTAGTAAAAATTATTTGTTAATGATAATAAAATAAATCGTGGATTGACATTATTACCTAATTGAAAGAAAAATGAACGGTGACTTATTATTAGGTACAAAAAGAGGAATAATTATAGGGCCCCGTCATCAGCTGATTAATTAACAATTGCTCAAGAAATAATATTTGGTATGGAAAGGAAATAATTGATTTTTACTTAATGACTTGAATATCCTTTTCCATTAAAAAGTTATTTAAAAACGCTTTTATTTTAACACATACGAAAAAGATAGTATTCCAAATGATTTAAGAATACACATAAGAAATCACATTTCTGCATGATATATCTCGGTTTTTAAGATATAAAAATTGATGGTGAAGTGCTAATTGAAAATAAGGTAATAAAACTCATTTATTATAATACGCAGGCGGTTCTACATATTATGGATACAATCGACTGTAGATTAACCGAAGGTGGACTACCAGATATTGGAATTTTTGAATATGTATTCATAATAGCAAATGTTTTTGCGGTACAAATAAGATTACCATCCCATCAAGCAAACAATGAATTTATAGAAGTGTCATTTCGAAATAGATTAGCAGAAAATGTACTTCTAATTTTTGTGCCAAAAAAAAAAAAAAAAAGTGATTTTAAAGTAAAGCTGTGTTAAGAGATTACTGTTTACATTAATTTTTAGTAAGTCAGGATTGCAGAAAAAATCTTACAATTTTTATCAAGTTTATGATCATGATTTTATATGAACTGAACAAGTAAAGATCAATTTTTATTGCTATTTTGACATGTCAACAAGCAAAATTGTTTTAATACAGCCATAGAATGGAAATTACTAAAGTTTTAATACAGTTTCCTGTAAATTGTTAGATTACTAAATTGTTAAGCTGTAGAAGTAGTTTTAAGTTCTAAAACTAGAAGAAAGACACGGTTCACAGTTTTTTAAAATATTTTTTATATAATTTTTAGGTGTCAACAAATATCCAGACTAGCGGAGGACAAAAAATTAATGAGTAAACACCAGGTCAATTAATAAATATTCTTTGTGTATTAATATTTGAATGCGATCTCGAATTGCCAACCCTAAATATTAGATCATGATTTATTTTATCATCAATATATGGTTCTATTGCTGAAATGCTACAACTGTGATTTTTTAAATGAAATTGGTTGGCCTGGTATTGATAAATTGTCACCTACAATTCAAAAATGCAAAATCCAAGATCAATGCAAATTCAGATATTTTTAACGATACTGTATAAAAAGAGATAACCAGTTCATGATAAGTTCTTGTACATTATCGAAATAAAGAAATTTACAACGGAGGCGACATGGGCGACGTTTTAAAAAAATCATCTCGCTCTCGTAGTAGCCGCAGAGTAATCAGGAGGTCAGAGGATTTGGCAGGTGTGAGTGAATAAAGTTGGTTGCCGGTGGCGGAGAAACATGAGCGTGCGGTCGGACGGATTTCGCTCAACGGTAAAATAACTACTAGAGCAGTTTACATATCATATTGACCAAGTTTGCGTTTACTTTTAAAGATGCACCGAATTAGATTAAATATATAAAATTAACTTGAATATTGTAATATATAAGTGTGTCGGATATAAGATTACTTACATATAATGATAGCAGCAAAAGAAAAATTAAGTAAAAGTTAGACGTTAGAAGCTATCATATACATACAGTGTCACCCACTAGACAATTTTTCATGCTGGCTGAAAGTAACTAAATTTTATGCTATTCCACTGTGCAAATTTTTGCAGTGAAATAGCACAGCATTGTTTTTTATAGAGAATTACCTTAAGATGCCCGTGAAATTAAAAGAATTGGTCAACGAGCACCAATCCACCATATAGATAAAAATTATTAAACGATTTTTATCCTATCCTGTTTTATGAACAATAGTACTCAGTGATCAAGATATGATCAACGTTTAGGTAAAATTTATATATTTTTGGTTATCTATTTGGTAGTGTGTGTTTCTCTTTTCAATAAATAACAACCTGGATTTGTCGAATTTTAAAAAAAAAATTACCTATAGTTAAATTAAACGAACTTTGCATCAAGATTAATGTATTCTTATTACTTTGCTATTATCATTGTTTATAAAAAGAATGTAGGTGTTTCAAGGTTGACGTTAATACAAAATCGCAATGGAAATGAAAAAGAGATTTTTTAAAACACATGTGTTAGAAATATATTACCAAAATGATTACAACAATTGAGAAAGCAAGAAAGATTTAGTAAAGTATTGAAAATTGCTATGTGGGTGTAAAATTCTAAAGCAAATAACTTTTCCTCTTTAAAAAATGTATCAAAGATTGGGAAGATAAAAGTAATAATTTTTTCACATTACCTATGAAGTAGAGTCAATTTTTCTTTATATGATGAGGAATTTATTGGTGCCTCTCTATATGACCGACAGTGCTTCAGGGTTTTTATGTGTGTGGTGAGTGCTTAATTGCAGTAACTTCGTAAACTGTATTACTTGTCTGGCAGAATGCTATTTGTGACTCTTCCTATTCTTATAAATCAACTTCCTTATCATCTACGGGGACTAACTTCAATGAACACGTTGAAAAGAGAACTAACTGAATTTTAAAAACATTTAATTAAACAATCAATCTAGCTGCTGGTTGATTGTCTAAGGCTCATATTTATAGTCCGTGCTTGAGATTGTGTCGATGCTTGAGTACGCGATTTTGACATAAATGTGATTACAAATCTGTTTGGGTGTTTGAGCCCTATATTTCTATATTTTTAAGCAATCATTAATAGTTATATTTTTTTTAATGTGTGGTGGGTGCTTAGTTGCAGTAAGTCCGTAAGCTGTATTACTTGTCTGGCTATCACTGCAACTCTCGTGGTGTAGTTTTGTGTGTGTAAATTGTGTTCAAATGGCTTTGCGACAGCATAATATCGCCGGTCATCGGTTGTTTTTGTAACCTTAGATATAGTTGCTTAGATAGGTAACTTTGTTTCGGATTTTTTTTTGAAGGTTTAGGTGTAAGAACAAGTTTAAGCAACACATCTTTAAATGAGGAATTGCCTTTGGCTATTCCACTGAACCTCACCTTCTGGTTTCCCATCCCACTTTCTATATGTACCTAAATGTATATCTGTTTTTTTGTGTGGAAATAAAGTCATTTATTATTATTATTATCACTTAACTTGTGTTTTGTGTTCAATTCGTAAAGAATGTAGAACATGTTGAACGACTTCTCACTCAAAGAATAGGTACATATCGAAGTATTAAAAAGATATTGTTCTCAAGTTCTTGAATGTTAAGGATATTACTATAATGTATTAACCTGGACTATCCTATGATTATAGAAATCATTTACTTTATAAATGAGCCAACAGCTAGAAAATTGACTTATTAAATTGTAACCTGGTTTAAAACATTCGTGGATCAAAAGTAATTACAAGCAAAGTAGTGGATAATTTCCAAGCAATTATTTCATTCAATTTATTCAAGTTTCTGTCCTGTTCAATGTTTCCTAGCAGATTTAAGAACACGTACCTAGTACAGTTTATTCAGATTTCGGAAAGAAATTTGCTTGTTCATTAATTTTAACAAGAAATCTATGCGGATGATTGATGAGAATAAACTGGTTGAAGAATGACAAATCGCGAAAGATTATTTCAATATTCATAAGTCAAGCTTATTTGTTAGTATTTTGTACGACGAGATATATCTTTCATTATTTAAAATATGCCAGAAGGTATCTATATCTTCGATAGATTTAAACATAACGTAGTAAAATAGATTTTGAAAATGAAGTAAACAATTTTGTTACCTAGTTGCCTTATTGTCCAGTGTCACTCACTAACTAATATAGGTATATTTTATGTAAACATCATGTTGTTTTGTAAGATTCTATTAGAACATATTAACACCAAGGAATTGTTAAAAATAAATAAATAAATTAAAATAGAGCAATCTGAAAAGTTTGTGTCTAAACTGGGAAAATAAGTATCAGTTCCGCTTTTATATTTCATATGTTCGATGAGTATTATGTTTATTCATCAATCAGCTTCCTCAATATTTATGCTTTTGAAATATCAGGGTGACATAGAAAAAAGTACATTGCATAGTGCCACACAATAGAGGGCACTAAAATAAGAAAAAAAGTTCCTATGAACATGGGTCCGCAAGACCTTCGGTTAAAAGACACGGGGTGTTGAATTTTTTAAATTTATTTGCAAAAACAATGTTTGTTTTTTGAAGATGTTCAAATTGTTGCCCTTCTACTTCAATACATTTTTCCATTCTTCTTCTTAATGATTGACGGCATCTTTGAAATATTCCTGGGTTATTACGAAATCTATCTGCCGATTCCATAATTCTTATCCACAATTGTTCTTCATTATGTATTTCTACAGCATAAACTTCATTTTTCATAAATCCCCAAAATGAAAAATCGAGGGGATTAAGGTCGGGACTACGAGCTGGCCAGGGTACAGGCCCCCGTCGACCAATCCACATATTTCCAAATCTCCTGTCCAAATATTCCCTTGCCACTCGAGAAAAGTGAGCTGGCGCCCCATCATGCATGTAATACATTCTTCCAGTAATGGCCAATGGGACATCCTCTAATAATGTGTTTAAATCATTCTCCAAGAAATTTCGATACAGTGCACCTGTCAATCGATTGGGCAATCGAAATGGGCCAATTAAATAATTGTCAATTATACCTGCCCACACATTAATTGAAAACCCATATTGGTGACTTCGAATTACAGTTTGATGAGGATTTTCATCACTCCAATGGTGCATGTTATGTAGGTCCAGTATACCATCACGACTAAAACCAGCTTCGTCAGTAAACAAAATTGATGCCCAATTGATGTCTTTGGTTTTGCAACCATTGGCAAAATTGTACACGAGGAACAAAGTCATGTTCCAATAGTGAATGATTTTTTTGGAAATGATATGGGCGAAGAAGTTGTTCTTTGAAAATTTGTCTAACTGATTCACGGTTAAGGTTACGTATCGCTGAACTTGTTTTTCTGGTGCTTGTTCTTGGATTATTTTCTACCATTCGTAAAACAGTTTCTTCGTTTCGCACAGTGCGACGACTTCTGGAAACCCCACTATTCAATTTTGGTTTTCTAAAACAGCCATCTTCTCTCAAACGCCTATGCACATCAATAAATGTTCGAACATTAGGAACTTGTCTTAAAGGATATCTTTCTCGATAAATACGTTGAGCTTCGTAAGAATTTGATCTAGCTTCGCCGTAACACATAATCATGTCCCTGTATTCTTCAAAAGTGTAGTGAACCATTTTTGAAAGCAAATTTGAATAATCAGTGAGAAAACCAATGAAAAACTTAATCACGAACACAAAATTCCCCAAACAACAATTACATCAGTTTGACAAGTGTCATTATGACACATTATTCAATTGTTATTTTTTGATTAATTAGCGTGCATTGTCAGTTTTCAGATGCATTTGTACTGGAACCATAGATATTCAAAAAAAAAACCAAAAAAAAAAGAAATAAAATTCAACACCCCGTAACTTTTAACCGAAGGTCTTGCGGACCCATGTTCATAGGAATTTTTTTTCTTATTTTAGTGTCCTCTATTGTGTGGCACTATGCAATGTACTTTTTTCTATGTCACCCCGTATAGCACAAATTTATAAATTTAAATCGAAATAAGTTAATGTTGCTACTATAACAAGTAACGAAGATATTCATACGTATATATTTATGTGATTTATTGTTATAGTTATCGGGAATGGTGCGTATATATTATATTTTAGATTAAAATCGTACCAACCGCCAATCTTCAGTCTGGATTCGAATGCTCGCGTTCACACTAATCAATTTTGAAGCTGACATACTAAGATTGTCGGTAAGGATCGAGAATGCTCTGAAACTCGTGGTAATAAAATGCAGATCTAAAGACTCTTCTTTGGTATCTTAGATAATTGCCAATGTTGCCCCGTCTCGCTTCAGGGACGCGCGAATACGGATATAATGTGTGTCCGTCTTCGTCTGCATTGCAAAAGATTCAATAATCGCTCCTTGTTGGTAGGTGAGCGCGAGGAAAGGATTAACGCGAGATTTACGGGATGCAGATTGTACATTATGCGGAGCCCACTACTTCTGCCCAATTAAAAGTGCAACATAGAAAACTGTCGCATTAAATAACTCTCGTCCTTCTTGATACACACCACCACACCTCTTACAAAAGTATACACACAGCCACAAACAAAATTGTCACAATATAGTAGCTACCTTCTCAATTTTCTGATAATAGAATAGAAAACAACTTTATAGGAATGCCTGTTGCAATAATAAAAGCGCTGTTTCGTAGTAAAGTATAAACGGTAAAGACTAGTGATAAATCATTGAACAATAGGTTTATGATGTCTTTGGTCAATTTGGATTGTAAAAGCAGATAAAATCTGATGAAAAAGAGCTTTCAGATACATTTAAGGAGTTAAGAGGTAAGCAGATTTACGAAGATACGCTTAATATCCTTGGCGATTAATATCCTTCGTATGCGACCGTGAAAAAATGGATTGTAAGCTTCAAAAAAGTAAATTTTCCAATGAAGATGAACACCAATCTGGAAGGCTAGTTGCTGTGTCCCTCCCCGAAAATGTCGATGCAGTTCATGACATGATTTTGTCAAACCGTCGAATTGAGCTAAAATGAATATTTCATATGAAGGCGATCATCATATAGTTCACGTCGATTTGGGCATGAGAAAAATTTCTGTAAAATGTATCGCTAAATGTTGGAATGTTGACCAGAAGCTTGGAAGGGTGAAATCATCACGTTCGATCTACGCTCGGTTTAAAAATGATGCAGACCTCTTAAGCCGTAGGTATTGTTACTATGGATGAAACTTGGGTACATTTTTACGACCTAGAAACAAAGTAACAATCGATGGAATAGATACACTTTGGTTCTCCAAGTTTCGTGATTAAAAATCAGGTAAAAAAGTTATTGCTTCAGTTTTTTTTTTTTTGGATTTCCATAGAATAATCATGATTCATTTTCTGGATTAGGATGCAACACTAACTGGGAATTATTATATGACGTTACTGACCATTCTACGAGAAAAAATTATGGAGAGAAGACGCGGAAAGTTGTCCAAAGGTGTTTTGTTTCCACAGGACAATGCTCCTGCATATAAATTGCATGTTGCCATACAAACAATGCCATGACAGACCTGGCTCCGTCCGATTATCATGTCTTTCCTCAACTGAAAAAAAGTTTAAAAGGTCGTAAATTTTCTTCCAACAAGAAAGTAATAGAAAGCTATAGAGGCCTGGCTTGCAGAGCAAGATTCTTTTTGAGAGTTCTAGAGGCGTTGCAGATTCGTTGTAGTAAATGTATCCGATTAAGGGGAGTGTATGTTAAATAATAAAATATTTTGACTTTGAAATTTTGTTTACTTCTGTAGTAGGTTAAGAATCTTTCAATGCCTTCTCGTATATTCCACGAAACAAGAACCTTAACGCTGTTTTTTTGTTTGTATTTAATTTTGTTTTTAGGAAAATCAGCGGTTTATCAAAAAATACTACCAAGTGCAAAATTATAATTTTGGAATTTACGTAACTATTAGGATCCGTGGATGAAGGAGTAGTTATACTATATAGCAAATATAAGAAGGAAAATATTTCTAACTACAAGTAAAGTAGAAAAAATAAATTCGAAAGAACATTTTGTTTACGTAATTTTACACGCACATGTATCTGTACATAAATACATATCAGTAATACAATTTTACCACTGCCAGGCAGGTGTTTGAGTCTTTACATACGACATATACTCATTTTATTCTCTTAGGTATTCCGCTAGTTGCACTGTAATTACTATTGATACATAAATTGATCATGTAATTTAATTTTCTCGTTATCAGATCAATTGTAAGTATCCAATGGCGAACTGCGGCAGTCATGAACATCCATCAAACCGCATAACTTATTGAAGAACAACACGTATTGGTATGTGTTCGTAATTTTATTTGGAAACCCATGGAGTGCTATACTCATCTGGTAAACGTATGAATATTATGAATATTAAAATAACTGAACCAAACAATTTTATGTAACTTGTTTTGATTAAAATCGTGTGAGTGATGAATTAATTATATTTACAATGTGTGATGAGATGAAGCTATTGAATTATAAGAGGTTTGTAATTTGTATACATATGTACGTGTTTTATATTTATATCGACATCTTGATGAGATAATCTTAAGATATAACAATTAGTAAATATTAATTAATAAAGATATTTGAAAAATATAATCTGAAAATTTCTCGTAGCAGAATTTATTAACTGTCCGTTGCCATTGAACCGATTTGAAGGCACATTGCTTTCTGCGTTCATATAAGCTCCATGTTTAGTTTTTGGAACCATGTAACTTGAAAATGCCTCGATTGAGTCTAGAAGAAACGGCTTACCTCACATATGTAAGCGTTAGGACGCACAGTGTTATGGCCTTCTGATCTCCTGCCACAATGAGGACTGCTGCTTTCAGCATCGATGAAAAAAGGTTTAAAACCCATTACGAATCTTTTCGATTCCGTTCTTGAATCTTGCTTGGAAAGTATGAATTTGAATATTGAAGCGATTTGTAAACATGTTCTTTTCTTATTTATTAAAACACTATACTGCACACTGTATTGCCACTGCAGTGTGGCAATACTATCATTAGCATTTTTGAAAAAAAGTGCCTGTCAAGTGTTTTCATTATTGCAAAGTAAAAAAAATGTCTGTTCAAGCAAAAAAACAATCCTTGACAACGTGACGATCAATCTACTTCTGTATGTAATAACTTGCTGTTGACCTCCCAAAAATCTACACGATGAAGGTCGTGCTTAAACAAAGTTGACAATGACCGGATATCTGCTTTAAGAATGCTGCCATGTTCTTCGTTGTTAAGGAGTGTCGGTGTAATACACAATGAGTACTTGTGCAGTATGTTAAAAACTTCGTGATTTTGGCATTTACATTGCCTTTAACATTGCTTGATTTTGATAGATTTTGAATTTGATTGTGTACAGACTCATTTTATGAGGTCACCTGTAAACTAAGTTTAACAATATTTTCGTATTTCGTATTTTATTAATTTTATTACTAGGGATTTTATAAGAGTTTTAGAAAGGATACCAACTTCGCCAACTAAAGTCAAGTAATTACTAAGAAAGTGCGAAACTTTGTGAGGTTTTTCATCACCATTTTTCTTTCAATGAGATATCAATTTTTTCTTAATTATATGACGTACTCCTCTCTTCCTTTTGAAATAATCTGCAATTTTATTCCTTAAAATCAGTACGAGTTTGAAAATGTCGTCTAAGCTTGGTGGGATATATAGAACTATTCGGCAAATCTATGTTACTATGTGGATGTCTATCAGCCAACTCAATAAATTCCATCTCCAATATTAATCGTAATATTTTCGCTTTTAATTCCTTCCAGAATCTTTTCACTGCTCATTGTAGTCTCTGAAGCAGCATCAAGCGTAACATATTCCCTTTATCTCCTTTCCAACAGAAAGGTTATAGCCGTTGTTATCGTCATTTGTAACGAAAAAATAATCAAATTGACATGCAGATACAAGCAATAATTTTTCTAATTTTGTATCAATATTATTTAGTTAATTTGGCGATCTTTTATTAGTTATATATAGCGTAATATAAACTAGGATAGGCACTTAGTGTAGATTTCTGTCCAAAATCAAAAACCTAACTATCTATGATGACCTATAAATTAAGTCAAAAAAGTGAATAACAAGCACTGCCTATTTCGCGTACAAGGAATACAAACAAATTAAAGATTCATTGAGTAAGTTGCATTTGTTTCCGAAAAAAATCGTGTTCATATTCTAGTTCTGCGTTAATCCAGGTAATAACCGGGTGGAAACGACATGCAAACTGAATGTTGCATATAGCAGTGCATGCCCACATCACAACACTATGTCCAAACGGTATCACTATTTCAAGTAAGGTGATACAGAAACCGCCACGCAGACAACAGAAAGGCGATCTCCACTCCAATCTGCTAAAACCCAGATAAAAGCCAATATCAACTTTCTGGTGAAGAATTCTAACATATCACTAGCCCTACTTTCTGCTGAACTCAGCGAGTCTAAAGGATGCCTACAACACATTATCAAGATGCGTCGTCAGTTTAGAAATGTATTAGCAAAGTGGATGCCAAAGTTGTCTAATGAGCAAAAGAAGAAAAGAGTTGATGATGCTAAATTGTTTTTATATTAGTATGGTGCCGAATGGGATGATTTACTGGACAATCTGCGAACTGTCGACGAGACCTAGGTCTACTACGAACCACCACAGATCCGAAATCCAGCTTCCGAAAAGCAGCTTCTTGATCAGTCACTGCCAGAAATCGATCGTACCTAAATGACATCCAATAAGATTATGACTGCTGTGTTCTGCAATAGAGATAGGATCGTGCATATTCACTATCTCAAATCAGGTAAATCTATCAACAAAACATACTACATGAACCTTCTTGATGTGATCAATGCCAAGATTCTAGCTAGGAAGCATCGTAAAATCAAATTTTTATAATTCAATTGTTCAGCAATTGATGCAAATGTTACACTCGAAAGGATCACTTAACTGGGTTGCACGCCACTGTAACTTGTTTCAAAATTTGAAAAATGATAGGCCAAAACCCAAATTTACAAACGTTAACGATGTAGAAACACACGTTAGTAGCTATTTGTCACAATTGTCCAATGCAATTCTAAACAAGGGAAACTGTTATTAATTTTTATATCAACAAATTTTTGAGAAAATAAAACCGTTGATCCGGACATGTCATTCAACCTATTTTGAGTTTATGACACAAAGGAACAGTTAGTTCTCGTAAGGCAGACCTAATTCAAAACGCTATCCATTCTTGTACTATATCTTTTCAAAATCAAACTGACATCATGTTTCGACACTCGTAACTAATTGTTCGGAAGAACATTATTTCAAATATAAACCTGGAACTGCTGGTTACTGGTTGAGCTTCTCGTTAAAAATAGCTATTATTTGCCTTCAGATATCTATTTTGTTACTACAACTGCATATACACAACAGGCATTTACTTATGACCTGTGATTGATGCATAGAATATCTGCATTTTTTACTTGTGTCAGATATTTATCACGTGTTTGTGTCGAAGTTACTAAAGCTTTGGACACTTGTAGTATATAGCTCAGACTTCCATGTTTGTTTCAATTTAATGTACTTTGACGGAAAAATCATGTTTCTCGTGTCATCTATATGTTAATGCAAGTATCCCACGATCACAAAGGTAAGAAAGAATTAGCTAAGGATGCAAAGAACTATAAATACATTACCTGTTCTATTTGTCGGAGTAAGTTGTTGTTAGGTTGTGTTTAAAAATGAAGCATGTTTAGCTGATATATCCACATGACTTCGACATGTTGAGTACATTAATAATTTGCTTTGATTGTACTAAAACTTTTCCTCAAGTCAGTTATATGTTTGTAATCGCTTACAACTTAGTTTATTGTATTATTCTGTTGTCTCCAGTTGAGAGAATGGAACAGAGATCTAAATTATTAACAACAAAATTCGCTTTAGTTATTTACTCGTATAAAAGTATATCAAAATGGTACAGAGTTCAGGAAAATAAGTAAGAATATTAAACCATAACTCTTCTACCTAAAGTAAAGTATAAACAGTAATCACGATTTGTTTTAAGTATAAACAGGACCGTGTGACAGAATTGCGCTAATGGCCGAGTTTTAATGCTCGTTAACCCCCATTTTTATTACCATTATGTACGGCTATCTGAGCGATAAACACAGTTAAAGGTTCTCCTGGATGCATATACCTATACTTACAAATATTCGTTCTCGGGAGTTCTCTAATCCGATTATCTCTCGCACTAGTTTCGTAGAATGTCTGTAAACGTATTCTAGAATCGCGGACATTACTTATGGCATTTCAGCCGGACCGCTTATCCAACTGTTTGGATCTTGCCCGTAAGTGTACGTGTTTTATTACTTTTAATTATTACGCTTTTTTTTCTCTTACTTATATGCAGTAATAAATTCCATGTGTCTAATATAATTATAAAGACACGTTTAGATTTCTTACTTACAATTCAAATTGTAAATAGTGTATTACTTTTGGCAAGATATCGATATGTATACAGTAAAATTAGTAGCTCAGTAAAACTATATAGTTTTAGGTATATTTAGGTTCTTTACATATTTTTGTTTTATTATACAAATATCTTACCTTTGGACAAAAAGTTGAGGCTATTAGTGTGTTAAGTGGGCCATGGCTTGACTGATTTGATCTTCCTTACGATGAGGATCTGCATTTTTTTAAACTGGCTGGCCATTCCCTAATTAGCAAAATATTTTTTGCAAATTATTTCATGAAACTATTGATGGACGTATGTTAGCCATTATAAGCTGTGGAAATGGCATGAAAATACTGTATCATCTTTTTAACTGTATCTTATACAAGAAGCACTGAAAATTGGATCACCCACACTTTCGCAAATTACAGTATAAGAAGTGTGTAAAGTAGTAAGCAAAAATAACAACGAAATATAGGAAATAAAAATAATAATTTAATACAAGGGATAGTCTATACAATTTAATCTACGATAAGACATTTCCAAATTACTTACCACTAACTATTTGACAATTACCAACTCTGTGATAGAGATGATCATTTGGGATATCGCGGATTTGATCTCGTATCCAAATTCTTAGTGCTTTTAAATGTTCAGATTTCTTTCTATATAATGCACTTTTACGATATCCCCACAAAAAACAATCAAGGGGGTTTAAATCAGGGTAGTGGGGCAGCCATTCAACACTGCCCCTTCTATCGATACGCGGGATTTCAAATATTCTATTAAGGTCCTGATTAACGAGGTGGAGCACCACAATGCTGACATCAATTTGTTTCGTTTGGAAAATTACCATTATACGCTCTTGAAAACATTCTGACTAACGTAGGAACAATTTGTTCTTTTAAAAGGTCTAACTAGCATTCAATTGTCAAAGTTTGATTAAAAAAGAAGACGAACATTCTATTTCGTATCATTGCAGCCCTCACATTCGATTTTTGTGGATACTGTGTGTGGAAATTTTTCCTTAACCAATAGCGGCTGTGTCAATTTGCAGCCTCATTCAATGAAAATGTGGCTTCATCTGTGAAAACAATATAATTCAAAATCTGCGGGTTAATATCGTACATATCGATAATATATTTGTAAATCAATGATCAAACTGACAACCAGGTGATAGTTATAATGGTGAAAAGAATCTGAGAATATTTTGTCAGTTCTTTTATATTATTTATATAGTGTAAGACTAACTTGATCTTGACTATTGAGGAAACAGGTTGGTTGAAAATATGTTCTTTCATCTTTTGTTCTTTTGGCTACAAGTAAAATTACTCTTCATAGAACTTTTACAACGTGATAACCATGTAAGTTCTCTCCATGAGATACTACATACATGGGTGTTAACGGCTCAATAGCCACAGAGGTAAGAGGGACTGACCATGAATTAGGCAATATTCTCTTGTGTTTGAATCTTGTTAGTGACGCTTGAAGCAACGTTTCGTTAGATCGCTACTCCCGTTGAACTACCATTTATTATTGGGACATTATTAACAGCGCAATATTATATACGGCAAGGTAGTGTTATAACAAATCTGTAAAAACACACTTACACACACAATTTACACAGCAACAGCTGAAATGGCTAGTGTTGATAAGCAATATAGCTTAGAAAGCCGCTACAGCTGTACTCACCACAAATAAAAGAAAATATCGATATTTGTCAATATCAATAATCTATATCAAAAATGTGATATCATCCAGTTCCTAGTAGTATAAACTGAATTATTTAGATAAAGCAATTAAACATTTCTTTGTATTCATTGATGTTCTTTATTCTGAGAGTTGGAGTAGTAGACTTGGCAAGCAACTTATTTCACCACAAAAAATACATTACACAAAATAATTCTATGAATGATGATTACGGTTTATGATAGAGAGATGACTTGTCAAGAAAAACTGATGTGGTAGAAGTAAAAATTTCTCGATTAAACTTCATGCAGGTGAGGATTGTAAAAATTAAAGATAGTCATTTATATGCTATTATGATAATAATAAAAAGATCAATAATACTAAATAACTCTTTAAGTGATAAGCGATAACAGATTTCTTCTAGTACAAAAATTGGATAGATCACTAAAGCAACCATGTTGTACATACATTGGTATACATATATATCTGGTTATAATACACAACGTAGTCCACAGAAACTCTTGAAAACGAAATAGATATGCTAACTACCTATAACCAGAGTATTTTTATAAACTATCATGAATGTGTGCTGGTATGGTGTTATATTTCGAACTCGCTAGATCCTCCTTCAAATATATTGATCCAATAAGTTAGATAGGAAGTGAATAAAGGTGGTGCTAGAATTGATAATAACATTTTTTGAGAGGCATGTATGTCCAATCACTCCTTTCTGTAAAGTAAGTAATGTTAATATGTGTATGTACCTACATTATGTATTGTACACTGTATTTACATTAGATGGAGACCGAAACCAACTTTCAAGAATTCTGCGTATATGTACCAATAATGGAACGAAAGATACGTTAATGGAGAAATAAATATTTCGAAAAGCGTGAACGTTATGGTTATGACTATTAGATTTTTATGACGAGTAAAGTAAACAATTTTCTGTTTTCGTTTAAGTATATATGTTATAAGTATTTATCTAAAGCTTACTCCATATCATATTTTGTACAATTCGTGCAACAGTATTGTTTTATGAGAATTGATTTTTATGTTAAAAATAATATGATCATAACGGCAAACGGGGAACAATAATGTGCAACAGTGTCACTCGTAAATATGAGTTGCAACATTAATATTGTATCCACTCAAATGTATTCTTTGCATGCGAACCGCAAAGATTTATGGAAACAATTACTGTATGCATTAGAAAACACAATTCAGGTTTTATAGTATTTGAAGGGAACGAATTCGCCTAGGAAGCATATAATGAAATTTAATTACTAGCCGATACTCTATGGGGTCATAAAACTAAGAGTACAGGATTCGTACAATAGAAGTTATATTTTCCGGAAATCTCTTTTTAAATGAGAAGTGGGTAATTTATTGAAGTAAGTATTTTACTCGCGTGACTTACGTTTGAAGTTTTATCTATGTCACAATCAATGTTAAAATAAGTTTTGGAATTCATACACATTTCAGAGCATCTTTATATAAATTTAGACACTTTTCCCAATGGGCAACTTTAATGATGTTTTTTTATACAACCGTGATTTATGGATTATATTGAATTGTGTTTAATTAACTAATTAATTCCGGACACGTGCTTTGACATAATTTTTATATGAATTAAAATTTTATTCACAGTAGAGTAATATCTAATGACAATACTACAATTTGACCAAGTCTTGCGAATACGAACCTGTATTAAACTTCCAAAATGAGCTGAAATTTTTCGCACTGATAGCTCAATCAATGCGTAATAGTTATGACCGGCAGTGCATACGAATTTTGTCCTGGATGCAGCTGCTGTCTATTTAAATTTGTTACGACACCAGTAGTATGTAGGTAGACCATTGCGCTTCTCTATGTTCTGCTTTTTACCATGCGTTGTTGGGACCTTAATTAAGGTTCTGCTATTACATTTAATCAGAAGTCGAGATCTTAATTGGATATAACGATGAGATACAAAGTAAAGCAGCATTTAACAAGTAAACCCTAATAAACAATTTCATAAGTGTGAGCTGAATTATAAGATATATGAAATGTTTTCATTGCAAATTTTTGGAAGCCTTTCTCCAGCATGTCATGATTCAGACTGCACTTTTTAAGGTGCCTGAGGCTGTTAAGTTTTACTCCACGGTTGTTTGCGGATGCACCACAGGGTACAACAGTTTTCTGAATTATGCAGCATTTCGCGGAGATAGTTGCTGGACTATTTGCGGATTGAAATAGCCAGCTCTGTAATCGTTTCCACCTACCTTTTTGCTGGTTAGTTCAACATCAAACCTAAAAAGATTCCTCAGTATCGATATAAAGCCGAGTATAAACTCATTCTCCTAAACGGATGGACAGCTGCAGTGGCTACGCATCTCTCCAGTATTGTGAGAGAATGCTGGGAGCCGGGCTTCCATTTACCGAGGGCACGATAATATTTTTCTCGAAGAATTGTGGCTAGATTGATCCATCATTCGTTGTCACGAGCAAAGTTATTAACAGCATAATATTACAAAGGCGAAATAGTGTTGTAACAAGACCGTTGAACATGTTCAACACACACAATTTACACAGCAAAAGATGCAGCCGTAGTCCAACAACCAATATGGATTAAGGAGGTGCTGCAATTAGCACCTAGCACAGATAAACGAAACGCGAACAATGAAATGTGGTAGTCAAAGAGAAGGAAAATACAATGAAGATATAGTGTATAAATAAAATACTGAAATTCAGAAGAAGTATATGGAAATACCTTTATTATTAAAGATTCTTAATGTGAGAAAAAAGTTCGATAGGTCTATATAGAGTAGAACAAATTAAGACCAGTAGAATTATAAATGAGAGTTTTGCGAACGACTCAATGATATGCCGATCAAAAGAAATAGATCTATAAGGAAACTTAAGAATGTAGGTAAAAGAACTCTGGAAAGGTAACATGAGAATAAATATTAGCAAAACAAAGATGATGGTCATAGAAAAACAAAACAATAAATATAGAAATAAGGAACGGAAAGTTAGAACAAGTAGTTACCTATAAATACCTAGGAGTACTAACAAATAGAAAGGGGAACATAAACCATCAAGTAAATGAGCAAATAGGTGTAGACGCTCGACTTTACTGTACTAGAAACAAGGAAAAAAGCAGCAAGATAAAACAATTCACCGACCAATCATAAGTTGCAGTGATGAGTTATAGATTATGAATAGATGAAAAAGTAAGCTACAGGAGGAAAGTAAAGGCCATAACCAGAAGATACAGAATAATGAATCAGGCGGTAAAAACAAAACTGGAAGTGAAACTACTGGAAGATGTTATTGAACAGAACCAGGTTAAGTAGTTTGGACACATACATATTCCGAATGGATGATAAGATACAAGTAAGAAATGCATGGTAAACGAAAACCAAAGAAAGAAAAAAGAAGACAAATCCAACAAAACCAAGAATGAAGAATTGGCGGCAGTTCCAGAAAAAAGGAGGTATCACATGAAACGAAGTTCAGGCGATTACCAGAAATAGAAGAGAACGACCAAAATTTGCACATGCGGCAAAAAGATGATAAATGCTGAATAGATGCCTTATATCTTAGTGTAAGCAAGGCTTTGATGGAAGACTGGGCGCTATTTTATAAAACTCAATTTTCGAAAACTATAAATATAACTAGTTATAGATAGAGATTTTCATTTAGTATATAAAGGCTTCACTTTTAAGAGAATTTCACTTCCTTAGAAAAGATAACTGTTTTGGTGTACTTCTTCAAAGTAATTAAACGCTGAAAGATTCTCATTTAATTTAAAAAAAAACAGTACATGAAACCATCAATAATAGACAATTGAGACTACACTACAAATCATTATTCCTTCATTAGTAAATGTATACCTGCACTAATTTATTGATTGTTGTGAACAAACGCGAAAGCAGAAGCAATGGTAGCGATATTTCGTACACTTAGTGCGTCCCTGTCTTCGAGTCTCCTCTAAATACGTAACAGACGCCATCATCAAGTACGCCATATCGCTCTGGCGAGCGTCCCTTCTTGTCTATTTCGGTTGTAAAGCATCTGAGTTATTGTTTCGGAGTGTCAGACTTTTGATATACGGGCCATCAGAAGCGCCGTCGCCTAGCTTTTTAGCGTTTCCCTCTCCCTGGGAACTGTCCTTCGCCGTCGACGGACCCGCGTGATATATGCTTCATTAGTCATAGTTTCCATAGTCTGATCTCGGACGATAAATTTTCACCGGGTGAAGTTAACGCGTGAATTATAATCTGGAAGAAATTAAAAAAATGTCAATATTTGCCTCCGACCGTCGAGCGCCAGAGAAGACGTCGTAATACAAAATGAATCATGAATCACGATAAAGCATTGACGTTCAGAGTAGCTCCTGCACTATAATCAGTGATATTCTCTGGCTACTGTCTAATAGATTTGGATTAGTAGCTGGATTTATTGCTTGACTGTAGATCATAGTATATATGTTTATCAAAAGAAATACCAGTTTATCAAGTTTAGGTCGAATGCTCAAATCGCTTTCCTTTAAATTGAATTAAAATTGATTGATAACCATTACTAACCAAACAATTTTTCCGTTCTTCCTTAAAATTGCAAGAAACTGCTCTAAAAGAACGCGTTAAAATTATTTGCCAGAGGGGAAAATATAAATATTTGGATTAGTGGTGTAGCGATTACATGATGTTTTGAAATCCATCAATTATTTCTTCTGCCCTGTTTGTTAAGTTGTAATCTACATGTATCGAGAATTTTATTGTATCGTAATTGGGATTCCATGGTTGTGGTGCCTCAGATTCACTCAAGTTGCTTGAGTTTCTAAAGAACTTGCCTTCCATGTCAATAGAATGGCAATCTGTCCCTAATTTTTTTAAAATTTGTATCGCAATCAAGTACCTTGCACAAATTTCCAATTATAGATTACTTATTAACTCGTAAGATTATCTTATAATCTTTGTCCAGTTTCGTTTCATATCTTCATGCTTCAAGGTGACTGATAAATTATTGATTGAGCTTTAATTATCGCATATGTTACTAATAAGTGATAACAACTGGGCACTTTCTGCTTGAAATAGACTAATTTAGAATTCTGCAGCACGCATTATCTTGAGTTAACCCAAAACTGGGCTTAAAATTAATACATTTGTCACATTTTCTTATTAAGGATCCTAATGGTAGAGGAACTTAATAAAATTCATTCACAAAAAAATAATATTCAACAGATAAAATAAGAACTTAATCCTGGTCCAAACTAAGAAATTAGGATCAAACTGAACAGTGTACATATGTACATACGTACGAATAAGGTTTTAAGTGATATTTAGATGTTCTTAAAAATAACGGGAGTTTCTGCTTTATAGTTCCTCCTGCTATAGGTTGGAAAATGTGGAAAAGTAGAGAAAGTATTCAAGAATCTTCAGCTGATATTGAAAACTAAACTCTTAATCGACTAATAGATGTAAGAGAAATAGTTATGCAATCCATTATTGAGAGTTTACAGGGGAATGCTTTAAGTTCAAAATGAATTTTTATGCTCTGAAATATTCCAATAATTCACAAATGCGAAATATTCTTAAAACTTATCCAATGTTCATCAAGTGTTTTATATTTTTAGAAGGAGAGTTAAGTGACAAAGCTACACAGTTGAGCAATGTTAGAAATTAATCATTAGAAAAGGAACATAATATTGTCAACAATGCTGGACTCATGCAAAAAATTCGTTGCTTATTTTCAGACAATAATTAAGGTAATGTAATATATTCTTTTTATCTGTAGTTGGTGCAGCTGCAGTGGCTTCTAAACTATATTGCTTACCAGACTAGCACTTTAGCTCTTGTTGTGTATTTTTTGTGTGCTTAAACGTGTTTTCTGAGATTTGTTACATTACCTTGCCGTTAGTAATATTGTACTGTTAAATGTCTTCCAACAGCAAATTCTACTCGTCCAGGGAACCGATCCTAGCAAGCCGCCTCTCAACGTCGCTGTCAGGATTCGATCTTTCGATCCTCGCAACTCTGGTCTTCCGCTACCAGAGAACGGCTACTCTACCATTGCGACCATCAAGACTTTATTAATAAAGATCAATAATCCAATAAAGTAAAATGTTATATGGATATGGATGTGATTTTGTCATTTAATATAACTGAATTATGCTAACCGTAAGAAATAATATATTTTCAGAAATAAATAGAAACTTTGAATTTCAACAGCGAAGCTGTTATCATAGACGCAGTATGGTACAGCAATAATGCAGTATTGTTATCAATAGCATCGCTGTTGAAACGTGTCGGCTTTGTGTGGAGTTGTTGGTGTATTGTCAGTGAAATAGTGTTTCGGATATTTAACTCCTACATCAAGAGACCCAGAGACCAAGGAAATTGTATGTTATTTATGGAAAAGGTATGAAAGTGGACACAATAAAAGTCGGGAGTAACTTCGGATACCTTTTCAAGACATTTCCATTGTACCCTCGCTTTCGTTCATTTCGTGGATAAAATTGATAGAGTTAGAACAAAGAAGTTAGCATGTACACAATAGTGATAGTATTCTTGTAAGGAGAAATGATTAACTTCTGTGATACTAATTGGTGTTTCGAGAAGAGTTAAGGTTACCGAAAAAGTGTTAAACTTTTGTCCTCAAATGTGGAACTATTATCCAGAGAGACAGAGAGAGGGAGAGAGCGCGCAAATACTTCTTTGAGGAAGTAAATAGTTCCTTGATAATGATAGTTTTAAGGTTTTGTTTAGCCAGTGGTATAGAAAGGGAAACTCTACAATTATTTCATATATTTTTGCTGTAGCACGAAACATAAACACAAATCAGATTTGCTGTCTGCGCCGCTCCACTGACCAATAGTAGCTGTTACTATTATCTATAAAAAATGAGTAAATAGAATGGGGAATCCATTTCGTCCAACCAAAGCTTTTAAAATATTCATTAATGGTGGTAGAACAAGAACGTTACCCATTTTCTAACCTAATTCTTATAGTTAATACTAACAATTTCATATTTTTTAATTTAATTTCGATGTTGACTTAGAAGTAGATAAAATGTTTCATAATTGAATGTATTCTGTCTCCTAATAAACGAATTATTCAGTTATGGATATTTTTTTTGTCTTTATGGTTTTAAACTGAAATTTTATGTTTGTTAGACTACAATTTGATAATTTCTCTTTTAATACTGGATTTGAGATGTAATTGAATCGAAAAATGATAAAAATTAGGCTCAATTTCTGATTGATTGTACTTCATAGCTCATAATTCATAGTTTTTTCTTAATTTTGTAAAGTAGTTTGTGGAGTACCATTAAAAAAAATCGAATAAACTAGAATAAACTAAGTGTCAATGACTTCAAAAAATATGCATTAATACACGGATGGATCAAACTAAAATTAGTAAATCGATGTGACTCCTTTAGGCAGCAGGAATGAAATTAAATTATTATGAACGGTTACGTTTTGATTTTAGTGTTAATTTAATTAAAAATATTTAAAATAGAAATAAACTTTAAACTTTATGGTGAAAGAGAAAAGGTACTTTAGAACATTGCATACCTGTATATATGAGGAATTTGGAATAAGCATTATATATTTCTTTTGTACACGAAAAGATGATATACATACTTTATTATTTACAGCAGTTTAAACCGCGATACATACTCGTATACTTCTAAAAGCACACATATGGAATTATTTTGTGCAATATGTATATTTAAATAGAGTTCGTAATAATATAGAGTATGTTATAAAGACTAATGATACCTATTTGCCAGTTTTAGTATTATTTCATGAAAGTTTAGTTTAGCAGCGCGACGTTGAACGCAAGAAAACACAATGAACCTTACATGCATTAAGGCCGAGCCTTAACCGACTAATGATAAAAGTAGATGAATTGCCGGTGTTCTCTCCAATTGTTTCAATCAGACCGGAAATCAATCATAGTACCACAGCTGGATCATATTTATGGGGAGTGATTACAGGTTCTGATGTGATTTATGTC
The DNA here is from genome assembly GCA_023690525.1 of Holotrichia oblita. Classification (NCBI taxonomy): domain Eukaryota; kingdom Metazoa; phylum Arthropoda; class Insecta; order Coleoptera; family Scarabaeidae; genus Holotrichia; species Holotrichia oblita. The sequence goes on from CM043019.1 coordinate 110,102,177, forward strand.
GCCAGGAGGAGTCCGAGTGACGTGCCGCCATCTTGCGGCCAATGATATAGCGTTCTTCGACACGCCACCTGACATCTTCCATCACCGTGTTAAACGCTTCTTGTTAATCGAACTGTACGTAGCGCTTTCCGTTTGAGCACTAGTTGTTATTCTAGGAAGACATATAATTAACTTGAAACTATTGCAGGCGAAATTCGATTACTTCTACTGTTTTCACTATTTTATATCATCATTTAAGAAAATACTTTTTGTATGATTTTTAGGATTAGAATATTCGTGTATATTGTATGCAAGGTGACAAGGATAATTTTAATTGTAATCTGGTCCAACATTGAGTCAGAAGGAGTTCTTCGATTCCAGAGGAACTTATTGTTTCATTTAAATATTGACCACAGTTTCCAAACCATACTGTGATCGATAATAGGTATGTATTCATTTTCGATAACATATTAACGAATATTGCTTGGAATGGCATAAATTCTTCAGGAAATTTTAATATTTCTCTAATAGCTTTGTGCGCTTACAGTTAGTACTTCTTCAGTCGTGTTTTTTCCAAGGATTTTGACAGAAAACTTCTGTTTCAAATATTAGAATTTTTTTTGTTTCATGAAAATTTTTACATTAGTAGAATTACTAGAACGACATTGTATTGCAAGTTTCTAATAATGCAGAGTTACAAAGTAATTTTACTGTTTGATGCTCAAAATGTGAAAAGCTTACTAGAGAAAAGCATTACTCAATTTGTATGTATCAAAGGAAGAAGGAAATCTATTTTGAAATATATTTTTCTTCGTATTCTTTGGTGACAGCATCTTGTTTCTGTCTATTTAACTCTCTTCCAACGTTTACAATATGGATGCAGTGTTTGTCTTGGCGTTATTGTCTAAATTATTTTTATTTTTTGAATCTTTTCTGAATCTTTTCCTCTTCCCTTTTGATAGATTCATCTTGAATGTTTCCTATAGTTTTAAAATAAACTTCATCTTTAGCTTGTTTATCAGTAACAATAAAACTTCCATCCTTGCACGATTTGCAGCTGTCTCTTGAAGAATTTCTTTATCTTTTTGCTTTCTCAAATTATCAATATGTCTTTCGATCTTCTCTCGAAGATCTGGATTATTTCAGCTAATTGAGCCTCTTCCTGGCAATCTTCTTACCAGCGGTTTGTTTCCTGATACGATTTGCATTTTGCATTCTTGCAAGTTGCCGTCTCTTTCTAACCTTTTGCAAATTTAGTTCCTTAAATTGCTGCTTGTTTCTGAAATCTTCCTGAATTTTCTACAAGATTCACACGTTTGTCAGCTTTAGCAGCTCTATTTCTGGCTGGTTAATAAAATACCTTTTCAGATATACGGGCTAATGGAATAGCTTTTTTCATGTGTTATACGACTAAGTGCTACAGTACTTCACGCTCAGGTTGACTCTTGAACAAAAGCTGTAAGAAAGAAGTAGTGCTTATCTATATTTTTAAGAATTTGCATTTTGATCTAGTCCCATTTCTCTGTTACCGAAAGTAACGTCAAGTTTCTGTAGAAAGACAACTGAATAGCAAATTTAATAGTACTATAATTGCTATCATTAATCTAAGGATATGTAGGTACAATAACATTTTGTAAAAGTGTCCAATAAAGAACCGACAAAATGTTGTTAAGGATGTTATACTCGAGCAAAAACATCACTAAATAACGACACTAACACTGTCAAGTAAAAGAACTGCAAAAGAACGTTTTTGATTTGAAATAGAACACATTTCCTATATCTTAGAAAACAAATTTGAACAAACGTTTTGGTGTACCATCTCTTATTGATTTATTAATTTCGTGTAAGAATCGAATAATGCAACATCATCGTTATTGGCATAATTTTGCATGATAGCTATCAAATAGACCCAACAGTAACACGATTCTAATTGGTGGAACTCAAAAACTATAACAGTTAGAATAGTAGGTGTCGCAGACTTACCTACCCCCTACCATTTTTTCATATCTTGCCTTATTGAAAGCTCAGCAGGAGAAAAAAGTAAATTTTGAGTTTTTCCTGTTTTTAATCCATCGGAATTTAAAAAGGGAAGATATTACAAAAATTACAATTACAAATTACAATACCGTTTCCATAAAATCATCTACAAAAAGTCTAGGACAAAATTATTCTGTAATAGCTTTCGACTTCTTTCAATGAGAAAAGTGCTACTGTTGACATTATTTGCCAGCTTTAACGATCAGGCTACAATTACAATAAATGAAATAGATTGCAGTTTGGGCTTAAAATTCTGTTCTAGTGGTGGCTAATAATTAAGCTTAAGGTAAGGATTCCTTCATCGACTTTATTTTTCGGAAAATTGTCTCGTAGTTTATATGAGATGTTTTGGATTATCGTGCTGTTGAATTTGCTACCGGTTACTTTTAAGATCTATAGTAGTATATTTATCACTAACTCCCTGCCACTGTACTACCCTAGACCGACGTCATACCAGTTATAGGCTTGTTTCCAAATATCTCAAATATAAATTCATTCACCCACAAAATACATTTTCACTAACTCGTTTTCCAATGCTGATAGTTCTAGTCTAAATGTATTAGGTAGGTACTGTCAATTTTTTCAAACTCTATAGGCTTTAGATCGAAGTCCTAACATAAAATTTTATGTATGTGTCATTTAGAAAATGCCCAATACGTAGTTCAAATTTTATTTTTGTGGTAATTTGTGATAGCGACATCTATTTGTATAAATATGTATTGAAATACAGGGTGGCGCAAAACGAACTCCACTATTTTAAACAAATATATTTTATATTTATGAACAAGTTAGAAAAGAAATAACTAAACATTTCTCAAGCCCTGGTAATGCAGTTTTAAGTTAATTAAGTTTTAAGTTAAGAAGCTCTTGATTAATTAACCGTACTTAAGTATTTCGTTCCGAATGCTTTCTTTTAATTCGTGAAGAGTATCGTAGCGACGGCGAAATACCTGCAGCTTCAAATACCCCCACAAGAAAAAATCTGACACTTTTAAATCCGGCGAACGTGCTGGCCACTGAGTTTGACTAAAACGTGAAATAACATGGCCAAATGTTTTCCCCACTAGTACCAGACTTATTCACGCAATAAAAGAAAACACTTTTGCTGGAATTAATAAGAACAAACCCAAAATCATTCTTAGAACTATATTTCATTAAACACCTATATAAAAATCTGTATAGGTATCCTTTGCCAATAATCAAATGAACAAACAAAGACATAAATACGGGAACATTATCCTGTACTATAACATTTTATTGAAAATGTTCGCCAAATAATTTTTCGTCATCCGAATCGAAGGGAACCAATGTACCGGATTCCTCTACGTCGTAACTACCGACCATATTCCACGTATCCGCTTGATTTTCGACGCAAACGCCATCCTTCGATACTATATACAGTGGAAATAGTTCGTCTTGACCCTTATTTTCCACTGAAACGCTTCCGGAAGCAGATGTATTCACAGACGACGAAAACAATTCCGATGAATTTGTAGTATGGCTCTGCATAGTAGTTAGCGGAATGACGGCGGCATCTTCATTGCATTCTAATCTGTATATGTTCGGTTCACTAGTGCTGAAAGAAGAAGAATTGTATTAACAACAATCATACAATAAATTATTGCAGTTCAGGATTGGTACTATGCGAGAAGTGATTATGTTTCATTTCTGGTGGCATTTCGCATACATTCAAGCTTTTATTTATTTTAGAAGAACCAATTTTGGAGCTTTGCTAACAACAATAATGGTTTGATCATTACGTTGGGGACAGATATACATACATATCTTACTAATTGTAAATTTGACTGTGGTTGATAGATATATTTTTTGAGTAAGACTATATACGCTTGCGGTGCAATGGAATTCAATAATTAATGCAATTATTACTCAAAAACTGTAGATCAGTTTCCAACATTAAGTACAAAACGAAATCATACCATTAATGTGATTTTGATTCATGCAGGAAATGGAAGGTTTTGGACATTTTAATGATTAAGAAAGGGAGTCACTACTGCTAGAGAGTTGAAGACATGGGAATTTTCGTTTCAGAAATAACAATTTATACGTTTGGAACCTCGACTGAAGTTGACCAAACTATTTAAAATTTAATATGAGCAAGAAAGGAGAGTATGCACTTCCTAATCGGTAAATTTTTTTGAAATTTTGATGCAAAATTTAAAAGAGAATTACAAAAACAATTAATAAAAGGAAATTACAGTAAGAACTCTCACGCTGTTGTCGAGTTACCGACACATTTCTAATTTAGAAAAAGTAAAAAAGACAAGAACAAGACAAGAAAAAAAATCATTATAAGAGTTTTAATAATTCTAGTAGCGGGTATCCCTGTTCAGTAGCTTTTCGGAATATGTGTCTGCAAATGCTAGTAGTGTTTGCATAACTTCACATAGCAAAATTGTACGTACGACTGTTTGTGTAATAAATTCAAGTAACGTTTAGAAGAATATGAGTTACATTAATGGAATGATTGAATGTGTCAGCTGATCAGGACGAGGAAATTGCTTCGTGTTCTGACTTTGAAGAGAAAATTGACATCAGTGAGAATGATTACAATACCGACACCAATCAAGAAGGTGATGAAGAAACTTTGAAGCTGTATCAGAAGATTGCATATTGTACAGGAGAAGATAATAGAACAGAATGGCGAAAACAGAAACTTTGTGCTAATGTACAACATGTAAGAGCCCATAATATTATTAGTCCTCGCTCAAGGTCTAGGGCAAAAGCAAAATAAGCTAAATTTGAGATTAAGTGCCTAAATTTGTTATTTTCGCTAAATATTATAGCGGCTCCTATTACTAACACAAATATTTATATTTCATACAGTATGTCCCCCGATTGAGTTCCAAAAAGGAAAAACAATCATTTATAATTTTTCGTAAAAATCACACTTAAGTTAATATATATAATAAGTTTTGCTTGTCTACAAACCGTAAACTCCAATATTAGTTTGTCTCTAGCTACTGCGTGTCGGGTTTGAAGACAAGAAAAATTTATGATAAAGTGATTTTCTATGGAAAATCATTTTTTCTCATCTTTGTAACTAAATCGGAGGACATATTGTATATCAAACAAAACTATTTACAAGATACTCGTTTGAAGAAATTGAAATACGAGGTCTGATTGTAGATAAGTTGTTGTCACTTTGGAAACAGATGAATTTATAAGAAATCTTGTGCCTGTGTCGATTCAAAAACCGCAGGTTTCGCGGATTATTACGGTATACAGCCCCAGAGCCTATACTGCTTGGATAATTCCGTAAAAAATGTGGTGCTAAGGTTAGCAAAACCAAGGAAAAAAATTTGTAACGACATAATTTTTAAAGTATTCTATTGATTCAAAAGTTGTTTGAAAAAAGGAACTGACATACCTACATTGATACTTTGCCTAGGAACAAGTTATTAGTTACAATCGAATCAAGATGGGCGTCCGTAGAGTTGGTCGAAACTGTAGACGTTAGCCTTTAGTGATTGTCTATGATTTACTAAATATTGTAGATATAAATGTCGCCTGTAGTGATGAGACACATAAAAATTCCACAAAGAAAGTCAGGCGAACATTTATTAAAAATTTTGGTTGGAAGTTTAGGGTTGAAAATATGTTTGAGTTTCTTGGTTAAGAGTAGCCCCGCAAATCACTTTTTTTACTTACTTAGATGGTTGAGAATTAGTAAAGCTTCGAATATAAACACGAAGAAGTATGCCTCAATTATCTACTTAACTAAAATGTCGTGGAAATACAGTGTTCGGCATTTTGGAGGTTGTTGCATCAAATGAGCAACCTCAAGTGTTTTACGATTCAAGAATTTATTAGTACTTTTTATTAGTAAAAATTCTTACAGAGGTGTCAACGAAAGTAGTCTTCAAATGCTATGCTTTTTATGAATTCCACGAGGCCTACTACTATAATCCCTGCAAAAAACTACGTTGTCGGAAAAGAAGCAACTACTGAATGATTAATATTGAGCTTTGCATCGAAGCTGTACTTTTTTAGTATTAGTTGTCTTACTTGGCAATAGCGTGACAGTTGATACTGAAGTTTACTTTTATCAACTGTTTCGTAGTGTTTTAAAAATCTTGCAACAAAATTTAAAAAAAAGTGTTACCATTGTCGTATGTGGTGAAAATTTCCTCGAACAAAGTTTCCGCGATGTGAATTTATTTATTATTATTATTATTATTATTTATTATTTCTTGATAATGTTATCTAAAAATTCGGCTATGCAAAATACGAATATAGTAAGTAATAATATCAGAAATTACTATACTCTAGTATCTTAAAATAGAACTTTTGTCTTTCTGAATAGCAGTAAAACAATATTAGCTTACTGCAATATAAATATTAGAGCGATCAGTGGATATACCTACAATTAAAATTAAGATTGAAATCTTATACCAAATTAATACTGTAAAGTTTCTTGTTACAGAAGTAACAATTTCCACGGAACACCGAGCATTCACTAAATGTATGCTTATTATGTAAGTAAAGCAAACTTAATTTATTATATCTATTGCATACAATCCTCGCTATATTTTCAACAAACTTCTCACTAGATACTTTGCGAATTTTATGGAGAATTTCTCCCTTTATGAAATATACTTGTGCATAGCGCACAACTCGGTATCTATAAAATTAAATGAAGGAAGAAATACCTTTCTCTGTCTTTTAAATCCGTCCTGGCATCAATAAAAGTCGAATCGTCAGAAGCTTCATAGATACCAGCAACGTAAGTGGCAGCCTCAGAGCCCGTTTGAAACGTATCACCGTGTTCGGTAACCAAATGTACCTTAAATTCCTTGGCAAAGTTACTCTGGAAATTGCTGTTGCAAAACTTGCATTCGTAAATGCATTTGCCGGGATGTTTGTTCGTGGATAATACATGCTTTCGGAGGTTTTCCTGTAAATTTTAAGTTAGTTGGTAATGACTATCCGATGGTTGCGTAACATTTCCACACGCGAGTTTTTCTTTTAATTAAAAATGCAGGTTCAGTAGATTTTAAATCTTGCTCGTACAAATATGTAAAATAAAATTACGGAGCAAGTAATGCAAAGCTCTATATAACTCAAAACATACTTATACTGAAGAATGTATTATAGCAAAACTATGAATATTCTGTACATACCAAGTTGTTACAGCGGTATTTGCAATGCGGACAACAGAACGGTTTGGCTCCAGTGTGAAGTCTCATATGTCTCTTTAAGTGGGAAGATAATCTCGAACTAAATTGACAGATAGAACACTGATACTTTTTTATATTCTCATGTATGGTGGCATGTCTGAAACAACAGATAAATTAATAGTAATAGCAATTCCGGTGAGATATTTTATTGTCTGCCTGAAAAGTGAGGTATATTTTACAGGAAGTACAAATTATAGAAAGCAATACCTTAAGTTTTTGAGAAGTCATTACTCTCATAAAATATATTAGAAATAAATGATTAAATTGTAAACAGTTATTCTGACTCATTACTATATTAAATTTAATTGTTATTGGTTCTATACACATAACGGATAATAATATTAATATGATATATGCGCAAATAAAACAAAAAAAAGTATATACAGGAAAGTTAAAAGTATTGTGACTAAAGAAAAGAAATTGAAGCCGTTATAAACAAAACGCGTGTAAAGCCAGCCGATAAATAGCAAGGAACCGAAGACAGCGGGGCCTACAATGAGTTGTTTCAGCGATTTCTGGATAGATAAGCATTAATTACACGAACCTGTGTCCAGCTCACTACCACTGTCAATTAAGTGCGCACACCGCACTGTGTTTGTTTAATTTATCTTGCTTATACTCTTCTTATTCCATTGGAACACACTCGCTTATACTAGAGGACGTCTGCATCAGGTCAATCTAAATCTATACCTGAGATTGCGCTCACGTTTTTACAAATCACAGTAGTCAGTCAGTGGTTGGGTTTTGTATATCGTTTTTAACTAAAATTTTTACTTGAATTTCACAGTACCTACTCTATTCTAAGTTTTGGTTGCTATTAAAACAGGTTAGAAAATGAATATGACAAATATAGTAGTATTTCTTTTGAATAGTATTTAAATTATAATTCTAGAATGTAGTGCAGTAAGTGCTTGATTCAAATAGCCATATATAAACAACCGCAAACTAGCATAGGTTATAGACTAATTTGAGAATTCTGCTCGAAATTCCTCTATACATGCCTGCAAAGAGTATAATCATTTCGATAATCAATACTTTATGATTTATGGTAAATATTTTTGATTGTCAATAAACAGGTACATTTTATTTGTCACTACCGAGATAATATTTGGAAGAAATAATTTTATGGCTTGCTAGACAGTAAATTTATTTGAAATCTGTCGATGCCGAGTCAAATTTACACCTACTGAAACAATTTCAACTACAGGTATCAATTTCATGGATGCGTCAAAACTATTTTCTTACAATCTGCAAGCATTTATTTTAACACGAAAATTTAAGATTTACATATCCAATTGTATCGATGTTACATTAAATAATTCCCTTTGATATGAATCCATGTAGGATTAGTTCATTTCTGGAATGAAATAAAGGTGTAATTTTAAAAGTTTATATATCTCAGCTATTGATCTTATCTTCGTTTTCCATTGCTATTTTTTAGTTTGCTGCTTTACTGTTCTGTTTGAATCCCTACATTTTAACACATTAGCATTTGGCAAACATAGATGGCGGTTTCCAATTTGTATAACCTTACTATTATTATACTATTATGTTATTATATTGTGGGAAATTAACAGAAATAATTATTTTTAAAATTTTAAATAAACTATTGTTCTACCTGTTATGATAACGGCTGGTAAGTTAATTTTGTAAATACCAACCCAATATCACCTACATATTATACCTATATATCTAAATCTATATCGGTTTGTAATTTCTGCATGCTATATAATATACTGGACACTATAAAACCAGAGTTTGTATAATAACTTGTAATTATCTTAGTTGCATTTGCAAAACAATTCTAGAAACAAAATGTTAAAAGTTTGTTGTCGTAAAGAAGAGCCATTTGTTTGTATATTGTATTTATTCGCGCGGTATGCAAATCACTAAATGAACTTGAGTAGTATACAACGACATTTAATTTACATAAACCAGATCGGTTGGAGTTAATAGCACAATCTTATATGTTCGATAGAATTTGAAGCGGTCAATAGAATATCTCGTGTGGCCTGGTATTTATTTCTCAATATCAATAATTTTAATTCATTTTGCTTGCATGTTGTGTGGTGTTATAAAAGCAGCAACCACCAACTTGCAATAATTACATCATAATGGAAGCTATGCATAGAATTTTGAAAGAAATTATAACTCAATTTTGTTATAAGGATTTTAAGGTGTCACATATATAAATACATATATGTATATAAAAGAATGTAGTGATTGTAAAAAAACAAAGATGATATTCCATTCATAACAGAATCGGTTTCCTTACTGCGATAGTGTTGTGTCAGATATAAAGTGTTTATTGTGGGAGAATGAGTGAAAAACTAAGAAACTTTCTCGTAAAATTGTAAGTATTTATAATAATGTGGCTATTTTCGTTATGCATCAAATAATAAATTACTAAAAAAGAAAGGCCGTCATTATATTTACCACAATTTATAAATATGTATGTGTATTAGCAACTCCCTGATCTCAAATACAGTCAATGTATCTGTAGTAATTTACAAATTTTGATTGTTTTAGCAAGAGGGGTATATCAGGTGAAATATCCGTGGACGACGTAGTCTTGTAGACATTTTGTGATGGGCTAACAAGATCAACATATTCAGATATTTTTAGCGAAACACAAAATATCCGCTAAATATTTGAGACAAATTCGGAATTAAATGATACTAAACATATACATATTTCGTTTTCAAGTTTTGTTTTTTATTACAAATTCGTATTTACAAGCATAAAAATATATTATATAAATACCATATATTATAGTAAGGCATTCAATTCAACATGCCCCACATATTCTCCATTATTGTACTTGACTCATACACCAGGAGATGGCGCAATCTGTTTTTAAATACACTGCCATTGTATCTTCATTCAATCTTGCTACCTAATAGATTAGATTAGATTTCTTTATTGGTCAACTAGTAACATATTAAATATATTGGACAGGTCAAAATGTAAATATGCATAAATTAGTAATATATAGGTAAAATATGTATGCACACCGTCATATAAACTGCCCGATTATTTTAATATATATTCTATTACACAATTTATTAAGCGAAACCAGATTGCACTGCCGAATACAAGATGAATAACTACTGCATCTCTTCCCATCACATCTTCATAAAAATTTGTGTTAAGCTCCTATCATTTATTGGTGAGAAATTTGAAATAAGGCAATTTTTGCATGCATATGATGTAATATACACTACTTGCAGGCACACAATGGCATAATGTAAACTTGACAGTAGTTGCAAGTAGGATGCCTCTTGTATAATTCTACAGATGCTCCACGTGCTTCATGTCATTCCAACAGCACTCTGCTAACATTGATGGGCTTCATTTTACGTTGGTAGCATGTAGACGTCCTGTTGGAAACGTTTGCCGTGCTCAATGGTTATAGAACTTCAAGAAAGCAATGTGGGAATGTAAAAAACTCATTTTAGAGCCAGGTGTTTCTAATTGTCAGTTTCCTGAAAGAATTCCAAGCTTACTTGTAAACACCGTTTAGTAGTGTACTTTTGAAGAGCTTGGACATATGTGAACCTATCTCTTTAATTTTGGTTTCACTGCTTTGATACAAGTACCAATGATGTTCTACATGTCCATTCTCTCCTTTGAAAATACGATACTTTGCTTCTGCTATCCCATTAATAGATGAAACAACAGTACTTTATATAACCTAACTTAAGTCGAAGTTACTTATCTACAAGTTCCACATTGTAGCAGTACTGCCATTTCGGTTCTTCATCATTGATTTTTACTGAAAGGTGCTTTATGTCTTCGTAGCATTTTTTCAACTGTTTTGCTATTACGTAATAAAACTGCTTCCAGATTCGTTTCACCTGTAGGATGCCCATTTACATTGTTATAGAAGACAAGAATACTAGCTAGTTTTAAGAATGATTGCATTAATGATGAAATAGAATACACCACTGAAACTTTGTATTTCAAAAGACTCTATTGTTGTAACTTGGATGTTAGAGGGTTATATTGTGTCAGTTCGAGGTTACATATCAGATCATTTGGATCTGCAAAGGTTGATAGCTCTATACCGTCATAAACTTCAATTGCATTTTCTTGTACTGTATTTTCAAGTAAATATGATTTTAGTTGCGGAAAAGTTACTAACGGAAATAGTTCAATGAGCAGATTTAATATCGGTATAGTTTATCATTAATTTTTTCGTCTTCGATTGAGTTTAACTTATGAGAAGTACTAAGAAAAATTAGTTATTTATATGGCCTGTATGTTCTCTCTACACCATGGAAACACCCAATTTCGTGGAGAACCTTTCAGCACTGAGAAAGAGTTATTTACAGTATATGAGACCCATGCTTTATCCTGATCAGCAAGCTTGCAATCAAGTTTGTAGGTGGTTCTTTTTTTTTGGGGACTGCACGGGTGGACGAGCCGGAAAGGCAAACTCGGCCATAAGAAAGACCTATTGTGCCCCCGAGCTGTTTTACTCCTCTTAGCCAGGTTGCACTCGGACGAAAAAGTCCGCGGCCTGGTCGAGAGTTAATTTTCTTAGTCCAGGATCGTCCAGATGCCAGACCGCGAAGTATCTCCGCCTCTCCCTGTCCACTGTCGAGCAGTCGGCAAGAAGATGGATTGGAGTTTCCTCCGCATTCCCACAGTTTCTGCATAGGGGAGAGTTTACTATGCCCATGCGATGCAGGTGTTTGTTCAGTGCGCAGTGACCGGTTAAGATTCCTGAGAGTAACCTCAACCTGACCCTGCTAATAGAAACTGCCTTGCGCAATTTTTCATCATACGGGCGAATCTCGAGAGTTTTGCAGTGTCTCATGCCAGCAAGTGCATTCCAGTAGGAGCAATGCCTAACAGCGAGTTCAGATTTGACAAAGGCTTTGATGCTGCCATAGGAGTTTCCACATGTAGGTTCTGGACCCACGAGTGGTCTCTCACTAGCGCCTCTAGCTAATTTGTCAGCCACTTCGTTACCTCTGATTCCAGAGTGACCTGGCACCCATCTCAGTGTTGTATTGAGACGTTCCGCCAGTCTTGCGAGAGTCTTATGGCAGTGTAGCACTGCCTCGGAATCGAACCTGACAGCCTGTAGTGCCCTAAGGGCAGCCTGACTGTCAGAGAGAATTTCCACTGCTCCATTAACCTGCGGGCAGTTTAAAATGCCTTCCACGCAGGTCTGGATTGCAATTACTTCGGCTTGGAAGATGGACGCGGAGCTCCCTAGGCTGAAGGCTTCACCCTCGGTTTCACCATCTTTCCAAATTCCAATTCCCGTGCCGTTAGGCGTTTTAGAGGCGTCCACAAACCAGCGAGAAACTTTCCGTCTCAGTTTGTGGGCGAGAGTTTCGGCAATCTCTCTATTGGAGATGTTTACATTGTATCCCCCACTGAAACTGAAAGTGGGCGGAATCTTGTCCGCCCTCATGGACAGTGGTACTGTCTGCTCTATGTATGTGAAGATGCTGGTATGATCTCCCGTTCTACCGGAGAAGCCACTGCATCCACTACATTTTGCTCTGTAGGCCCCTAAGACGGCATCCGACAACAGAACAAGCTGCAGCGGAGGAAGCCCAAGGATCACCTCCATCGCCGCAGTCGGCGTCGAAGACATGGCTCCAGTGATGCCTAAACAGGCAATCCTCTGGACTTTACTGAGTGCGCTGGCCGCATAGCCCAAACTAGCTTTGTGCCACCAGACCAACGCTGCGTAAGTTATAGAGGATACTATAACTTTCGTGTACAGCCAGTATACCATCATAGGTTTCAGCCCCCACGTTTTACCAAACATTCCTCTGCAGGCCCAAAAGGCCCTCGTGGCTTTGTTTGTTACCTGTTCCAGGTGTGGTTTATACGTCAATTTGGCGTCCAGAGTCACCCCCAGGTATTGACCTCAGAGGGTACGGGTATCTTTGAGCCAAAGATGGTCGGACACTGAAGTCTGGAAAGCTTTCTTCTTTGAGTGAACGTGACCATGGTCGTTTTTCTAAGGTTAACAGTTAACCCTTCTCTTTTGCACCACCTTTCCACGAGTCCGAGTGCGACTTGCATCCTCTGGGATATCACGCACTCGAACTTGCCGCAGATCATGATGGTGATGTCATCGGCATAGCCCTGTGCGTGGAAGCCCGCCGTCCGAAGACCGGAGAGAAGGCCATCCACCAGCAGGCACCACAGCAAGGGTGACAGCACTCCGCCCTGTGGGCAGCCAGCTGCCACGGTCGCCTTTATGGTGCAGAGGTTCTGTGACACATGAACCATCCTGTTTCTTATCATGGCGTCGATCCACCTTGTCACCGTTGGCTCGACTCCACGTCTTTGAAGTTCCCTACCCATCGACAGAAAGGACGCCCTGTCAAAGGCGCCCTCTATATCAAGGAAGGTAGCCAGCGCGACTTCTTTGTAGCTTAAGGCAATTTCCGCTCGCCGGGCAAGCTCATGAATAGCTTGCTCACAAGATTTTCCAGGTTGATAGTCATAGTGGTTCTCGTTTAGAGGCAGCTTTGCCAATACGGAGTCCCTCAAATGTCTGTCAATTATCTTCTCTAAAGTTTTGAGAAGAAAAGAGGTAAAGCTGATGGGCCGGTACGAGTTCGCTTCCCTGTAGGACGCCTTGCCCTGTTTAGGAATGAAGACCCCCGAGCCTCTCTCCAGCTATTTGGTATGTAACCCGTAGCTAAGGTAGCCCTTAGTAGGGTACATAAAATTGAGGACAGCGGCTCCAGGCCCTGTTGTATCAGTGCCGGGAAAATGCCGTCCGTGCCTGCCAATTTAAAGGGTTTGAAGGATTCGATGGCCCATCGAATTTTTGGGACTTGAATTATTTTCCGTGCGAGGTTCCAGTCTTCTTTCCGCGCTTTTAAGTTAGGTCGGTGGTTCTTACTAGTGGGGTGATATTTTCATTTTGTGAAGAAGACATTATTAACACTATTATTCATACACGTTGTGCCTAAAAAATACCAATAATACCAACCTACTGATAAACCGGTAAAAACTACACCAAATACCTTTCACGTATCTAAAATGTCGAACTTTACAAAAAAACTGACGTACCTACTAGCGTAGAATGATTCAATATTTGATCGATCTTGACATTAAGCAACTGCTGTTCGAACTAGAATAGATTGGTAGGTGAATTCCTTGACAGATCGCTTATGAGCAGGAGCAGAAGCAAAAGCAAACTAACTGCCATATATTATAAATATAGATAGCAAACATTTAATGTTGATACTTTTAAAACTAGAGTCAAATTGCAATTTTTATTGTTAAATTGTTTTTCAATACTTTCAAATTAGTTACATGCGGCTACTTTGATTTCTGAAACTTTTTGCTCCAGGCTTGTGTTACACATTACTGAATAAATAACAAATGACTTAATATTTTTAATTAATATATCTATTTTCTGACCTTTATGTACTTATCTTTCAATTCCTGAAATATTTCTATTTGTAGGTGAATAAAACAACAATTAATTAAATATTATTCCACCCCTCGGAGATCGAAAATTTGACAAATGCCCGGCTAGATTCTTTTGGTTTTTTTTAAATATCTCGGCTATTAAGAGAGATAGGACCGAAATCTCTCCGGTACAACACTCAGGGCGATGAGTACAATCTTTTCCACGGCCCTCTGAGATCGAAAATTCGACAAATGCCCGGCTAGAAATCTTTCGGTTTTTTTAAATATCTCGGCCATTAAGCGAGATTGCCGAAGCAGATTCATCAAACGGTTATCGAGAAAATAAAAATCGATGAAAATTAACGGTCACAGTTTCCTCTCGTTTAATTGTGAACCAACTTCAGTTTGCCTCTTAGACGAAATCAAAGGCGTCAATGTGCCTTGCTGGGAGTTTGCCCTCTCATTTAGATTAACAAGGTGAACCTACTTGCCGAGGAGGAAGCAGATACATCAAACGGTTATCGCGCTAGGTAATATTTATACGATAAAAATGATGTTGTCCAGAATAATTTATGAAAATGTAACGGTCATAGCGCTCAAACGAGTTAATGTGCCTTCCTGGGAGTTTTTCCTCTCGTTTAGATTAACAAGATGAACCAACTTGCCCAGAGCGAAGCAGATTCATCAAACGGTTCTCGGAGAAAATATCGATGAAAATTTAGCCCTATAAGGCGTCAATGTGCCTTACTGGGAGTTTGCCCACTCGTTTAGATTAACAAGGTGAACCTGCTTGCCGAGGAGGAAGCAGATCCATCAAACGGTTATTGAGCTAGGTAACATTTATATGATGAAAATGTTGTCCAGAAAAATTTATGAAAATGTAACTGTCACAGTGCTCAAACGGTTAATGTGCCTTCTTGAGAGTTTGTCCTCTCGTTTAGATTAACAAGACGAACCAACTTGCCCAGCGCGAAGCAGATTCATCAAACGGTTCTCGAGAAAATATCGATGAAAATTTAGCCCTATAAGGCGCTAATGTGCCCTGGTGGGCGTTTGGCCTCTCGTTTAGATTAACAAGGTGAACCAACTTGCCGAGGAGGAAGTAGATCCATCAAACGCTTATTAAGCTAGGTAAATTTAAATGATGAAAATGTTGTCCAGAGAAATTTATGAAAATGTAACTGTCACAGTGCTCAAACGAGTTAATGTGCCTTCCTGAGATTTTGCCCTCTCGTTTCGATTAACAACACGAACCAACGAGCAGATTCATTAAACGGTTCTCGAGAAAATATCGATGAAAATGTAGCCCTATAAGGCGCTAATGTGCCCTGCTGGGCGTTTGGCCATTCGTTTAGATTAACAAGGTAAACCTATGTTTTCGTTAAAAAGACTTTGACACACATATTAAATGTCAATTTCTTCCACTTGAGAAGTCTTTTTAACGAAAACATAATATTATATGTTCTGGAATAAATTGGTATTTAATTAATTGTTGTTTTATTCACCTACAAGTGGAAATATTTCAGGAATTGAAAAATATTTTAATGAAAAAATATTTAATTTTAAAACAAAAGTAATACCAGAGTTAGTAACGGAGTTGTCCACGAAACCTAATATGCAATTTGCAAGAAGTATTTGACTGATAAAATAACTAAAATATTTTTTTGCTTATTAATTATTGCTAAATAATATTATCACCAGGAAGAATTACCCGTTTTAAATTATCCATTACAAACTGATAGTCAAACCTTAAAAACTTATCATATGGGACTATATAGGACCGATATGGGAAAGGCAATTTTCGCTTGCCATAATTTTTATTACATAATAATAATAATGATGTAATTATTTTAATACAAGAAAGTACCTATATGAGGTATTGTACGAATTATTACTATAACTATGTACATAACATCATCATACTTTTGATTTCTCATTGCATTAGGTACCTATAGCATAAATGTTAATATATTTTATATTTTCAATCGTGTCTATTGATTTTCGTCTATGTTACCAGCTACTAATTGTGATACTAAACTAGTACACAACCGGCAAACACTTACGAGGTATTAGATCTAAATAAAAATTAACCCTTTTTATTCGGCAGTACTGATATCTAAATTTAGTGGGTTTGACGTCTGAGCTATTATTGAAGTTACTACTTTGCACCTTATAACGAGCTGTTCAGTAGAGACATAAATCTTTATATGTCCGGATTTATGCATATGTCACGGTATTTTGTTCTTTGCTAGATATGTTTGTTAGGCTCTGGTAATGTAATACTTAAAATCTGTCTTAAAATCGGCTAGACTTCACGGCTGTATATGTATATAACACTAGCTGCGGATATAATATATCAGACTGTGCAATAAAATTTTAATACAAACACAGTAAATATTGTGTTCTGCATCTTGGGCATAACTTTTGCGCAGATTATACAGAAAATATAAAGATTTATAGAATCTCAAGAGCAATATATTTTTTTGTTTGTTGCACTCATTATCTGTGCGCATATTACTAAACAGAATACAGTTTTACCTAAATATTTCTATATGTAACAAATTATTTGAAAAAGAACATTTAAGCCAACTTTGAAACATTTAAACGTGATCAAGGTTTGAAATCAGTTTCAGAAGTAGCATTCAAAGATACTTATTCTAAGACCTATTATAGAAATGATGGGGTTGAATTAAATTTACATACCTTTCCAGTTGTTGCTTCGTTTTTCCTTTGTATTCGCAATGGGTACAAGCAAATGGTTTAGTATCCGAATGAGTTAAGTAATGAGTTTTCAATTCGGCGGCAGATCTTCCTGCGAATACACAACCATCTTGAGGACATTTGCAAAGTTTCCCTGTATGCCTGGTCATATGCATTTGTAATATAGATCTATAAAGATAAATAGAAAAAGAAACGTGTTAAACATGTTCAAAAGCATCAAAGAAATGAGTTTACTAATTGTAAGTGTCCTAAGTCTTTCTTTAATAAATACATCAGTTATTTTAATTCTAATTACAAACGTCTAAATAAATAGCGGCGTAGGTTTTAATTCTAATTAATGCAATCAATGCTTTAGGTTACCTACTGCAATCATTTATGTCTGAATTTTTAACATTGAATTTAATCACGGATTTGATTATAGCGAAGTGAATATTAATTAAGCATGAATATGAAATGAATTTAAAATCGAACGAAATAAATGCTAACTTCACGTTGTAATTGCCAAACTGTCACTGACAAGTGGTAACAAATTCATACGGCAGTTGTTCTTGGGATGCGGCGTTGAAACGTGATGCAATTCACCTGCCCCAGTATGTATGTATGTGTGCATCTAAGGTACAAATACATTGATACGAGGCAAGATAACAGCGTGTATTAACTACTGTGTTATTTACATCATATGGATATTGAAACTACTAGCATATGCTTTCAGTATTCCCTGCCATAATCAATTAATCGATGTAGAGCTGTATAATTATGCTACCGTAATGATAAGTTTTTGGTTATCTGCATTCATTTTGAAGATAGTAAGAAATGTATCAGGTACGTGAAGTACTTTATTTTGAAATTAGAATGAAGGTAATTCAATAGTAGTTTAAGGCATATCATTATATCTCGCAATCTTATGGAATGATTTAATTCAGACTACGATTTCTTTTATGATAAATATGTGGATGCGACTTAGGAATAGCCTGTATAACGATATGCAAATTAAGAATTCGTTTCACCATCATTAAAGGCTAGTTTGATTTTCAAGCAGGTATTAATTTTATTGAAATAATGTTGTTGCAGCGTTATCATTAGTTTTCAATGTTATTGTATCAAGAAGTTTTCATAAAATTACCGCTTTTATAGAGAGAAGAAATATACAAGACTACCGGAATAACCTGCCTCATAATACACACATAAAAATTTCTGGGATAAATTCTTATCCTTTCAGTTGGTGTTAAAATATAGATTAGTAATTACCCGAAAAAGTGATAGTTCTAATCAAATTGAATGTATTTGTTTTCTTTTCCCGATTAAATTACATCTAAATCCCGGAGTTAAAAATAAGGTGATAGAATTGTTGTCTAATAAAGATAAGTTAAACACCGATTTAACACCATAAAGACAACAAAGTTATCCATTACTGCATAATTGATAGATCAGGAGATAGATTACATCCAAATGTAAAACATTTTATACATTTTATCTGCTTTGGAGAAACTCAACGCCGAAGTTAATCCGGAAAAATGAAAATGTTATCCTAAAAAAGTTAGATTTTGTTAGAGAGAGGGTAGCGTTCTTGTTCTAACACGAATAACGACCATTCTGCATACTTTGGTTAACGAAAATGGATGCTGAATTTTATTTACGCATCAAATATAGGAATCATAAGAAGTGGATAAAAATAAATAGAGATAGAAGATGATAAAAGTAAGTACCTGGTATAATTACGTATTATAGGTAAACCAGACACATTAATATCACAGACTGTAATAAATACAGATGAATATTTTTTACCAACATATATTCCTTTCTTTTTAGGATATTCTGCATTTGTGACGGTTTTTATAGTACCTGGCAGCATGGTGTCGGAGGCCTCGGTGTAAAAGTCCAAATGCATTCCTGAAGAATTTATTCTTTTCGAGATAAAACTAACACTTATAAGAATAACTGTAACTCCTTTCGGGGTAACAGTTACTACGTCGAAAGATTGGTAGTTCTCCTTTTCAACTAACACTTCTCAGGATAACTCTCACTCTTTTCTGGGTAACAGCCACTCCCTCGGAAGTTAAGTATTTCTCCTTTTCGAGATTATACTAACACTTCCGAGTATAACCGTAACTCTGTTCGGAGTACAGTAACTACCTCAAAATTTAAGCTTATATCCTTTTTGAGATAATTCTAACACTTTTAAAGATAACTCCAACTCTTTTCGGGATAACAGTTACTACATATATCGAGATTAAGTATTTGTCCTTTCCGAGATGAGATTAACACTTTAAAAGATATAAGCAACTAACGCAGGGACAATGTTATTATCACTTCTGAATATAAAACTAGCACTTTTTATTCTAACTCCAGTAATTTTAACACCAGAAGAGGATGGACGCGATGGAACACCGAAGTGTTGAAAAAGTGTTAGAATTAACTCCAGATTTTTATGTGTGTATTTGATATGTTATAATTTGTAATTAGTTAGAATCGAAGAGATCAGAAGATAGGACAATTTTGATGATACAAACACAAGCAATTAGCAAATTAGGAGAATTATTTAAAACAATAAAACATGTCGATCTAAATAAACGGGCAGCTTCATATTTATTCTGCTAAGGCATGCTGTCTATCCATCCGGGCGGATAACAACGAAAATAAAGTAAAATATTTATTAAACGTACATTTGATAATTATTCCTCTTTAGAAGAGCAAAACGTTTCGAAATACTCTATATAATATATAAAAGAAAGTGACGTTGGTTCCTAGGTAGGTACTCTTATAACTCAAGAACGCCTGGACCGATTTCGATGATTCGCACCAATTCGGACTGGTTTCCGGCTAAAAAAGAAGAATACCCAAGAAAATTTCCGAAATATACCCGAAAAAAAAAATTATCAAGAAAATTCATTTTCCCATACATTTTGTATGGAATGATTTTACGACGCCATCTTCATGATAGATGACGTTTATGTTTACGTTATGTTGTAACAATTTTTTTTGACAATTTTTTGGGACAATTGTTTTGCGGACCACGGGGGTGGTACGGGACGGGCGGGACATGGGGGGTGGTACGGGACGGGCGGGACACGGGGGGTGGTACGGGACAAGCGGGACACGGGGGGTGGTACCCGTAACAATAAAATATTAAATATCTAAATCCATACATTTTTTAGGCAGAACGAAGTCTACCGGGCCAGCTAATTTATATATAAGAAGGGTCTATAGTCACATGACTTTCTAAAAGTATTGGTCGTTTTTGCTCTGATTTCCACTTCTTTATTTCATAAAGTCTAAAGTAATTAAGCAAATTAGTGTCTTCGTCTGTTTGGTCTTCCTCTTCTTTTGTATTACTATCCTCTTCTATATCAAAACTTTTGTCAAAATCGCTTGCATTATGTTGTAAATATTTGCTATCACTGTCCTGTTTCTAATGTTACTGAAACTTTTTATTAGTTAAATGCCTCTTTGTGTGGATGCAATTGTGTTCAACTGCTTTGTTACAGCATTATCTCGCAGTTGTTAGTCACTTTGCTCCAAACGACGAATAGTAGATCAATCTCGATATAATTCTGTGATCAATCTTTCATAACACTGAGCAGCCGCTTAATTACTACAGCTACAGACCCGTTCAATAAGCAATAATAAGTGAATATGAAGTTTCCATCCCAATGGAATAAAACATGCAAAACTAAAACATTTAACCTTATAGTATCATTATTATAATAAACTACTGAACCAAACTAACCAAGAAGTTAGTAAATCGCTGCAAAATTGGACAAATAATATCCATAGGTTCAACCAAATTACACATGTTGATTCATATTCAAGAAACAAATAAGCAAAGAAACAGACTTCGTTTTATTTTATGCTAAATTTGTAATACAGCTAATGCATGTTATCAAGAGGTATTCGCAAGGTACCACCAACAGGAAAAAATGTTGGTGTAAGATATGTAATGGATAAACAGGGAAAAGTAAATAAATATTTAATAATGGAATCATAACATTTGAATATAAATAGAATAGATTTACGACGTTTCAACACAAGCATTACAGATACAAGTGATTAGAATATTCAGAGATCCAAACCGTAGTAGTTTACTACTTTATAAGTGAATACGTCTATGCGAATAAAATACCAGCCTTATTTGTTATAGTAGTAACGTCATTACATTTATTAAGCGAAAAGTGCAATGATGGGCATTTGTCGTTTTTAAATTCCTTGTATCGTGATATTTTCTATATATATTCACGTCCCGTATGCATACATGAGTGTGCCGTAAGTGGCTTTTTTATTGTTTTGATATTTATTAACCGGCTTGAGTCAGTTATTCTGAGATTGGATGGGTTTTAGAGAACACATTTGACTTATTTATTGGCAGCCAGTTCCTTCATAAATACCGTGATTTAGGATGATTAAAATTATTAAAGCCACATACGCGGTGGACAGCAGTTTAATTAAATAAGTCGGCATTTTTAGAGAAAAGAAGACAAGAAAGCGTTAAGTTACAATTTATTACAGAATTGTGGATGTTGTACCGTGTAAATCGCTGGCTAATAGATTGAGCACGAGATTTGAGGTCAGAGTACGACAGTAGGGGCTGCAACCATATAAATATCAGTGCCGACTTCTACTTTACTTTTTCCTTGACATCGAATACATTTTAATAATATTTAAAGGGTTTGTTTATGAAAATATAATAGCGGTTTTATAGAAAAAATTGGTTACATTGTAATATTTTCTAGCAGCTTCATATTTCCTGGATTGATGATTGATGACATTACATGTTGGAGGTATACTGGTTATATTTACAAGGAACGGGTGAGCGAGAAGAACGTTGAACAATCCTTTGAGAAGGTTCTAGAAAGTAGAGGAAACCTTCAGAAAAAAATATCAAAATTAGGAAGAGCAGAATCAACATCCGATGGACTGCATTCAATTTCATTAAGTTATCCCAACTGCAATAGAAACCGACCTACGTAAATATATGTACAGGCGCATCCATTTTAGTATACAGAAACCAACCTAGGTACAGACTTTCTTAAACACAAAATGAATTGTATTTATGGAAAAAATATATAAATTACAAAAAATGTAAAATGCTGTGTAGAACAAAATTATTTAATTTAAATTGTTGTTTTGTTGAAAGTTATTGGTATCCAATTTTTTTGTCTCCGGATTGTATTTATCTGCGATTGTAACTTTATTCAATTAATTCTCTATAGCACGAGTAATGTTCCTGTTTTAGGTATTTCAACAATTATCGTGAATAATGAGTAATTATAGAATACAACCTCCGTTATACGTATTCACGAAAGAACTGTTAAAACTGTTATATTCGAATTACTATTTAATTCTTGCCATTAACATTTGAAATAAACATACGTCTGCTTTAAGATATATAAATTAAGGAGGCGTAAGGTACGAAAAGAATTTATATTGCGTATTGTAGAAAACTGACGGTAATGAGATAATTTATCGGTTATATATAGAAATGTCACAAGGATATTTCGCCATTGTTAAACAATATTAAAATGATTTGACCTTTTGACATGAAAGTTACGGTTGTGATTTTTTTCTTCTTGATTAGAGATTGTAAAAATACTTTAGAGGCTTTAATATCCCATTAATTGTGCGGGAGAATGTCAATGATATCTGATGAAGAAATAATATTTAGTTGACGTTAGCTCGATACGACTTCCTGTTTTTGCGTCACAATAGAGAATTTTATTATATCTATTAAGAAATTCGTTTAAACGATTTATGAGTTTTTATTTTAATGTCGTATATAGTTACCCATCCAATAATATTTAGTGAAATTAATATTAATAATAGATACACGTTCCAGTCAATTATAAATTATAAAACTTTATGTTTGAATTATTCATGTGTATATCTAAACGATTAAAGCTGTCTCTTTAATAGCAGGAATACTGTAAGGTTAACTCAGAAGTGGCGTAATGAGTAAATATTCGGAATTATTTGAAGTCTAGAATTAATCTCTTCAATTATAATTATATGTGTGTACATTTATGTAACGTATGACTTGCAGTAACTATATAACAACAAACTCGTAGTCTTCTACAGTGACAGTCAATAGTAAATGCGTAATAGTAAATCGATCTTTTCAAGTGTAATACGAGGGTGACACCAAAATTGGTGAGATCGAATTTGACTAATATTTATTGGGCGTTATTTAAACGTCAAACATTCGTATACTTCTATCCCAAAGTACCCGCCGCTAATATTACTACAGTATTAATAGTTAACTCGAATCTGGATTTGTCGGAAACCAAAATGATGTGCCTCCTTTTGACAACCGACCCATGTCTTGCCTCGACCCACACTGTATAAGGCGGTACTCGAGAGTCACTGGAATCCGCTGCAATGCATAGCGCGCTAGCAGTCCACTTACTAGCAAAAACCCCCGAATAGTTCGCGTAGTGAGTACGCCTTTTCCTCCTGGTGGCCAAACAGCTCAAAATTGCTTTAAGTAGGATATACACGACGCTATAGTACTGAATAATAGAAGAACACGATCCCTGCTCATCAATTTTTGCTCTGCCTGTTGCACTACTGGCAACGACTTCTCAAGATGGCGCGCAATTTCACGGAAAGATAGACCTTTCATGTGCATACTCAAGATCATTCCTCGCTCAAACTCGCTCAGTTAACGCAAACGGCCTTGCATTATGCACAAAGTATGACTACATAGTATCGCTTCTCACCATAGTAAGACCGGCTGCTTTCTTCTACCCCCTTCGGTTCCTATGCTGACAGAATGTTGCACCTGTCGGCACCTGTCGCTAAAATTATGCATGTATCCTTACGCGTTCAGATTATACAGGGTGTGCTCGTCACTTTTTTTCAGCATCGTATATCCATACAGCTGTTTCTTTTTCTCTGACTCTGAGTGTTTGCAATGTATTTGCGATTTTCTGTGTTTTCCGGCTTATTCATAGCCCAAACTTATGCAATTATTTTCTGAAATACTATAATAATTGCAAAGAGCCCACCAATGATTTTGACAAACAAAAAATTCGACTCACAGATATGGTTACATTGGGAAAGGGAAATAAATAATAGAAAGGATATTATGATGTTAAAAATTCTGTAATCTTTTCAAAAAGTATGTGAAGTCATAGGATTACCTTTAGTGTGCGTTTTTAAACAATTTTGTCGAAAAACCTTGAATGAATTTGTAACGGCAGACAAAATAAAGTTATTCCAGGGATCTATTAAAGTTGCAGTTAAAAAATGAGGAAAATTGGTGTGCATGATGGCTGTACTGCTAAGGGATATTACAATTTCCGGTGTCAACTTTTCATGTGATCTTCGTAGAAGAAAAAATTGTTGTTTTTTTGGTTATGAGAGAATAGATTGATTATCAATTATTATTATTTATCAAAGGTTTTCGGTAGAAATGTGAAAACAAGCTAGATTTTAATGATACGTAGAATGCAACAGAATTACTTGCAGCTAATTGCAAAGTTCTCGGAAAGGAGCTAATCAAGAAAAAAGGAAATTGTTGGAGTAGGTAAAATTATACATAGAAAGAAAACCATCTGAAAAAATAATTTAAAGCCACAAGTTATAAGATGTATTGGAAATAAAAACAAAAAAAATATTTCAGGAGTATGGAACATGCGAAAGTTTAGAGGCATACAAGTCGCACAAGATATTCAAAAAGGAAGAATATTTAAATGGAACGTCTTTAAACAAGCAACTTAGGTTTCAATAATATTTGCGTAGGCCTGAATATTACTGTTTAAGCAGAAAATACGTAAAAACAAAACTGCAAAATATATTTAAGCGCATTGAACATTCCAAGTTGCATACTAAGAAGAAAATCTGTGACATCTCGTAGAAGAGGAAAGTCAGTTACATAGTAAAAACTGCTGTATAACAAAGTAACTTCGACGAAATAAAACTGTAAAGAGATAAGCAAGTAATCTGTTGCTTGAAATATTTACTATAAGAGTATCTGTACAACAGTATTAGCAAAAGGCGGCTTGGAGTAAGCGAAGAAAATGGCAAGAAGTAAAAAGGCAGATTCATGAAGCACCAGAACCACACATTTTCTAGTACATGTTACGGTACCAGAAGTTGCTAACTTCGTCGGTAAATACTAAGAGAGGCGCCTCTTTAGCATTTAAGATGTTAACGTTTGTAATTATTTTTGTCATTATTTCAACTAACTGATCCCATTTTGTAGAGAACCGTATTCTCTATCACTGATTTTTTGTATTATTTAAAATATTAATGTACAAAACAAATTCTATAATTTAGCTTTGGCGTGTTTGGTATATGCAGGCGCATATTGTATACATCAAGAGGTGAACATTCCGTTGGAGAGGATACCTTAAACAGCGTATACATGTAAACAGGTTCTCCATATTATTCACGAAGATCGTCATAAGTCACTCATTATACTCTGCTAATCTTCGCTCTTTCTTAGTACATGGTGGCTCTCTCCCAAGCTTTGTCACTTGTCCAATGCATATATATCTCAGTGTCATTAATGAGAAAATATGGCATAAATAACGTGACATTTTTCTTGTATCCTTCGGTACGTCCGACGTCCGATGTTATGCCGTGTATTCCGGCCAGCTTGTCCGCGTTATTTATCAAGGCATTTGAATAAATTTACTACTGCTGGAACGTACAGAAGAAAAAAGGGAGATAATTTTGGTTTATTACGACCATGGAGAAGACGAGCTGGACATATATACACCTGTATTTACTGCGTGTGCGATAAAAATTGCATGTCTCTTGTAGTAAATTTACACTGAAGTGAAAGACTGGAATGGATTTAGTTAACAAAAGATCGTGATGCCATCAAGAAATCAAGCAACCTTATCAAATAAAACGCAGAACGAACGAGGGTTTATTTATTTCTAAGATATATGATACAGATAATGTTTTGTTTGGGAAACAGGAACAAGAAAGCAACAGAAAGTTACATTTTAAGGCGCATATCATACAGTGTCAATGATTAAAAAACTATGTCGGTTTAGTTTTATAACTGATGGATTTACAATTGCATCAATATGAGTCACTAATATACTGCCTTCCATATTTAAACTAGAATTGCATTTTTCTACCAAGATATGGATGCTTTTGTGTTCTGAAAGGATTTTCTAGTAAAGTGTACCTGCAACACAAATACTCGTAACCATGTCATTTTCTAAAGATATCGTTGGATATTTCAAATTGTTAAACCTTATATGTATTATTTACTGATTTGGATATCATCATATACATATGTATATTAGACGTATCCATTTCTGCCACATTATTGCCATTCTCTGCTTCCAAGCTTCATTTACAGAATAGTGTTTAGGACCAACTGCCAAGAATTTGAACTGAATTATGTTAGATGCTATATCTCCTGGAGTTTCGTAGACTATCAAAAGCAAATTCGTCAATCGTTGGAATTTGTTTCAGGTTTACAATATGCCTGTTTCCATAGCCCATAGGAAGTAAGACTGAAATTGAGAATCCTTAAGACGCTATTCAAAAATCATGAAAAAAGAAGATGAACTGAAATTTTCAGAGAAACTCAGAAAAGTTAAATAATGATATGGGTATTGCAAATTTAGAACAGCACGATGTCCAATTAGTAAAAGACTGGTAATCTGAGAGATTATTAAGCGAGATTTTGAATTTACAAGAGAAAAATATTTTGTTACAATCTCCTCATTATTCACTGGTTTTAATTGAGAGTCATGATGATAATTTTATGCAGTTGCATATATTGCAGAAAATAGGTAGATATAAGGCTTCCACGATCCGTCTCTCTAGTGTAAGTGGATGATTGACGTTGGAAGGTCACGATAACTCGACCTGTAAACCACGCTAGGGGCAAAAACCTTCTGACTTTCTTACGTTTTGCTCATTAGTAAGCCACTTAGTAGACCATTAGTAGAGAAGCTTTGAGATGGTATATTTTGAATTTTTTTGTACATTTATTTTACTCTTATATTTTGTTTATTTTTGTATTGTGTATATATTACACTACTATGATGCGGCCAAAACCCAGAAGCCTTCATAATAACGATATCTAGTTTTCCAGCAAGAATGTTGGAATTTGTAGAAAATCTTAGAAGGACATTGGACGAAGAATTCATGATATTTGTGACCAAACAAATCAAGCTGACACATAAACACTTCATGGTTTTCGAGAAAGTCTTCGACCATTTAGGCGAAGAAAGATTTGAAAAGAACTAGGAAAGTGAGTATCGTGGTCTTGTCTACAAATTGGTGGTAGTGGTATTTAACATCGAGGTCGTAAAAATGTTGTGGTTATATCTTCAGGACCGACGTTTCGCTGTCAGAATCGATGGTTCCATGTCATCACCAAGAATTGCGTCCGCGGGCGTTCCCCAGGGCTGGCCTCTAGCAACAACGCTCTTTCTAGTTTTTATCCACAACCTTCCTAGGATTCAGAGAGCATACCTAGCGATTTATGCGGATGATACCGCCATTGTCACGTTGTCCAGAAGTGAAGCCTTGGTATGTCGGCGTCTTCAACGCGGCATTTGAAACTCAACCAGACGAAGTATCAAGCCGTCCGTTTCACCGAGCACCTGCGACCAGTCTCTGACCATCTTTACATCGCTAATTATTGCCTGCCTGGGTGCTCATCAGTGACTTACCTTGAGACGATTCTTGTCAGTAGACTAACGCTACGCCAGCACGTTAATAAAGTTGTCAACTGCTTTGGCGCCACCAGATCAATCGTATACCAGTTTTTGTCTGCTTTCGTTAAGACTTAAACCCTTAATTGATTGTGTCTTCCTCCATCTTGTCCTTACTTGCGGAGCATTGTCATGGGGGCCTAGCAAAACAGGATACTGAGAATTATAGTGAGCGCCACTTGCTTTGTACCATATGTGAGTATTATTGGTTTAGTTAGTTGTTTTTTGTATTCTACATTGAATGCATTTAAATCGATAGACGTTATTTGGAAATAATTTTTGCAAGTACTTCGACTTGTACTATCACTTGCTGTTTATTTATTATATTCAGGCATTTACTTTGTTTAACTTCTATAAATTCATTGTATACTGTTCTTAAATTACATATAGTTAGTGTGAAGTAAAGTAACTCTGTGATAAATTTAGTATATACATATGTATGTATGTAAGTGGTAGTTACATATTCTAATACTAATCTAATTTATATGCATTAAGTACTTCAAATTCTGTAGTCAGTATGTATATATACTCCAGAATACAAAAAACGACACATATAAATGATGAAAAGTGCACCTACTATTAATAAAAATATCCACAATGACAAAGAGTCATATAAATCACGGGCTATATCTTATAAGCGCATCTAACATTCGGATTAGTAAGAAAAACTCCAGTAGACTATGAAAAAGCACACGTCTCGAAAAATTAAATTTTAATATTTATCGGTTAACGTAGAAAAAGAAAGCGTCCGTAAAAGGAAATAAAAGAAATAAATAGTCATTAGTGCTAGCCTATAATCCTTCCAGCGCGGACCAATCAACGAAACATGAAAGTAATCATGGAATAGCGAGTCTCTCTCCTGCCCATCCTGCACCAGGGATTGATGGGAATTATGTTAAGAGTTGATTTCTACATAAATAACGGCAATACAATATCGCTATGACAGATTTATACGCAGCGCAGAGGCCGCCCAGTGTCCAGATTTTTTCTGTATAACGCCCATCAAGTTCCTAAATTATAAACGATACCGAAAGGAAATTAATGTGGCTGCATTGAAACTCTTCCAACTTTTATATAGATATACATTGTATATACATATGTATATATAGACTAGTCCAGTTGTAGTTACGGACATATGTATGTATATAGATCTCAGCGGTCGCTTCTTAAATCAAATGTTTTATTGCCAAAAATTTCTACTTTGTTTTTCTGAAGCCATAGAGAATTTGATATCAATCTTTGCATTAAATTAATTTGTAGAAAATATCTTCGATGTGTTTGTCAGTTCTGTTATTGCACATTATATCGTAACTGGTATTTCGTCTGAGATGGCCTTCATTTTCAAAAATAATCTGAAGTAACTTCAACTTAAAAAAAGCTAAAAAACGTACTATCTTAGATATAGTGTCAATCAAAATTTTATGTATTACTCTTACTATACAATTGTCTCTTAGCTACTTAGTAGTTGTTAACATACTGGTAGGTATGTATGTATTTATAAGTAGTAGCTACACTGTAGCACGGAATTGAAGTTCACATCTTGTTGTTTGTTATGTGTTGTATTGCACAATACATAATTGTAGTAAGAAGTTCAAGGTCGTTTCTGCTTACAGCAGAAGCTTCCAGAACGCGTATAATTCCAGGGACAAGCGCTGAGATATACAGGGTGGTCCATTTAAAGTGTAACACTGGAATATCTTCGAAACCATTAGTGTTACGAAGAAAAGTGTTAGACAAAAGTTTAACTATATGAAGGGGCTTATTCGATGGCGCTACTCTTGCCACTATACAGAAAGACACAAAGGTCATAGCAAGATCAACTCTTTTTTTTCAAATAGCATATGGTGTTTTTTTATCAAATTCTAAAATAGCAATAAACCTCAAATTAGTATTAATCGAGATATTTCGAAAAAATCAGGACATAATAAAAGTCAGTGCAGCAATGTTTTTCCTTCGTTTGTTAAATGTAAAAGTAGAAAATAAATGTTAATAGTAGCTACAAATTGTTTACACAAGGTAAACAGTTGAAGAAAGCAGCCGGCTATCGAATTAAATGTTCAAATTGGCGGCCACCGGTCTCAATGCACTTTCGCATTTGCGCAGAAGAATCGCTATATTTATTTTATGTGTACAATATCGAGTTGTTGTATATGACACGGAACCAACAACACCAGAAAATATGCAGCAGAAAATAAGACATGAATGTGCAGACATTTCTGAAGACATGTTACTGCATGTGCATAGAGATTTTTCTGCGCGAATGCAAAAGTGCATTGAGGCTGCGGGCCGCCAATTTGAACATTTAGTTCGATAGCCGGCTGCTTTTTCAACTGTTTACCTTATGTAAACAATTTGTAGCTAGTATTAAGATTTATTTTCTACTATTATATTTAACAAACGAAGGAAAAACATTGATGCACTGACTTTATTATGTCCTCATTTTTTCAAAGTAGGGCCTCGATTCATATTAATTTGAGGTCATATGTGGTTTACTATTTTTCTATTCACAACTTATTGCTCTTCTAGAATTTTGAAAAAAAATACCATATGCTATTTGAAAAAAAAAGTTGACCTTGCTTGACCTTTGTGTCTTTCCTTATAGTGACAAGAGTAGCGCCATCAAATGAGCCCCTTCATGTAGCTAAACCTTTGTCTAACACTATTCTTCATAACACTAATGGTTTCGAAGATATTACAGTGTTACACTTTAAATGGACTAAGCGTCAATATCACTTGCTCATCAACTTACTGTATACAGATTAGCCGGGCAGTTATCTAGGAGTATGTAGCGATCCAATGAGTACGAGTGAATAGAGCCTACATATGTGTTATACTTCGTTTCAAGTAATATGGCAAATCCCATAGAATTATAATAGGAAAAATCATTAAGACAGGTAGGTATGTGTCATAAACGTACTGAGTAAAGAGAACGTAGTAAAGGCC